>JAHLWZ010000004.1:0-404783 GCA_020536535.1 Pelomyxa schiedti | reverse complement strand
CAAACAAACAAACAAACAAACAAACAAACAAACAAACAAACAAACAAACAAACAAACAAACAAACAAACAAACAAACAAACAAACAAACAAACAAACAAACAAACAAACAAACAAACAAAAAAAAAAAATCTAGAAAAAGTCATACCCGCCAATGATAAAGATTACTGCCGTTAAAATGTAATCGCTTATGTAGCTCGTAACAAACCAGTCTGCAGTTGGGAGAGTTTTACGTTAGCGTAACATCGCCAGTAACGAAGAAAAAAAGAGAATCTAAGCACTAAACAAACCTCTCTCCAGTTTGATTAGCATCTTTCTATGCTTGTGACTCAAAGCGACGGCTCCCCAAAAACTGCACTCAGGGTCACCGGAAACTGACGGCGACGGTGATGGCGATGTCGTGCTAAGGGGCGTAGATTCCTCCGGAGGCATGAGTATCGAGATCTCGTCGTTTGCAGCCGACGATGACGGCGACGCCACCCCAATGGTGTCCATTACCCCCCTGTTGGCTGGATCTCCGCTGTCGTGGTCGCTACGTTGCTTGCTCATCGTCGACGACTGACACCCAACACCCGACAGGACAGAGAGCCCAACTTACTTTTCTTTGATCAAATGACAGATTGCGATCGTCGGGTTCCTAGGAGGTGCAGACTCCCAGATCTTGATGTTATTCGCAGAGCACATCGGGAGCAGTCCGGAGGCGAATCCCTGGGAGATTTCCGGAACCAATGTGACCCCTGAGTGTTGTCTCCAGGTGATGGGTGTCCTTCGAGAAGACATGATTTTCGTTGAATTACCTCGCGGCGATATTTAAGCGCGCTTTTTGGTTGTTGTTCATTTTTTTAAAAAAACCCAGGATCTAAGAGTCAACAAAGATGCAGGCCTACACCGCTACCTTGCCGGCTACACCATACAACCCCGCTGTGTTGGCCATGGAGCCAACAGCACCACACGTTGCTACCGCCATCCCCGGCCCCAAGTCCAAGGCTCTTACTGAGAGAATGGCTCAGTACCAGGATGCTAGGCACGTTATCGTTTTCCAGGATGCTGATAGGTCCATTGGCAACTACGTATGCGGTTTTTTTTTTTTTTTTTAAATAAAACGTGGGGTCGCTCGGGGTGATAATTTACGATATTATCTAGATCGTCGATGCCGACGGCAACCAACTGTTGGATGTTTATTGCCACATTTCATCCCTCCCCTTCGGTAAGAAACCCAAATGTGTTGCAGTTCCGTCACTGAATCACGTTTTCAGGTTACAACAACCCTGAGTTGGCAACCTTCCTGGACTCTCCCGGCTTCCGCAAGCACTTGTTGCAGCGCCCAGCTATTGGTGTAATGCCAACAGTTCAGTGGCCAGATATGCTTCAGAGCGCCTTCTCTCATGTATTTTCTTTCTTTCTTCTCTTCGAAACATCTTATATCTTTCAGATTTTCCCTCACCCATCACTTTGCTGTGTTTTTACCTCCCTCTCTGGGTCTGATGCCAACGAATTCGCATTCAAGACTGCCTGCATGTACAAGGCTCAGAAGATCCGCTGTGGAGGAAACATCACCAACCCAACCGAAAATCCATTCTCCCCTGAGGATATGGCTTCATGCATGAAAAACGTTCCCCCTGGCTCACCTGACTTCTCCATCCTTTCATTCGAGGGTGCCTTCCACGGACGCACATTTGGTTGCCTGAGTACAACACGATCCAAGGCTATCCACAAACTCGATATCCCCGCTTTCGCCTGGCCCACTTCTCCTTTCCCCAAGGCATGCCCACCTTCCTGTCAACGACCAAAGCTAATAATTATTCACAGCTGAAGTACCCACTTGAGAGCCATGCTGCTGAAAACGCTGCTGAGGAGGCCCGCTGCCTTCATGTTTTGGAGGAAACTTTGGCATCCAATCACAAAATCGCAGCAGTGATTATCGAACCCATCCAGGGTGAGGGTGGTGACCGACATGCTTCCCCCGCTTTCTTCCAGGGAATTCGAACCCTTACCAAGTGTGTTCTTATTCAGACATTCCCCTTGTTTCAGAATTCCTCACTCTGGTTAGGAAATACGATGTACTCTTTATTGTTGATGAAGTTCAGACTGGGTTCTACACATCTGGTCACATCTGGGCTCACTTGGCATGGAACTTGGATTGCCCACCAGACATGGTTACCTTCTCTAAGAAGTGCCAAGCTGCAGGTTTCTTCTACAGCAAGGCTCTTCTTCCATCCCACGCCTACCGCAACTTCAACACATGGATGGGTGACCCAATCAGGTAATTTTTTTGCCTTATGTGTATTTCCCTTGATTCACAGTGAACAGGACTGTTGTCTTGGGTCGACTCGTAGAAATGGCTCAGCCCCCAGAGGTCCTTCAGAATATTAAGATCACCGGTGAATACCTGCTCAACGGTCTGAAACTCCTCCAGAAGTTGTTCCCTATTATGTCAGCAGCCAGGGGCCAAGGCACCATCTGCGCATTTGATCTCGACACCGTCGAGCACCGCAATGCCTTTGTTGCCGCAATGAAGCTTAAGGGTACTTAATCACTCAACCCCTTTACAACCTGACAATTCTCAGGCATCAACTGTGGTGGCTGCGGTGAACAGAGCGTCCGTATGCGCCCAACCCTCGTATTCACACCCAAGCACGCCGCAATGTTCCTCAATGCCGCTGCCGAAGTCCTCGCTGCCATGCACTGAAAGCCCCGCCATTTGAGTTAAGAACAAACAAACAAAAAGAAAGAAATTTCAACAACGATTTTTCCTTCGTTTTACTTTGGCAAAACATAATGCAAATGGTGTTACAATAGAGTGAATTCTACGCCCTTGACATGGACAGAGGCGGAAGTTGTGGTATTGGATGTGGTGGTTGTAGTAATGGATTCGGGCCCAATGTCTGTGTTGGTACCAGATGAACTGGATGTCGTTGTATTGGTCTGAGGAAATGTGTGCTGTGGAATTGGGGTGAACAAGTAAGGATTTGGGGGGTAGTCAAAGGGGTATTCAGGAGGAGGTAAGGGGGGTGCTGAGGGTTCAAGTGGAATATGTTGCAAGGGCAATGGTGGGGGAGGGTATGAATCCGGAGGCAGTGGGAGTGTTGTTTCTTTGTTGCTTTGCTTCGAGGGGGGAACCTCTTCAGAACCGCCTCCAACTAGAAATTGGTTTGGTTATTTTTCTTTAGAACGTGTTGAATTTAGAGCAAGTGCACACTTGTTCCGATTGTGATAGATTGGGTGGAAACTATATCATCATCCCACTTGAAATGCACCAAAACGGTGATCCAATAAGTCACCTCCACAATTTGTTCACAGAATATTGTCGGAGGGCAGGTGTCATGAATTGGAATATCCACCTAGTAGAGCTGAGACAGATTTCTTTTATTGCAAGTGGCTTGTTGTAGTTATCACACATGAAACTCCTTCTCAGACATTTCTGGGATACTATCTTTAATGCGACGTATGCCTAGGTCATTCCGGCGCGCACAAGCAGCCCCTAGTGAGTGACCCATTACATGCTGAGTAAATTTGACTGTTAGACTCGTGGCAGTTTTACTTCATTGTTGTTAAGGAAAAGAAACTTTACAAGTCTCTGGGTACATACCTCGTCCTGTTGTCCCCCTTTATGTGAAGATGAATTATTTCTCCTGGACAAAATTTACTTCTTGGTGAACTCCATTCAAGACTAAAAATCCCAGTGGAGATTACACCCAATTTTTTGGCACTGGTCAAGGTGAGGGGAATGGAACCTCTCACGTTCATAATAGGAAGTAGTTTAAAACCTTCGTTTGCCTGTGTGTTTTGAGCAACTCAACTGCTTACTGAAGCAGTTAAGATTACTTTGATATCAGTTGTCCAATTTCGTTTCACAACTGCATTGATTGTGTATGTTACGGAGCACAACTCCCCCTCAAATGATGCAGGTAAATCTAGCCCCGACGTCTCAAACTTAAAGTAGAATACTTGGTCATTTCCAGGCAGAGGTGCCTGTTAAATTGAGTAATGTACATCAGTGTGATTTAGGTTTGGGTTTTACTTCTTTGGACCCGCTGGGTGGAGACCAACAGTTCACCGTCATATTGCACAGGCATTTTGTTTTTCCTGAAAATGGGTCTCGTTTGGTATCCCCTGTCAAGGCACTTCCGATAGCCGATAAACTATAGGCACATGCCTCTCCTTTGAAGTTAATATGCAAACCAGTTGACTGTTTTTTGTTAGAGGTGATCGGCATTAATGTTAGGTCATACAATAATAGTTTTTGGAAAATTAAGGAATACACGGCCTATTATTGGGTCTCCAAGAAAGTAGGTACTTTTTGTTAATTGTATATGAAGTTCGTCCGTGATTCTGCAAGAAGGTGCATTTAACTCTGGATAATATGTTGAGGTACTTGACACATACTCAGGATATATAGTAAAATACTGCTGTAATTGGGAATAATCTGGAGGGGTTATGTCTAATGCATTTGATTGAAGAGGTAATGGGGGAGTAATCCCAAATGAAGAGGTAGTGATTGCCGCAGAACTCAGTGATTCTGGAAGGACATGTGCTACTGCTGGAACGGGAGACGGTGGATTCTGTATTTCGGAAGACTGTGTGTAGACTGGTGGCGGGATTTCAGAGGTAAGCGTGGGTTGCTTGGCGGAAAGTGGAGGTACTATCAGGCTACTGAATGCTGGAACAGGGGACGGTGCTTCAAGTTCTTGTGTGCCATCTGAAAAGTTCAATACACAGTATGCAATCTCTGAGATTACTTGTTGTCCCAATGTCAATTTCATGGTCAAAATAGAAGTCATTTGACCATTTTAGTGCTACAGATACTCTGATAAAATACAAGATGGTGATCAGTACTCCACTTACACCAACGACTGGGGGGCACACGGGCACCTCTAAACCAATCTAATATCATTGAGGAATCAAGCAGGATTTAGAATCTCACCGTGTAGTCACGGGTGGCATTTTCTGGTACAGGATAGTCAATTTTTCTAGAACAAAGATCCACAAATTTTTCTTTTGTTTCTTCGTACTTACACCAGTAATGAGTTTTTTGTAGTAAGGAAACTTCCAGTTTCGTTATTTCTTTGCTACAATGGTTAGATAAATTAGAGGGGAAGAGAGGGTACGTAGAGTTGTTGGCAATCCTCAAACTTAAAGGAATAGTTTCCTGTGGGCAAAAGCACCCCCTAGAGACAGTCCAAGTAATGGAAATGCACCCAGAAGACAGTACACCAACTTGATGATTAAAAGAGGCTGTAATCGGTTCAGGTTCTCTGAACCTAACATCTACAAGGGGAAAGAGTGTGAAAACTCGTGAAGTCTGGGCAGTAGAGAGAATTTACAAAGTTAGTTTCCAAATAAAAGTGCAGTATAAAAAGGAGCTTGAAAAATACAGTGATGTTAGGTCTCCAATTACGCTCCACTGTCACAATGATTGAGTATCTTATGTATCCATGTTTTCCAGAAAATGACGGTGGGAAATTCTGCTCTGCAGTTGCAAAATTGAAGTTGTATACATGTTGGCCATGCAAGACATCCTATCCAGGTGTTGGTTCCAAACCAATCCTTTTGGTGCAAACCTCTTTTAAACCATTGGGTGGTGTCCAACATGTCAGAGGTACATTGACCAAAGTTTTTGACCTCTCAGAGAAAAAACTGTCAACGTCTGGTAAGGTAATTTAAACACCAAGCATGGCTATAAAAAAGAATAGAAAAGGAGTGACCATTCTCATTTGTGGAATTGGAGTTTGTCTTGACAATTCCAAAAAACGTAACACTAATATGCTTCACCTTGGAGTTGTTGTGAGGCACAAAAGGGGAGAAAAACACTGCACTATACAGTGGTGTCCTGGGTGAATTCAATGGCAGCAGTTCCCACAATTTGTTCCCCAACAAAGAACTTGGGCTTCGTCAACTCTATCCTGATCATCTCCCAACCGCCACCTCGCCAGCTTGATTGCCAGTATAGTTACCAGAAAAACAAAAAGATGGGTGATGATTGGGAGGCGCGTATTGCCCGATCCAACGGTCGAAATAACGACACTTTTTTTGTGGGTGGGCGGACGGAAACTCGCCCTTTCTGTACACAACTTTTCCCTTCTTCGGTCTTAGAAACAGTCTTCCAAGAGGAAGAGGGGCCCAGAGTTACAGGGAAGGCAAAGGATTCGAAGGATTTTTTTTGAAAGTTTTTCTTTTAGTACATTTGTTTATTTTCGGTTTTTTGGTTTTGGGTTTTTTACTTTTTTTGTTGTTTTTGGGGTTTTTTTTTGGTACGATTCGATGTAACACACCTTCATAGCATCACCCAGTGGTGGGTCATTTTTCCTTCCTTAAGCAGAGAGGAATCCTACCTGAAACATCATTATGGGTGCCCCTGTGACCTCCTCTCCCTTCTTCTGGGTTTTTGTTTTGTGGTGGGTATTTGTGTTGGTGCTTGTGTGGTCGCTGTACTTTCCCTTTGCGCCGTACAGATTTCATTTAGTTAGAATGACGGACGATGGTGTGTGCGATCTCACCGGCGGAGACACATCGTCCCCGCTGCGCGGCGGCAGCGACGACGCCGTGGTGGGGCACACATACGGGGGCGCGGACGACTCGGGCCTCGACGGCAGCGTCCTCTTCGGCTGGGACTCCCCGTCCTCCCTGCTGGGCTTCGTGGTGGACCCCCCCTCCGCCCCCGTGCCCCCCGCGACCACAACCGCAACAACAAGCACGACCACCACTGCCAAGACCGAAGAGCCCTCCCCTGACAAGAACAAGAAGAAGCTGAAGAAGGAGAGCAAGAAGCACCACCATTCGCATTCTGGAAAGCATCTTAAGAACGGCGGCGGCGGGCACGGAGACGACGCGGTGAACATTGTGAATTGCGACGACACGGCGGCGTCGTCGTCGGCGTCCTCGCTGACGTCGCTGCTGTTTCCTGAGGATGACTTTGAGTGGAAGCAGGGCGAGAGTGTGGCCACCGGTGGGACCGACGGCAATTGCGTGGTCGTCGTAGACGATGACGTCATCGCGGGCCCGCTGTCGCCCGTGCCCACTGGCGACGGCGACGCTGTGCGGTACTCGCTTGGTTCCGACGGCGATCGTCGGACGACTTCCGCTGCTTCTGACGGTCTGTGTGTCAGTGGTGCTGCGTCGAACTCTGGTGAACTCGTTTCCACTGGGCTCTCTGATCCCATAAGTTCAAATTCAGCGGATTATGCCAATTCATCAGCAGCAAGCAAGTCTTCAGCTTCGGGGGTCGCCAAGCCTTTATCGGCTGCCGATGAGGCGAAAGAGGCGAACAAACGCAGGGATGAAGCACAGCTACGTGCCAAACAAAAAGTGCCATTCAAACGTCTTTGAAATGATGTAAACATTGTGCAGGAGCTTGATGATGTCAAAAAAAAACTCTCTGCTTTGCAGAAGCAAATGGCGCAGCTTATGGTAGAGCAGAACAAGCTCGAAACAAGCAAATCAGATTTAATGCGAGTAATAAATTCACTGAAAAGCTCATTGGAACAGTCACAAGTGAGTTCACAGCCTCAAAGTAGTTATACTAAGAGCTAATAGTATAACTGGAGCAACCGGTACCCCTGGACAGAACAAGTCAACAAGGCAATGTCTAATTTTGGAATTACGGTCTTCCGACCAAATCAACGAGAAATCATCAATTGTGTCATGGCAGGGAAGAACTGCTTTGTCATAGTAGGGCTTCGGCATTCCTATTCTTCCTATTTGGTAATTCCAACATCGCAGATGCCAACTGGAGGAGGCAAGTCCCTTACCTTTCAACTTCCCGCGACATTGCTACCTGGTAGGCTTGCCACTTTGCCACATATCAATACTTAGAAATCTGTTTAAACATTGGCCAGGTGTGACCCTCGTAATATCCCCGCTGCTCTCCCTCATGCAAGACCAGGTTGACTTACTCGCCAAACTTGGAGTGATGTCTGTAATGCTCAACTCAACAACACACAAAGAAGTTGGGAAAACTCTTTTCACGTTGCGTTACCAATGAAACAAAACAAGAAATTATAGCTATAATACTCAAACCTAAAACAGGGAGTGGGCAAACAATGAATTTAGTACCAAACTTGTCTATGTCACTCCTGAAAAGGTTTTTCCTTCACAAGCCTAGAATGTAACTCCCACTTTCTCAGGTGGCAAAAAATAAAGGCTTTGTAAGTCAGTTGGAGAAAGTTTATCACAAAGGGAAGCTCTCGTTAATTGTCATAGATGAAGCCCATTGCTGCAGCCAATGGGGTCATGACTTCCGTCCTGACTACACAAAGTTTGTTGTGCGGATTCCAGTTCCCGAACTAAACCTTTCCAGGTTGAACATTTTTAAGAGACTATTCCCAAATGTTCCCTTAATTGCTTTAACAGCAACCGCTACACCTCAAGTTCAAGTATACCCCTCTTTTTTTCTTAAGATAGGAAAACCCTCTGTCTAGGAGGATGTATGCCGAATTTTGGACATCCAGACTTGTCATCTCTTTCGTACTTCATTTAATAGGTTTTCCTCACTCTCAACTCAGTACAAACTCATTTTATCGAAGACCCAACCTGATGTATGAAATAAGACCCAAGCGTACTGATACCATCGACCAAATTTGTGAATTCATTTTCGGTGAGCACAAGAAAGACTCTGGGATTGTATATTGCTTATCTAGGAAAGACTCTGAAACTGTTGCAGAGCAGCTTAGCTCCAAGGGGATTAAGGTAAGCTGCTGCATACAAGCATATCTAATGCATCGTAAGGCTCGCTGCTATCACGGAAATATGGAAGCTTACCAAAGAGAAGAAATACACCGTGCTTGGATGAATGATTCCATCCAAGTATGGCTTCCCTCTTTGTTTCCCCCGTTGATAACTATTTATGAAAGGTGGTTGTTGCCACAGTTGCCTTTGGATTGGGAATCAACAAACTCACTGTGAGGTTCGTAATCCACCACACTATGTCAAAATCTGTGGAATCCTACTATCAAGAAAGTGGAAGAGCAGGTCCCCTTAAACAAGTTAGCCAAACACGAATCGCTCTGACCGCGTTTTCAGGACGTGATGGGAATCCTGCTCACTGCCTTCTCTTATTTTCTCCAAGCGATGTGGCCAGGCAAAGCTCCATGGTAAGGAGTTTGGCGAAATTTCATCGCCTTCCTGTTTAACCAAACTTTTTTCCCCCCAATTTTAGGTTGCATATGAAGTGGGTGGGCTGAAGAACTTCTATCGCATGGTAAACTACTGCCTCAACCAGTCTGAATGCCGGAGAGTTCAGCTTGCAAAACACTTTGGAGAAGTAATGCACCCCAGCGAGTGTCATTCCCTCTGCGATGTGTGCTCCAGGAAGGATGATAGCAGTTACTTTCAAGAGCCCATTTCAGCACATGCAGTGACAGTACTGGAAATTTTGGAAAACGTCAGGTTAGAAGCACAACCAACGCATCACTTAATCAGACTTGGCCGCCCCCCCCCCCCCCCCCATAATTGAAGTGAAAGGCAGAACCTCTATAGTTTTCATTCACGTGTCAAAGCACAGGTCGTGACAGAGTCACTCTTTTGCAACTAGTGGATATTTGGAGAGGGACAGGTAAAAAGACTGTGGCAATGGACATTCCGAAGCCAGCACTCAACAAAGAGCAGTGTGTATATTTACTTGTATGTACTCATCTCCACCATGTAAAACCAACATCCCACTTTGCATTTCAGCTTGCACTACTGGTAAGGAACATTCTGAAAGAGGATTTCGTGCAAACATCGTACTCGATCAACGTCTACATCATAGCCGGTGAGGCAGCAAGAAAGGTGAAAGCGGGAGTTTTTGAGAGTGACATGGCCTTCCTCCCATCCAGCACAACACGGAAGAGGGCCGCCAGCAAGTCCTCGAAAAAGGCCACAAAGCCCAAGGCAGCCACTGGCGCAGGCGACGACGAGAAGCTTGCCGGCCGAAAACGCAAGGGAAAGGGAGCAGCAGCCCAAGCAAAGAAGAAAGGCCGGCCCGCAAGGAACCCCAAGAGACCTCGGACCGCGGCAGCTCCCAAGCGCCGCAGCAAGAAATACACCTCCTCCGCGGCAGAGGCAACAACAACAACAACAACCAAACCCCGGCGAAGCTCCACAACCAACACCACCAGCACCCAGAATAATGCAACGGCATCGTCATCGTCATCATCACCGCCACCAATTGTGGACTTATCCAGCAGCTCCTCTGAACTGGATGACCAACCAAGTGAACACCATGATGATGACTCTGATTTCCATGAATCCGACGAGGAGGACAGCGGCTCTAGCGTGATTTCATCTGCTTCCGACTCTTCGTCTTGAGGCTCGAGCTCACCCCCCGTTTTGCAAGTAATTCCCCTGCTAACCTGTAAGAAGACCGGCCAAAAAAAATCAACGAGAAACGATCACAAAAGAAAAAGAAAAGAAAACACAACAAACCACCACAACGTGGAGATCTATCTCGTTGTAACGACGATCAGCAACACACAGCGAGAAATGTTACTCACAGTGCACGTAGTAGAAGCCACCGGAGTGCCGGCACGTAGTGGAGGCGAGTCGCGGTCGCTTTACTGCCGCGTGATCATGGGCCGCGATACAAACCGCACGCCGTCGGCGAGGAAACTCCACGACCCGAAGTGGAACCACGTTTGCGGGTTCGTTGTGGGCGGCGGGCCCGTTGCCAACGTGGGGCTTGGCATCGGGATGAGCGGCGGTTCCTGCTGCCCAACTGGTGAGTGCTTGAGATTCAAGCTCGTGGACTCTTCGGGTCTGATTGACGAGACCCTGAGCAAACTCAGTGTGAGCCTGCAGGACATCCCAAGAGACACCGTCCATAAAATGTACTGTGTGCTGTGCCATTGCCCTTCTTGGGGTTCCTGCCTGACACTTTCTTTCCCTTTTCGCTCTCCTCTGTTTCTCTTCTACAAATCCACTACTAACTTTGGCAAAACAACCAATTCTTAAATTCTATTTGCTTAGGCATTTGGCAATGGTACCAGTGGCAAAGAAGAAAGAGACCACCGTCACCTCAATGGGTGAGTTGTACGTCATATGTTACCTGTCGGATATGGCGGACAAGCCTACAAAATGGAAGGCTGATTCTTTCCAGTTCTCGTACCCTATGTTCAAATCAAAGTTTAAACCTGGAGATATAATTTTGTTTTCCGGAGCTGGTCCAGTTCCTACATTAGCCAAGTATCCCTCCCCAGCCCTATGAAAGTTAATCACTCTCCCCACAGAATGATCAGCGGAATGCCTTTCTCTCATGTGGGTCTTATTGTTTCTCTTCCAAATAAATGGACAAGAGAACCAGAGCTTTACTTATTTGAGCTGACCCGGAACACGGTATGCCTCCCTCTTATTCCTTATGTTTACTGTGCCCAAACACTTAAACAGTGGAAATAACCGAACCAACGACCCTCCCCCAACAATAGGAAAGATTTGTTGATGCCTACCACGAAAAACCAACAGCTCACCTTCCTGCAATTTATAGATTTTATGAACGTCTCCATGGATTTTACGGTTCTACATCTACATTAAGGTGATACCACAAGTTCATGTTAATAGGAACCGAGATTTGGTGGTGTCCTCTTAAGGCACCTCTTGCGGCAGCCAATATATCCAGGATGATTGAGTGGGTCCTCAATGCGCATTCTGATGGTTTGTTGAATTACGAAATTAAAAACCTTAACCTCTACCAAAGCCAAATTGAAATGTGTTGATAAAGATCCCAGGCATGTCCTTATTGATTTCCGGGCGATTGACTGGACACCTTCTCATGTACGGTTTTCAAATCGCAATAATATTATTCACTCTTTATTTCCCAGCTTCAATATATGGAATACTGTGAAGTAGAGGCTAGATACAAGGTTGTGAAGCACAAATTTTTATAAACAATAATAATCACACCCCTAGAACAGTTACAGTGAATTGTTCTCTGCTGAGATGTGTGCAAAGTGTTTGAAACAGGTACGCTTAACGAGTCTCTAAATCTGACTGAGTCTTTAAAGGCTGGTTTGGATATACCAAGTAAACACTTTACAGCACCTCACACCTTCTTGGAGAGCAATCTATTTGAAAACCCAATATTGCTGAGGGCCAGGCCAGATATTTACAAACAAGCTCTGGACCAGGGATTAATTCCCGTCCCACCAAAAGAAATATCACCCATCGAGCTTATCACACAGGTTTTTTTGCACCTGTTTCATTTCTGCTGTTACAATAAAACCAGGAGCTTAAGCGATGCCAAACTCTTCTTGCGGAATCGGAAAGTAAACGTGAAATGGCGGAAAGAATGAGACAACCGCAAATGCCGGGAGGATTTCCACCGGGGTACACAATAAAAGAAGAGAAGAGTACTTGACATGGCTTTAATTTCAAACTTCCAGGCAACCTGTTTATTATTACGAGCAAATGCCTCAACCCAGGGACTCTTTTGCGTACCCCCCGGGGTCAGGAATGCCTATGGCACCAGGGCAACCAATTCCGCAGTATCCCCCATATGCCACAATGCACATGGGGTATGGGTCGCCACCTCCCCAAAATCAACCAATGAGGCCTCCACCCCAACAAATGTTCCCGGTAAATGGCGCATTTCCACCTCAACCTAACCAAGACTTGCCTCTCGCAGTTCCCATCTCTACCGTGTCAACACAACCAGATGGCACCCCTCAAAGTTGCACACCCCAAAGCAGCACTCCTCAAGTTGTGCCTTCGCCTGAAGCCCCACGCACTCCCGAGTTCCAGCTCCCTCTTGCCGAACCCCTTGTAGAACCACTGGTTGAACCCAAGGCCAATGTGGAAGCAGAGCCGGTTAAGCCTGCGCCTCAACATAAGGACCTCTCTTGCTTAGGTCGCCTGCCTTCCAAGAAGAACTGCCGCCCCGACACAATTCGGCCCGTCAGAAACTTGGAAGAAGGGGACACTCCAGCAAGCAATTCACCAGATGATACCAGCAACGGGGAGACCCGGAAAACGCTCGAGTCCTCATCCGACAAAGATGAGGATAGGGGCAGCAACGGCAAGGGTGAGCACCATCATCACAACAGCGGAAACCACCACCACAGCAAACACCTACTACACACAAAGAAACGGCACTCATCCGCCAACGTGGGACTCAAGGACATAGCCGATGAGCACACTTCCCAAGCCTCAGAGCAAGCCTCGGTATCGGAAACCTCGTCCAACAGAAGTGGCAGGAGCCACAAAAACAGCAGCGATAGTGAGTAATGTGACCACACCGATTCCTCCGAATTCATTCCAGCCGCATGTAAAAAAAAATAAAACAAAGTTCAAGACAAGACCAGAACGCAGAATGATTCACCTCACAAGCACCAGAACAAAAAAAAAATTTTCTGATTTCTTTCCCCTCTCATCGGAATTGATGATGAACAACATACCCTTTGGCAGCGGCGCCGACGGCGAGGACTTCTTCAGCTCACTCGGGAGCGGGGATGCGGACGACGGCGAGGCCGAGGATGATGGCCCCTTGCCGTTCCTCTCGGCGCCACCCGCGGCGCCGGCACCAGCAGCAGCAAGGCCATCGACCGCAGTCGCCACCAACACCACAAAGGCAGTAGGCACGACGACAGCTACTACCAGCAGCACCATCCAAGTGCTGCAGCAGCACAAACAACAGCAACAACAACCGCCGTTGGTCGTGCAACACAACGAGTCACTGTGGGCAAAACCACAGCCCACGGCGTCGATACTAACCCCCAAGCACCAACAGCAGCAGCAGCCCAAGCCAGTCTCGACACTCGCGCCCACGTCGACATCAACGTCGGGGAGCTCTGTTTTCTCACCTGCGATAACAAATTCAGGCATGAGCGCGAGTGCGAGTGCGAGTGCGAGAAACACAAAACCGCCGGCATCACCCTCCCAAGTTACGTCGCCTGCGAAACCATTCTCGTTTGCAGCCGCACCGCCGCCGTCATTATGGGGAGGACCCGGCAGGGATGACCAGGACGACGGCGACGGGGAAGGCGAGGGCGAGGAGGGGGCTGAAGAAGGAGGGAGCATACCGTTTTTTGGAGAACCTTCCTCTTCAGGTCTGGGGGGTGATGACCCGTTTGGGAATTATGGGAACAGCCCGGCCATGTCTGTACTAACACCAACACCAACACCAACACCAACGCAAACACAAACACAAACATCAACGGGGAACAAGCAAACAGTGGGAACAAGAGCAATCCCAGCTAAAGACAAGGTTCCTGACCCCTTTTCAGCAATTCAGGAGCAATCCATACCGTTTGGTGAGGAGAAGGACAATTTTTTTGATGCTCTGTCAACTCACCAAAGCACTGTCCCTGTAGCACAAACCAATCCAACCTCGGCTCCGCGAAATTCCCCAGTTTTCCCCAGTGACCCATTCAGCCCTATCACCACCAAACCACTTCCACAAACAGTACTGCCTCCAAAAATTCTTTCCCCTGTAGTCACACAACCACAGGTGCCTAACCAAGCACCCGCTTCATCACAAAGGACAACAAATACTCAACTACTGCCTCTTACCACCTCTTCACAATCTGGCCAACTACTTGTACCAAAACCAACTCCACTTCCCACAGCTGTCCCTGTGAAACCACAGTTGTTGACAGCTCCCCCGCAACCTTTACTTTCCCTACAGTTACCATCAGCAACTCAAGGGTCCAACATACAAAAACCAGTAAATCTTCCAATTCCCTCGTCTACTTTTCAGTCACCACAACTTTTATCTGGCTCTTCCATTTCTTCTGTGCCGTCCACCACTCCAAAAGTGCTGGTCCCACCACCTACTTCTGCCAACCGAGTAGCGACATTAATTCCATCCCCCCCACTTAAAAATCTGGGGGATAACAGTAACCAGAGTATAGTGCAACCAAAACCAAATTCCACACAAACAATGAAGGTACTTGTTCCATCTCCTACTCCTTCTACCGCACAGCAACCAAGTCTACTCCCTGCTTCACAATCTGTGGTAGTCAGTACTTTACCAATACCAAGTTCAACTCCAACAGGCTTACCTGTTCTGCCAACGACACTATCACCCATCAACCAAAATACAACTTCTGAAATTGCCCCAAGACCCCGTCCAATTAACATTCCTATACTTCCCGCTGTTCTACCAACAGTTTCAACACCAAAGTCAACCTTTCTGGTAAAATCTTCCCCAGTGCCTATCCTGCAGGTTTCGGCTGCATCACAGACATCAGCAGTCCTTCCCGCCACGCCTCTTCCCACTGCCCCTCTTCCAACGGTACCCCTTCCGTCTACCTCTTTGCCCACATTAGTTTCACCCGGTGCTACACTTCCCGCTGTCCAACTTCCAGTCGTCCCTCTTCCCACTACCACTACCCCACTTCCTACTCTCCCATTACCCACAGTAATTCCAGCTGCAAAAGTACTTAGTCTGCAACCTACAAGGGTGCAATTGCCAACCACAACACCAGTCCCACTTCCAAAAGGAAACATAGTGCCACTTCCCAAAGCATCCCTTCTTCCACACCCCTTAACCAATCCTACGAATCTAACTCCCTCATTTACCTATAGTGCAGACCCTGCCTCATTGCATAATATTCTCCCTATCAATACCAATAATCCTGAGATCTCCACCAACGATAACACACAGGCAGATGTCGTACCCGTAGCACCCACATTTATTCCTGTCCCATCCACCACTGACCAATGTGTACTATCTAACAGCAAGCCTACACCCGCGTCTGATGTACTAGTTTTATCACCTATTACCACTCTCAAGCCAAATACCCGTTCCCACGAGACATCTTCAGAAACAAGAAACTTGGAAGTTCACCAAGTTTCTAAACCTGATACCGAGATACAAGCAATTCCAATGCCGCCTGTTGCCCTTCCTGGAATCTCTGTGACAAGTGCACCACTCAAACTCTGTCCTGTCACATCAGTCCCTGTCAACCCACCCCAAATAAATCAACTGCCTAATCCATTACCGATCCCAGGAACAAGTAATCTCATTGCAGAGACTGGTGTGCAGCCTGGGGTAACGAAAAAAAGGAAAACCTTTGACCCAATTCAGTACATGCATTCCCGAAAGTGTGTAGCACGATTCGGATTTGGTGGCCTTCTTGCAACAGCTTACTCCCATCCACAAAATGTAGTGTGAAAGTTAAGTTACAACTGATTTCTTCTCTAGGAGCCTCCATATTCTGTTCATGTTGTAAATTTGAAAACAGCTCTCACCTCAGAGACGAGAGAATTCACTGACTTCCCTGGTCCTCTGAATCGCAGTATATCTCAGGTTTTAGCTAATTTCTCCTCAAGTTTAGTTTAACTGCAGCATAGGACGTTGTATTAAAATTCTTAGCCTTGAAGCATCAAGAAGCAACACCAATATGCGAATTTGAGACACAACCCCAAGATAGAGTTGACATTCTCTGGAGTTTGCTGCAGATACTCATTCGCCACTACGGTTTCTTGTTGATAGCGCGAGAAATCGATAACTCTCTGTAGGGAATATTGCTTATGAGACAAACAATAAAGGACCAACTTGCACACAAGAAATACAACAACTTCTTTTATCCTCGTTGTCCAAGCATATAACAACACCCGTGCGGAAAACTTAATGAAGTTTTTTGTTGACTATCTGTAGAAACCCGTTTCTGTTCGGCCTAATATAGATCCTTCTGCATTTGCCCATTTCCAAAGTCTACTGCTTGAAGGCAAAAAAACAGAGGTGTGCTACAAATTTTTTTTCACCCCCTTTTTTCCGCCAAGTAAATGCTAATACAGAGTAGGCCTACAAATATGCCATCAATGAGCAACTCTGGGAACATGCACTTATATTAAGTCATCAATTTCCAGCAAATATGCAGATGGAAGCCATAAAGCAGTATGCCCAGAGAGCTCTTCCCCCTGGTGATCCCATACGCACCCTCTATTTATTATTAGCTGCTCTACCTACTGGTATATTTTCTATTTTTTCTGGATTTTTTTCCCTCAGCATTTGTCCCAGAGATCTTCAGTGCTGTTCCAAACGGTTATGACACATCCCCTATCCCCCTGTTGGACCGCTGGCGAGAAAACTTAGCGGTTGTTTTAGCAAACAATAAGATGAACACAGACAGGGGAGTGATTGGAGAACTGGGAGACCGGTTGTGGACTGTACGAGGCAATGTGGTGTCTGCACACTTTTGGTATCTTTATTGCATAGTGTGTCACCTAAATTTAAATAAATTAGCTACTGTATTGCAGATTATGCTTTCGGTTTTTGTGACAATCCCAATACCCGCCTTGTGCTTCTTGGTACATAACACACCACTTTTCTTACTTACCTCCTCGAAGGTGCCGATCACAAGCGCAAATCTCAGTGGATTACTCCTCAAGCTATTCAAGCTACAGAGGTTTATGAGTACTCCAAGCTGCTAGGCAATCCCCAGTTCAATCTTCCCTCTTTACATGTGTGCCTCACAAAGACTTAATTGATTTTTTAAAAATGTGAAAGGTATTTAAATTTATATATGCGCAATGGCTCGCGGATTTGGGCTTGGTTGATCTTGCTACCAAGTTCCTTAGGTGTGCCAAATAAATTAACCTTACATCCACTAGGTATGTGCGCACTGTAACATCTGTGAAACTATCACAGATGCCACATAACCGGCCAAATTCAATATTTTCCCACTATCTTGGTGTTTTCTCTGAACGTCTGAAAGCTCACACAACTTCAGACAGGCAATTTTTTGAAATTAGTCTTCATCATAGTTACAATCACTAGCAATAGCAGTGCCTGGAAGAAGGTGTTTTCATTTATCAAATACATCCCTGGTCTGGGGTATTTCAGCAACGCCGACTCTCAAATACCACCTGCAACAAGTGTAAAATTCGATAAAGGGCCTGAATTAACTTCAGAGACAGTCGCCCACCAATACACTGATGAGCCAAACGCGGAAAATGAAACCTCTGAGGAAAACAGTACCGGAGAAGAAGATACTTCTGTTCAAACAGAAACTACACCACAAGAGCCTGAAACACCAAAACCTTCTTCATTCGGTGGCCCAACACCCTCTGTTGAAGAAAGTACTATTTCCCCTACGAGTATCTTCACCCAAAAAAAGCAAAATGATTGGGAAGAGAAAGTAGGCGAAACGAATGAAAACCAATCTACACGTTTTGCAACTGAGCGAAATCAGTCACAGAACGCAGAACAAAGAGAACCCACCAAAGTTCCGACAACCTCTCAACCAGGGACACCGCTTCATTCTCGTCCCCCATCAAAAGACGCCGAGACCTCCAAAAGAAAATCGCAATCTTCATCAGGGTCCTCATCTAAAAAGGTACAAGTTCCATTTCCTAAAAGGGTCCTAACAAAAGAAAAAGGGTTGGATGTCGATCCCGTCGTTTGGTTTGTTCAAAAGTCCTCCAAAGATGTTACTTCCTGAGGACACCCATGAATCTGAGGATCTGGTCTGGGATGAACAGTCACATCGCTGGGTATCCAAGGTGCAATGCTTCAACACCTCAAGCCATTATCCTCGTTAACGGTTTTTAGAGTGGGAAAAAGGAAGACACAGAGCCGTCACTACTTATGGAGCAATTACTTGCTACTGCTAAAGCGGCGGAAGGGAAAGTTGACACAACCAAGCAAGAGCCATCTGAAGAAGTGCAAACACCAAGTTTCACAGGTTCATTGTTGGAAGGTCATCAAACGGAGTCTGCGAAATTTGCACCAAATGCAACAACAGAAAATAAGCCCGTCGAAGGTCAACAGCTCATGGAATCACAAGAGGTGCCGAAGAAACGGGCTGAACCACTCACTGAGCCAGACACCACCACACAAACTACACCAACATTCCAGTCAGAGACACCCGCACCTTCACTCCTCACACCTCTCAAAACGCAACCTCCAAGGTGTCTCTCATCACCATTACCCACAAACCCTTTACCAACAAATGTACTATTGTCATCACTGTCACCACCGCTTCCGGAGCAGTCAAAGGCAACAGGAGCGGCATCCGTTCTACTAAAATCGAAATTCCTTATCACTTCCATGCCGCAGCAGAACTCCTCCCTACCGGTTTGTAAAATACTCCCAGTATTCCACTTATCCACCAGCCTAATTAATTCACCCAAATACAGCCGGCAAGAAAAAGGGGCTCCCGATACCTTGACCCCTTGACACAAAAGGTTGTCCAAGTCAAACCCCTTGGAGCCGCTGCTCCATCATCCGCACCATCACTCCTGTCAGCATCCACTCCCTCACTTCCTACATTCAAGTCAATGCTCATACCAAAGATGGTAGTCAACACAAAAGCAACATCCGCATCCACAGCAGAAGAAAAACCAAACAGCAGCGGGCTAGATAACCCTGAGGACTCTGCACCCACATTCACACCATTTGCACCAGCTCCATCATCATTCACACCACAAGAACCACCAGATACCACCACTCAGACCACAAGTTCAACAAAAACAGCACAGCAAGACCAACAACAGAGGCCGTCATGGAAATCAAATTTGATGCTTTCCTCTGCTCAGGACAACGACTCGGTTCTGTGAACACCGCCAACAGTTTCATTTTACGTCATTGCTAAAACAGTGAAGAAAAACAAAGAAACCAAGGCTCTCGTCTCAGAGAACAAACACCGAAAAGACACGCACCCAAACAACATGAGGTGCATCCTTGCTTTGTTTGCCCTGTCCGCAGTCGCCTTTGCTTCCAAAGGATGGGGAGACAGTTGTCATGGTCGAATCGGTGATGGCAAATGCGACATAGAGTGCTTCAGCACAGAAAACTCCTCCGACAAGGGCCACTGCAGAGGTGCCCTCCCGCTCCTTTTCGCCTAAAGCTGCTTTATTGCCTCATTTACAATAACAAACAGACATCTGCAACCCCGGATCTTCCAGAATCCAATCGGTGACTGCGGATGTGACCCGCGATGCATGACAGAGGAATGCAACTGCGACGGCGGAGACTGCTGTGACGGAGGAGTCGTGCGGCGACTGGAACTGCGCGGCTGAGGACTGGGGAGATGGCGTGTGTAATTGGGAGTGTGCCAACGTCGACTGTGCGTGGGACGGCGGAGACTGCAGTGTGTAGTTGTAGTAGTAGCAGCTTCTTTTTTTGTTTTTACAACCTTTGGTTTTGCTGTTTCTCTAACTCCCTCACTTCCTATGTCCCAGTGCTCATCAGTTGTGCTCCTAACTGCTATCCCTGGCTGATTGGCAACGAACAATGCGACATAGATTGCTGGACCGAGGAATGCTTCTGCGACGGATTCACTGACTGTGAGGGCTTGTGCTCTCCCTCGTGCTACATTCCGAACGACGAGGGGACATGGATTGCTACACGGAGGACTGCAACTGGGACGGCGATGAGTGTGACAACGTCATCGGGGACTACTGCGATTACCCCTATTGCCTAAGGAGCCAGGTTGGTGACGGGAATTGTGACAGAGAGTGCTACAACGATTACTGCGATCGGGACGGCGGCGACTGCGACGCTTGTTTGTCCCTTATAGATTGAGAAAATATCTCTCTCCCCCTCTTGACTGTGTGTGATTCTGGTTCTGTGTTACCTGTGTTGTAACTGTGTCGTAATCAAGTTTACGAGCCTAACACACAACTTAGATGGCTATTGCGGCCAGATGGATGGTTACACTGATCGCGATATTTGGTGGTGTAACGAGGATATGATTGGTAATAATCACTGCGACGATCGGTGCAACAATGAGGATTGTGGATATGATGGCGGCGACTGCGACTTTACCCTCGTGTACTACACCGCGGAGTTTGTTGACAACACATGCACTGGGGATGCCCTCGAGGTATTAGCCAAGTACTGCACAAATCAGAACGATTGGGTCTGTGACTGCCCTTCGGAACCGGTATGCTACCCTGAATCTGGGAACCTCCTCGAAGGTTGTGCCACTGTGGACGAATTTGATGCCCTCATAAATGACTGGTTCAAGGAAGAGTATGTTTGTTTCTCTATGTGTATATCTCTCGTCATTTGGGTGTTGTTAGGATTAATTTATTCATTTATTTTAATCACATGCCCAGGCCGGCGTGGGATGCTACGTTTGCCAACACAGATTGTCATGGCAGACCGTCAATGATATACTATTGGACCAACTCTGATTGCATACTCATCGACAACAACCTGTGGAGATACACTGAGTGGTCGCCAGAGGGCGTCCGCGTGCTACACATTTGCACTGACCGCTGGTGAGAACGTTAGATGGTATTACTATGACTGCCATGCTATTGGCCATGATTCCGAGCAGGTGTCTTCTGGTCGTCCCAACCATCATCATCAGCAGACGTCAGAGGCACCACCAGATGTCTTGCCATCACGCAGAAACAACCTGCCAGTGTAATCTCCTTTTGTTTGAGAAACGAAAAACTTTGTATTCATGTCTCTCGAAGAGACTCTTAAAAGCGTTGGTCCCAATCTTCAGTACAAACACATCTGCCACTCCCTCTGGGAGACGGCCCGGACCAAAAAAAGAGGGCTCTTCCTATAAATCATCACCAAATTTTTCTTGTGCACAGCGTCACTAAGTGACGTTTTGTGTTTCTACGTACTCGAAAGCTCCTCAAACACGTTCAAGCACAAGCTCAAGAGTGAAGAAAACCTGGCCTGTGCCCTTTGGTCTCCAGCACAAGCAGCCCTTCTGTAAAGTTGAAACGCTCTGGCGATGTCTTTTGGCCCATGCAAGGCACCGGATTCTAAGTATGCACCAACCTTGAAGATAGCCTCTGTGTAGCCCTTGTCAATGACTTGTTGGAAGAGGGAGTTGGCCATGTTCATGTCTTTGGCCACGCCCACGCCACATTCATAGCACATTGCCAACATGGTTTTGGCATCAGATGACTCTTCAGATGCTTTCTTCAGGATTGGAATGGCTCTTTGGACGTTGCGTGTCATGTCGTAAGCACCCATCAACAGACCCCATCCAAGTGCGATTGCGGCCTCATTGCTCCCCATATCGTATGCTCTTTGAATCAGCGAAGCGGCGCGATTCATGTCAATGGGAATACCTTGTCCCAAGCTGTAATTGACACTGAGTTCGTTCATTGCTTTAATATATCCGGCGTCAGCGGCCTTATTCAAGAGCGAAATTGCCCTCCCAATATCCACATCAACTCCCTTTCCCTCCTTGTAATAGTGAGCAAGTTTACACATTGCCGGAGTGTATCCATGTTCTGAAGCTCTCTCTAGAAGCGAGACTGCTTGTTCAGGGTCAAATGTAACGCCTTCGCCGCTCATGTAGTGCTTGCTGAGGTTGTACATTGCTAATACGCAACCACGTCCCACAGACCTCTGGTAAAGTTCAACTGCCTTTCTTACATCTTTCGTGACTCCTTCTCCAGTGTCATAACATCTGCCGAGGCGCCATAATCCTTGTCGATCGTTCATCTCAACAGAATTCTGCAGAAGTGAAATAGCTTTTACTGGGTCACGTGGAACGCAATCACCCTTCAGGTAGTGCTCGCTGAGGCTGTACATTGCGGTAGCACAACCACCTTCCACAGACCGCTGAAAAAGCTCTACTGCCTTTTTGATATCTCTCTCGACTCCAACTCCAACGTTGTAACATTGGCCCAGGCGAAATAAACCTTCTGGATCGCCTTTCTGAACAGCTTTCTGCAAATACAACAGACCTTTCTGCACGTCCCGTTGCACTCCTTCCATACCATACAAGTAGAAGTCACAGAGATTGAGCTGAGCCTCCCATCCAACCTTGGGATCATTTACAACCCTCTGCAAAAGAGGAAAGGCCTTTCTCTCATCAACCGGAACGCCTTTACCCTGAAGGTAAAGTTTTCCAAGATCCACGCATGCCTCAGGAAGTCCAAGATCGGCAGCTTTCTGAAATAAAGCAGCCGCTTTGCTATGATCTTCAGCCACTCCCATTCCGCCCAAGAAGCAGTTTCCAAGAATATACAGCGCATCCGGATCTCCGGCATCAGCTCCGCGCTGGAGAAAAGGAACAGATTTGGCGTAATCTTTCTCGATTCCGTACATGCCGGTGAAGTAGCACTGGGATATGGCCCATAATGCAGGAACACTGCCGGCATCCGCGGCCTTGTATAAGTACTGCAGGCCCTTGATTGGGTCAGGGTCTGTTCCCTGCCCCCGCAGGTAGAACTCCCCAAGCATCCAGAGCATTTTGGGATCGTGCTGGTCCTCGGCCATCGACTGGAAGAGAGAAATTCCCCTTGGTTCCCGCTGACCAACACGGAAGTGGCACTCAAAGGCACGCGGGTGTGTTCTCCCAGCACCCCTTCCAGTCAGCATGCAGCGCCAGAGCACATCATGTGGAAGTGACTTGTGTGACTTATCCATCTTTGTTGTGAAGTGGCTCAGTGCACGGGAAACGGAAAAAAGGGGGGGTTCGGGTTTGCTATACCGATCGTTGTTGGCTTCGTACTTGCGGTACTTTTTTCGTTTTGCCAAAACTTCCGGCCGAAGATTTATAAAGAAGTTAATTGATATCAAATCGCAACTGTTCCACTCTCATTGTCCTCTTTTCCGTACGCACGCAAAAGAAGACTACAATACAGAAATTGAAGCAACATACCCTCACGATACCCACCAATTCCCACAAAAGAAAAACAAAATAAAGGGGTACAATACAGGCTCTTCACTTGCATTTCTCTTCTTCTTCAGCTTGGGGTCTTCTAGTACTTTGCCTATTGGTTCCAAGGCTCTTCTGAAGAGTTCCTTGGTGAGCTCCAATGAGGACCACCTGCCAGGTTGGGTTGCTTCCTGGACTTCCTTGTACGTTTTTTCACAGGCTCTTCACTTGCATTTCTCTTCTTCTTCAGCTTGGGGTCTTCTAGTACTTTGCCTATTGGTTCCAAGGCTCTTCTGAAGAGTTCCTTGGTGAGCTCTTCAAAAGTTGAGCGAGTTACAGCGGATGTTGTGGATGCCATCGAACAACCCTTCAACATTGACTTAGGTCTTGTCGCAGGCCCTGCGGAGCAAAGCGAGGGCCCTCAGGTCGCCCGTGAGGTCTCTGTTGAAGCGGGTGCGGATATCTTTGTCAACAAGTGGAGAAATAGCCAAAGATGCCAGCCAGTAGTTTGAGCAAGTGAGACAAGTCTTTGCACACCCAAGTTGTATTGGATCAGTCTTGGACACATGTTTGGATAGCTGTGCCAATAGCTGAGATGTAAGTTCAGCACGAGGTACCTTGCTAGATACTGGTAGCAGACCACGCTTCATCCATTGGGGGTACTTCTCTGCAACTAATCCACAGCTTCATGAGCTGCCACAAACTCAGTGAGGCCTTTCCGAAGCCATTAATACAGTAGATTAATCCAAGCATGAATCTTTTCGATTTTAACATCCTCCATACATGATATTAGTATTTACTAACCTTTTCAGGTGATGCCCCATAAATCTTCTCAGGGCTCAGGATACGACGGAAATAAGGGGAAGAGAGCATGGAAAAGGGAAGTCCAGGCATGGCAAATGCTAAAGCTACCTGTGCTGAATAAGGATGTTGGTGGGAAAAGGGAAAACAAGTTGATTTTTGCTAAGTCCGGGTATCCTGTCAGCAAGAACTGCTTGGACATACTTGTCGATTGTTTGTTGCTGTTGGTGTTGGTTGCTGTTGGTGTTGGTTGTTGGGACTTTTTGACAAATTTATGTGCTCTTTCCAAGTGGTAACTATTTTTATTGCTTGACTTGAGACGTTGCAGCAGGTCCTCGTTTTGACATGCTACCAGTACTACTAACACAAACACCGAAGTGATTGATATTTCTCAGAAAATTTTTGTTAAGGGTTTGCTTAACTGGGTTCCTGGTTAACTGTTAACTGGGTTTTAACTTGGTACGGTTAACCGAGGGAGCACTGGCCCACGACCAAGTGGGCTGATCCTTTATCTTACTGTTGGGATAGCTTCGAATATATTCGTAGTTGAAACTCTTCATCTGCAACCAAAATTGCTTTCTTGTTCCTATTCCTTACATTGTTGAAAGAAACGGTACCCATTCAGTCCAGGTACTTCAGGAGGGCACAGTGGCGGGTCCCTGCTGCTTGCGCAATCATCTTTAAACTGGTAACGTGGTGGGCAACAAGAAGGGCATCCTCTGACTGAGTATCACAGGAGGGGCAGATTCCCCCAAGTGTTCTGGGCCAGCCTTTTTCCTCAGGTGTCCAGAATTCTTCTGCACTGGTGAAATTGGATATTGCCCCAAGCAGCTCATTAAGGTGTGCAACTGCACTGGAGTTGTACATGTACACCGGACCATAGAATACTTCTTCACCATAGGATTTGCTATGCAATAGGTGATCCAGAGGGCTGTCAGAATCACAGCCTTTGTGTTTCCTGTTGGCTCTGGCAACAATGTACTCGGCTGCAGCACCGGCAACATCAAAGTTACAATAGGAACAATAGGAAGAATATAAATCCCAGTTGTACTGTGCAAGTACGGCTCTTTTCCAGGTAGTTTTACCCTTGGCGAAAAATTTCCAAATCTGTAGCCCGTTACACCTCCCCCACAAAGTTGATGTCACGGTACCTTTTTAATTCTTGTGGGATCTGCATCAGGCCAGGTTCTGAGGTAACACTGGTTCCATATGATATCAGCGGAGCACAGCTGATGCCAATAGTGACAAACCGAACTCGAAGAGCATAGGTCCTTTGGGCTCAAGTAGGAAAAGACCTGCACCACAAAATTTGGAGGTAGTTTCATTATTCCTTCAAGGGGTACGTGAAGTTGTGCATCTAAAATTGGTGAGGTTGAGTACAAGCAGTTCAGATATACCGTTGTGACTCTCAATACTGCCAGAGTTGCTCTCAATTACAACTGTTCTTGCTCTCTTAGAAGGGGGGTCTTTGGGTTTTGGGGAACTTGACACCTCATTGTCACTTGTACCATTCTTGGTAGTTGCCTCTTCTGCAGCCTCGTCATCATCGTCTTCTTCTTCCTCTTCATCATCCTCATCATCCTCGACTTCCTCAAAGCAACTCTCCTCCTCTTCATTTGTATCTTTTGGTGGAGGTCGAAAATCAGGGCCATATTTTGTTGCTATGAGCCGATCGACGATTTGAACTGCAGGTGGGACACCAAATCCAAGGGATTTTTGTTTAGATATTTGCTCATGCATGAAGCTTGTTGCTTCAGCGGCACTTTCAAACGTGACAGGCTTGTTTTTGTCTTTTTTGCCAGTATCTTTGCCAGAGGAAATCTAGTTTTTTGAATGCCAGTAAATAAAATGTAAGATGTTTGGCCTGGCACAACGTGAACTGTAGTTTTTGCCATGTGGATCGTCCAAAACAGATTTCCTTTCACAAGCCTAGTTTCACTGTGCAAATACTGCCATAAAACTTCAAGAGCAGAACAACACTATTTCGAGACCGAATTAGTCCACCCACAATCCAATTGGCAAGAGAGGAATAAAGCGAAAAAGAATCAGAAAACACAACCCTTGGTCGCTTCATTGGCTTGACAGGGAGAGGTATATCTGGATGCCACGACGACAAAATTGTGACCATGCGACCCAACTTGGAAGAAGCCTCACGGAGAAACCCTAAAACGTCGTGTGGGAATCCCGAAGCACCCACGATGTCGCTGGCAAAAACGGCAGCCGGACCTAACCTGTTAACTGCTCGTCGGTCATCGTTTTGAGCACACCCTCGATTTCCTCCTCAGCAACCACAACACCGGTATCAATACCCATGTGGTTCAGATTACAATAAACTTAAGTTGGTATTTCCGAGAATCCTCCGTTTCCCTGGATACTCAAATCAGAAGAACAACCCCGTGAATGGTGGTCAGGAACTACAGGGACGCGAATGACGACCAAAAACGATAAGCACCATCGTCGCCCTCACGCTTTGCTAATACTGGAGAAAAGGGCCAAGCTATCGTCGCCATTCGCGCCGCTTCCGCGTGTATCAATGCCAGCACAATCGGGGCACTTTCCAGCAGCAGCTGGGATGAGGAAAGAAGTGAGTACTGCTGCGGATCAAGATGGCGCCGATGATACTTATGATGCAAGAGATAATTATTGGGTGGCGGAGCCAACTGTGCCATGAAGGAGGAGCCCTACTGACTCAATTGAATCCATTGGAGTGAACCTGCCACTTGCTGGTCACCAAAACTCTGCTTCCTCAGTGCCAAAGTCCTCGCCATCATCTTCTACTACCACAACATATACAACTACTAGTACTAGTTCCAGCAAGCCTAGTACTGCTGATAATTCGGCGCAGGAGGTATCTCCCAGTAAACGCCTTAGGAAATCTGAACTGGAAGAACCAAGAAAACCTCCGAAGTTCAGTGCCGCAAGAACCACGGACCTATCTCCACTTCTCCACAAAACAGAGAAAGAAAGCTGCAAAAAACATCAGTCCCCATCCAGCCAACAAAAGAAAAAACCAAAAGTGGTGTTCAGTCCATCCCCTTGTCGAACATCAGACCAAGGCAAACCAACTGGGTGAGGATGAAACCACTTACACTTCAGAAAGACAGACTGGAAACAAAGAGCAGACTTTGCCCGCCGAACACCGATCTATATTACACCAACCAAAAGCAAATTTCCAAGAAGATCTTGAAGACGAAATCAGAGAGCACAAAGAGTTCCAAGAACTCGAAGAAGAACTCAAAGAACAACCCGACGAAGAACTTGAAGAAGAAACAAGCATTGTGGATTCAGCACAGGGAGAAGTGTATACACACTCAAGGGTGAGTGGGAAAGACCGGAAGCCCTGCCTACAAGGCGTAAGAGTGTGCCCCCAACCGGTACAGTCCACTGGAAGCTCCTACTGGAGGAGTAGACAATGTCTCCCACGAAAGAATGAACCGGTTCTTAGAGATTCCACCTCCAGCACCTCTCCAACTTGGAAACTATGCTATGGACTTCTCTTTTCCACTGGTTTAACAGAAAATATGCCAAGGACCTGGGTTTCCATCAAGTGGCAAAAACCAGTTCACTAAAGAAAAAGCTCTGGCTCTGTTTACCACTGAGGCTAATCTTAAGACTGTATGCGTCTCAGAATCATTTGCTTGTATTTAAATAATTAATATTTAACAGATTCAAGACCGCAGGATGACCCAAAATATTGCCAATGCACATGGCGTTAAACTGCGTCTTGATTCTTCTTTTTACAAACAATTAGAAGGGTATGCTGACAGTGTGGCCAGAGGTTGGTTAAGGCTCTTACCTAATGAATGTTATTCTAGAAGTTCAACCATAATTCCTTGGGTGCAATTAGAGTGCCATGACAGTCCAGCACCAAGTTGGAGTGTTGTTGCTGGTTAGCTTTGTAGCGGCACCATTTTGAGGCAAGTGCTATTTGACGACAACTCTGAGACTGGGCTGTGTGTCTTGATAGTAAATAAGCAAATTCAACCCAACAGTACACAGTAAAACTGTTTGTTGCCACTTCAATGTGTGGTTGTGTTCAATAAAGTGGTATCTAATTTTGAGTGAGATCACCAGCGGGCTATTATATCAGAGAGGCAACTAGTATGGGGGCAGCTAACAATTGATAGTTACAAAGTTTTCCCTAGTTGTTTGGCAACACATTTAATTTGCATTTATACTACAAAAACAAAAAGAGGAGGATGATGCTATGAGGAGGCTGACTGTGAACCCAGATTTCTACGATTGGAACTAAGACAGTGGGGATTTTATTACTTTCTGATCCCAGTCATTAAGCTTATCCCCAGCAACAGTAACACAGGTATTTGTTCCATCACCAAAAATGCTCACGTCATCACTAAAAGTGACTGCACTTGTCAAGTGCGGATGGATCTTAAGTGGTATTTATGGTGGCAAGGAGGTATACCTAGCTCGACCCTGCAGTTTTTATTAGCGGAAGCCAGTGCAACCAATTGTGAAGTAACTGCTTGCTGCCCGCACTCCAGCCTTGAAACATACTTTGACTTCCCTCTTCTCGTTGTTGGAACCTCACTCGTAACACACATAGACCCACTAACATCTGGAGTAGTTAATGAGCATTAATTGATTAAATTGAAAGCATATTATCATTACCATAAGAATAGCCGCATAAAATAGAAAGCCCTAATAGCTCCCATAATCATCACATCACAGCCCACCACACACCCAGGCAGAAAACCAACCAAGTCGTAGCACTAGCGGAGACAGCAGAATGCGGAGGGGAGCTAGTCAATATAGATAGATCACAGTTGCTTTTCCACGTCGACACTGATTCGATTTTGAAGTACACTACAACACATGTGTTCTTGTTATTGTGTCTTGGTTTTTTTTTGTGTTGTTGCTTTTGGCATCCTTAAGTTACTATTAGTTGTTGAAAGCAAGGGTGTTGGGGTGCTAGTGTGGTGTCTGGCTGTTTGGTGGTGCTGTGTGATGATGGTCACAGTGGGAGAAAGCTTTTGAGACTCAATTGGGTGCCAAGCATGCTTTGTTTATTAATCATGGACATGTGAAATGCTTGTTGCCACACCAATTTCATTTCTGGTTGCCAGCATTGTCATTATTGTTACTATTCATTTTGCATTTGAGTGATATTGATGAGCACTAAAGCAAGATACACCTGGTGGGGAGTGCTAACCAGACCTGTTGATTCTGTTGTTGGGTGATTTGCATAGCCAATTCGTGGTGGTGACTTTAGTGTGGCCCCTCTCTGAGATGCAGATATACAACAATTCACATATTGAATCTTGCTTGGGCTTGTGTGAATGTGAATGTGAATTGTGGCCATCACAGGTGGTTTCTTTCTCTTTAGCTGAGGGGTCAGCTAGCTACTGCATTGGGTGCCACCCAACGACAGGTCGTGCGGGCTGGGGTTCTCTGATGTCCACACAGGTGTCACTTCTTTGCTTGGCGGGTATGAGAGAGCGTTATAAGGGTTGAGTAGCACAACCTATGGATAGTAGCAGTTAGGGTGACCAACAAACTGTATGGAAGTACCGTACTGCTGATTCTGAGATACAAGAAGTTGAAGAAGCGAAATTTCAAAAGTAGTAAAAAGTTTCGGTGCTTTTGTTGTAATGGCACAGATTCAGCCGCCGTCTGCCTACGGGCTGCCGGATACGTTTAAGTTGACGGACTACACGAGGCTTAAAGGATGAGGTGACTCGCTCGCTGTTTTTTCCCCGCGTATTCGTTATGGGACGGGTGAATGACCGTGGGAACAGGGTGTAAGATACCCCAGTCAGAACTGCATCAGTTGCTCAAAGAAACTGTGTTCACGAGTGAGACGACGACCCCTTCCGCGTGCGAGGCTGCCTTGATATCAGATTGCTCTGTTGTGGAGACATTTACCCCCGGGACCTTTTTGGTTTCAACTACCGATGTGAGTTGTTTGAGCTTTTTTTTTTTTTTTTTTTTTTTTGAGCCCTTTGACCTCCTTGCAGTTTTTCTATCCTGTAATTGATGATCCCTATGTTCAAGTCTGATACCCTATTTTTTTTCTGGAATTGGAGGTGGGCACCTAACTTTTCCTTTCAGGGCATGATTGGGTGTGCCAATGTGTTGTCGGACTTGTACAGTATGGGCATTACTCGATGTGATACTATGTTAATGCTACTTGCATCCTCCGAGGAAATTCCTTCTCCTGCTCACCGAAGAATAGTTACAACACAGATGATGAAGGGTTTCACAGGTTTTCCCGATATTATCTTCTTCCAGTGAATTGATTTTCTCAAGACCTTGCTCGAAAGGCAGGGACCATGGTAACTGGAGGACAAAGCGTCCGAAATCCCTGGTATATAACTCATATACTCACAAAATAACCTTTCAACCAACAAAAGGCCCATCATTGGTGGTGTTGCAATGTCCGTTCAGCCAGATAGTGGAATAATACGGTATCTTCTTTTGAATTGGGACTCTCTGACTTCATAATAGACCAATACATGCTGTTGCTGGGGACATCGTTATTCTCACAAAACCTCTGGGTACGCAGTTAGCAGTTAACGCACATCAATGGATGTGTGCACAGAAGCCAAATACTCCTGGAATGTGGGACGAGATCAAAGGGATCATCACTCCCGAAGAGGTGACACGAGCTTACAATCTTGCTGCAGCCAACATGTCTAGATTGAATAAGACAGGCGCAGAGCTAATGCACAAATATGGTAGGGACACCACCAATTGCTGCATCTAACGAATTTCAGGAGCTCATGCAGCAACAGATGTGACAGGGTTTGGCATACTTGGCCATTCTCAAAATCTCGTGTGCTTCCTCCTCCATACCAACTAAAAACTAACAAAATGGAAGGCTAAGGAGCAGACCACTCCCTGTTCCATTGAAATCCACACGCTACCTGTGATAGCTGGCATGGCTCGCGTAAATGATGCCTACGACTTTGGGCTCCTTGTTGGAGTATCAGCAGAGACCTCTGGAGGACTTCTCGTTTGCCTACCGTCGCTTGCAGCAGCGCAAGCCATGTGCTCGGAGTTACAGGCAATAGATGGCTATCCTGCCTGGATTGTCGGAGAGGTACTAGATGGTTCAGTGATTGTCCCTCAAGTACTCACTTTCTCTCCAACAGGTCGTTTCCTCCGCTGTCCCTCGCGCAACAATCAGGACAAATGTTACCATTGTTGAAGTGTCCTAATGGTAGAATCAAGCTGTCTCCATAGTCACAGCCTTTGCCAAGCATGATTGGGTCACTATCGACTGTACTCTGCTTTCTGTGTGACGCACGGCGCTATAAATGCACTTTAGCAGTTCGCGTTGTGGCTGATGTATCAGATAGGCAGAGATACCCCCATTTACCTTGTACCTGTCAGTCATCTCCTTTCTTTGCAGTTCAAAGGAATTACTGTGGGTCCAATCAAATGGGTGGTTTATGGTGGAGAGTGAGACATGATTGTGAGGCCAATCCCCTGGACAAAAAGAGACAGACCTCGATACAAATATTTGGAAACAAAAATTTTGAGTTTTTTTTTTTTTGAATTCTTTTACTATTTGCTTACACTCGTTTTTTGTGGTTGTTTGAGAACAGCATCAAAACTCCTCCCAGTAAAGCGGCTGAACTAGCAATGCAAATGCATGGGAATTGAAGAGTCCAAAACATGGAATAGCCGCCAAATGCTTCACGGGCGTACATAACGACTTGCATGGGAATACCTATCACAATGCCTTGCCAGAAAATCTGCAATATTGTTGAGTCGGAAGCATTCTTGGAGAAAAGCAACATACAAAGTTCCCAAGCTTTGTGTCCCGGAGGCCTTCTCCCAGAATATACAGTGGCATTTGCAGCATCATAAGCTTTGGGAAATAAGACAATTCACACTTTAGCTGAAACGCTTACAGTCAACCAGTACATTCTCACAATACGAAAAGTGACAATGAAGAACAATTCATGTGCAATAGCAGATACAAAGAAAGTGCACAGCCCAGCCACAATTTTGGAGCAACCCCAACTGTTTTGTACCTGAGAGATGGATTAAGATGGGTTTTTACAGGCATGCGTCAACTTACTTCAATGTAGACGTATTTGGTGAGCCATTCGTGGACTGGCTTGTTCCATCTGCGATTATACTCTGAGAAGGTAGTGCTATTCCACCAATCGAGATAGAACTCTCTTGGTTTGAATCGGGAAATTTCAGCAAACCCTGTGACTTGTGGGAAAGAACAAGAAAAGGCTTCAAGCATACCAGTTAAAATAATGTCAAAAACCATGAACCACATCAGCAAGTACCCAAGAAGGAATGGAATCAACAATTTCATCACACTCTCCAAAGGAGGACTTACAATTGCTTGTTCGAGCACTGGCGCAATCACTTCGGTTGTCAGCACATACAGTACCTTCGTGAATGTGAGCAAGAAAATGAAGAGAGTCACAACTCAACTGTAAGAGTGCCAACGCACAAAACTAGTTGCTGTATCATATAGCGCCAGTCAATGTGGCTCGTTCTTGGGTAAGACGGCTGATAAATGAGGGTTGGAAACAGTAGATATTCGAAGTACTGCCAGAAAGTAGGAGGGGACGGAGTGGGGACCGTGTGTCTGTGATAGTGTACAAAGGAGTGCATTTTGAGGCAAAGAACAAGCATTTCTACAAATCCGGCAGTACGAGGGGTAAATGCGAGCTTCCAGCAGAGACACACGTACATTGTACTAAAACAATGAATAATAACATTGTTATATGGGGAAAAACCTTCCAAAGAGGATGGACAAGTGACCGTAGTGTATTAATCCTGACCAAAACTTGGGCAACTTGTGGATTTGAAAAATAGCAATCAAACCCCATGCAGTGAATGAAAGGAAGATTTCCACTAACAAAAACCAGCAAACCTTGAATTTTCGTTAAACAGATGATTTTTTTTTGTGTTATGATTGTGAGCAGTTTTTGTTTCGAAGTACCAACCAGTATTAGGAAATCCACAGACAAAAAGCCAGTGACCAGTAGCCTTGTATCAATGATTCTCCTCCCAGCGAGGTAGTTTAGAGTGAAAGTTGTGATCAAGTAATTGAGCCCCAAAACGAACACCAGGTTACGGGCCCCATCAATCTTGGAGGAGCGTGCATCAACGCTTTTTGTTGCATCTTTCGCCTCAGTAGCAGGCGTGCTAGATCCCTCCTTGGGTTGGTTGCGTGACTGCTTCTTCTGCATTAACAGCAATAAGTAAAGCAACGACACCCGGTAAAAGTGCAACAAGTGGGGAGAAATTATGTTTTGTGTTTGTGCAAACTAACGACACCATTACAAGCCTTGAAAGGTTTTTTTTGTAATTTTTTTTTGAGTTGTGGATAACTTTGTACCACCAAAAAAATAAATCGGCAGAAAGACAGTCCTGCCTATCTGCGTATCGTCGTGCAATTTGATGGAAGCTCCGAACTTCAGAGAAACTACCTTGACATTTCCTTGCAGTAGATCTCAGATATGCAGCCCGTCTCAGCTAACTGTAAAAACTACTGGCGTCCCAGAGTGCCATGCCACAGTGCTCTGTGGTCTTCCAATATGAAGACGATTCTTTGCCTATTTGACCCAAAATACCTCACGGCTCATCATTCGACGATCACACAATGCCGGGTGTGACATGTTCCCCTGCTCCGAGTTTGGTTTGTGACACAACAACAGGGATAAATGAAATGCACGTGGATGTTTTTTCACCTTCGTTCCTTGGTGGCGACATGGTCAGTGGTAAAGCAACCAATATCCCACAATTGTCATTCTGTTTCTGTTTATGCGTTGTGCACTCTTGGTTGATTTGCAACTGCAGGGAATGTAATTATACAACTGGGTGAGGAGTTTCCAGCTGTCAATGATCTTGTTATTGTTCTATCTGGGGCAGAGAGGGTCATGTTTCAAGAAAAACAGTTTCGTTTCTTCCTATTGCATCGTTGTTTATTTTGACTGTAATCTTGACTGGGTTTCAATTCTTAAACTCCTGTGAATTCTACAGGTCACAGTCCCAATCTTCCTCTACATCAGAGGGAGATGACCCTGGTCCAATCAAAACGCAGCAAATAAAAAACACTCTGTTTTCTAATGTACCACCCTATCCAACGAAAAGCTCAATTAATGACCCCAACAGCGGAAAATGTTAATGGAAATACATGGACCAATGTCAGCAGGGCGATACATTATCCCTTTCATGTAAAACTCCCCATAATATTCCTGAGACCTAACACTGGATAGGATTCCTCTGCCCCCCAATCTTCCTTGCACATGCAAATTCAATGGAGGAGATTGGAAAATTGGTACAGGATTCAAGGCTATGGTATTTCCTTTTTTTCAGCTATTGATTAAAGGGGTTGGCTCATCGAGGCAAGGTTTCTTTCAAAGTGAAAGCAATTCTGGCTGGTATATCCCCTCAACTAGCAGGAGGAGCATCTCTTCGATCTGCTACTCTCCAAATACGACCTACTACAACCACTGCTCCTAAAATTGCTCTTCTGCAACACCGTGTGCGCTTAGTAGTCAATGAGCATTTAGACAGAGTAAAAATGATCAATACTTGTACAAGCACACGGCCATTCCACAAAGGGGAACTAAGTATGACTGCTAGCTTAGATAACCACACATATTTCCCTGGTAAGACATAGGCTATAATTATACTGCATCTCTCACAATATTACAGGGGAACGAATTCTTGTAAAGCTGAATGTAAACAGTTCAGTCACCAAGCCTACCTCCAGCATTAATGTTCATGTCGACCACACACTTGACATGTGTGTTGGGGATGGTGCCATGGCACATACTAAACAACTACGAACCAAAGTTGCCGGTGGCATACAACATCACCCCCCTTTCGAGCCATGTTATCTTGGCACTAGGTAATAACCGTAGTCTTCATTAATAACTTCCTAGAAATCAATAAATAAAAGGTATATTCCGTTTTCCCTCCCAACAACTTTGCAGCCATCCACCAAGTCTAAACACATCAAATCATCATACGAACTTATTGTAGAATTAGAAGTACCTGGTACAAGCCTCCGAAATAAAATAACACATCCTAATTCAACACAGGTAACTCAATCCCAATTGCATTCACTCTTCTTGCCCCTCATTTTATGTTTGGCCGCCCCTCAATACCAATGCAACAAGCACTATCCTCGCTAGGAAATCAAAGTGGCCTCGCAGTGAGTCCCGTCTCTACCGGAGTAACACAGGCCCCATCAACACCCATTCCCCCGGAAATACGGGAACGACCCTCTTGGCAGCCGGATAGTCAAGCCACAGGCTGCAATCAATGCGGCTTACATTTTTCAGTTCTTACACGTAAGCACCACTGCAGACATTGTGCCATGGTTGTTCTGTTTCTCTATTCTCCTTCTTCTAACAAACAACCCTAGATTTTTTGCAATAAGTGCGCAGCGAGAAAAACCCCTATCGCCAACCTTAAATATACCAATGCCGGTATTATCCCCCTCACCACAAACAAACACTCTACTAATATATGTATTTCACAGTTCGTGTATGTGATACCTGCTTCCCTGCTGCCCAAAGAGGAGGAGTCAAGCGCAGTTTCGAAGTTCTGCAGCACTTGTAACTTCCCAAGACATTTCCACAACAACGTGAAGCAAAACAACACAACGGCTCCCTTCAGCAAAAATAAACCCTAAGATTGTGTTATGCTCTAAGAAACGGGAATCGGAAAAAATCCCGATGAGGAAAATAAATCGATTGGGAAACAATAGAATTCAAGATTAGTAATGACTTATAAGCGCAAATTTTGTTGTCTCCAATAAGCAAATCATACAAATACAAAAAAAAAGCATAACCACCACAAAACAATAAATAGCAACCAACCAACAACACAAAGGATAGTTGGGGGGTGAAGACATGGGAAAGGAGAAGATTCACATCAACGCAGTGGTGATTGGGCACGTGGATTCTGGCAAGTCCACAACCACGGGGCACCTGATATACAAATGCGGCGGAATAGACAAGAGAACCATTGAGAAGTTCGAAAGGGAGGCAGAGAACATGGGCAAGGGCTCGTTCAAGTACGCGTGGGTGTTGGATAAGCTCAAGGCCGAGAGGGAGAGGGGCATCACGATTGATATAGCACTGTGGAAGTTCGAGACTCCAAAGTACTATTACACAATCATTGATGCTCCGGGCCACAGGGATTTCATCAAGAACATGATCACCGGAACTTCCCAGGTGGGTTTGGTTCGTTTTTGTTGCGTTGGTGCTTCGTAACTATCTAAAGAATTATGTTAATTTATAGCGGAAAGTGTATGTTATTAAAGGATACAGAGTGCGGGGTTTGGTTACCTTTGTGAGTTAATTTTATTCAGGCTGATGTGGCTATACTTGTAATCGCATCAGGAGCAGGCGAGTTCGAGGCTGGAATCTCCAAGAATGGACAGACCAGGGAGCACGCACTGCTGGCATTCACTCTCGGCGTGAAGCAGATGATTGTATTGATAAACAAAATGGATGACAGGAGTGTAAACTGGGCAGAGGCTCGCTACAACGAGATAAAGAAGGAAGTGACGGATTTCCTTAAGAAGGTTCAATTTCGAAAGAACTATTCTTGATTGTAAGGACTAACCTTCCTCAGACCGGCTACAACCCTGATAAAATCAACTTCGTGCCGATATCAGGGTGGCTTGGAGACAACATGATTGAGCGCTCTACGAATTTGGCATGGTACCGCGGTCCCACTCTGATAGAAGCACTTGACCTCATTGAGCCACCAAAGAGGCCGATAGAAAAGCCCCTCCGCGTGCCCCTGCAGGATGTATATAAGATTGGAGGAATTGGAACTGTACCTGTGGGCAGGGTGGAGACTGGAATTATGAGGCCTGGGATGGTGCTCACATTCGCACCAGCTAACCTGACAACTGAAGTGAAGTCTATTGAGATGCACCACGAGGCACTTACTGAGGCGAAGCCAGGTGATAACATTGGATTCAATGTGAAGAACGTGGCTGTGAAGGACTTAAAGAGGGGATACGTGGCTGGTGATTCCAGGAATGATCCCCCAAAGCAAATTGCAAGCTTTGTAGCTCAGGTATCTAGATAAAGAGATAAACTAGTTCTTACTCTGTATCTTGTATAGGTGATCGTACTTGCGCACCCTGGGCAGATTCAAGCGGGATACGCACCAGTGTTTGATTGTCACACAGCTCACATTGCGTGCCGATTTTCTGAACTCCAGTCGAAGATAGATCGGCGCACAGGAAAGGAGATTGAAGCTAGGCCAGCGTTCATCAAAACTGGGGATTCTGCACTTGTACTTATGATACCAAGCAAGCCCATGTCTGTAGAAGTGTTCTCTGAATATCCACCACTTGGCCGCTTTGCAGTACGTGACATGAGGCAGACGGTGGCTGTTGGTGTAATCAAGTCCAAGACTGAGGGAACACTTGCTACTGGAAAGGTCACAAAGGCGGCGGAAAAGGCCCAAGCAAAGGAGGCTGCAACTGCAAAGAAGCCTGGTGCAACTGCAACTGGGGCTGCCACGTCAGCACCAAGTGCAACTGCAACGGGAACTACACCAGCAACAACAGGCAAGGTCACAACAGGAGGAAAGCCACCAGGACCACCAGCAAAAACAGCAGCACCAGCAACCACAAAGGCACCAGGAAAGCGTGGCAAGTGAGAAATGCAAACCTCCTCATACAGACCCTCATATAGACATACAAAAGGTGACCTTATTGTCTACAGTGTCAATAGAACATTTTGTCTATAGAATTTGGCCAATTCACATTTTTTTTTGCTTGTTCTGGATGTGTTATAGTGTGCTTAGGTGCATAAGTGGTAGAGGAATAGTACGGCTAAAAGGAGAGAAAAACTGAGAAGACAAACCCGGGTGGCAGTAGAGAATTTGGGTGAAGGACGTGAATTGTTGGTAGTACGACCCTGAGGCTGAGAAGGAAGCGTGGCATATACTATCTCCGAGCCATAGGAGTTACTTGCAGTGCTGACAACTTCTCCATGTGACCGGAAAATGGTACTTGACCCATATCCAAACCAAGGCTATGTGAGAGTGAGCAATTCCTTGAAGCAAAGGGGTGGAAATTACTTGGTAGTGGTCCACTGCCCAGTTGGCACCAACTACGTTAAAGTCATAAGTCCGCAATCTCTTTGGGTGTTATTGTGGAGAGTGTCAGAGAAATCAAATACCTTTCTGGTAGAAGATTGTGGAACCATCTTGCAAGTGGTTCTCCGTCAACCTTATTGGATTTAGTGGCCAGTTATGTGTATAGTTTTGTACCCATGCTATAGAATACAAGAGAGTCCAAATTCCTTCAGTTTTGTACAACGGGAGGACAGAATGTATATCTGTAAATGACTTCTTCAGAAAAGAAGGGTGCAAGGGGAAGATATACCAAAGCATACAGCAAGACCAACCTTGCCATACTCGGTTTGATAGCACACAGGTGCGAGCCCTAGAGTGTGTTATTTGTAGGAGTATCAAATGTAGAGACCTGCTGTTGCCCACGACACCTCTGGATGCGGCCTGAAAGTGTATAAGTACTTATTAATCCACCAAAAAATGTGAATACCATGGGTTCATCTTCCGATATGTTGCTACCACTCCTCCTGTATGAGGAGAGACAAGGCATATGGTATTATAGTAATTTCCTGAAGTAGTACAGAATTCTACGAAAGGTACAGAAATATAACTTCCAATTCTTTTGGCAAGGGGCCCAAAGCTTTTTACTTCGGGGCTGCTCACTCTTAAGGCATGTGGCTCAGGATTGAGTCCAGTAAATTTGCTAGATTCATAAGTATTCTAACAGCAAAGAAGAATCTTGAAAGTACGAGTGTAAAGATCTGCCTGGGAGGTGCCAGTTTATCTTCAAATCTTGGCTCAAGTATCCCGTCAGAGCACATTCTGGCAGCACAATGAACTTGGCACCTTGATATCTCATAAAAAAAAAAGCTTAGATATATTTGGAGAACCGTTTGCAGCTGCTTCTTCACAAAGAGGAACAATTTTCTCAATATTTTTTGGGGTGTTAGCAAGGTCAGAAGAAACTTGAATTGCCGCCACTTTAACAGAGTGAGGTTCCTAAAGTAATGACTCACATCTTTCAGGAAGTTGGCCATTACCTGCGAATTTGTAATTTTCGGAAGGCGAAAACCAGAGAGATAGTGAGATTTGTGTACTGTGGCTGCTGGTATCTGTTTAAGTCATGAATACGACTAATGGATGACGAGTTAACTGTTGTAATAAAGTTCTTGTCATTTAAGCTGGTGAGAATCGTCCCTCCGGGATTGTAAACAGTAGTCGACCCCCCCGAATTTGCTTCCACAACAAAGAACCCTTGGGATGACAAGGAATTGCGCAAGTGTTCTTCATACAAATTTGATTCCTCTTCATCACAGGATTTAGTAAGCTCGCGAGGATGTAATTTGAATGACCTGGGTCAGACCGACTGTACTGCACGGGCGCGAGAACGAGCCACACTCCAAGATGATCATATGTTGCATCCACCTCTAGAAGATCACAGTGAGCTGCTATAGCAATACGCCCATACTCTGTGTCTATGAAATCTTTTTTGAGTCGTTCACCTCCAAACTCTGTCTGTGAAAGTAATTATGTTGATAAAATCCACTGACGGTCAAATAGTATTAATAGACATACATTTGTGCTGAGAATCCTATGTGCACAAACAGCTCCAGATGGTCCCAATATCACACAGCTCTTAGGTAACACTGTTTTATGTAAAAAAACATACAAAGGGCAAAGATAGAATGTCACAAAAATTACCTCTGGTAGTGGAATACCCACTGATTTCGTCGAATGACAGGCACAAATACGCCCGCCGAGCCTTAGCAACTTGCCCGAGATCACTCAGAACCTGACCCACCAGTGTCACAGACTGGACCAATGGGTGCCTGGACTCATCTGTACCAGTTGGAGCAATTGACACCACAACGATGTTACAGCCTGCAGCACACAGTTCTAATTTCCAACCAACATTAGGGATCGTTGTTTGTTCTATTGGTTAGCAAATCGACCCACCATCTACACGTCGCACCAACAGGGCCAACGGAATAGCTCCCGTCAAAGCGCCAACTTGTGCCATTGTTGGGTTTATGTTCTTTTTGATGGAATCTTATGCGTTCCGCGAACACTGTCCTGGTTTTTTTATTTATTTCTATTGCAAACAACACTTTGAGGGTGGAGAGACGCCCATTTTCTGGTAGTACCATTGTTGGAACTCCTGGCGTTCCTTGGAATTCCAGGACCCGAACTGCCTCGCGTGCTGGTCAATGGCAGCCTGCACCTGCTCCACAGGGACAGTGAACCACTCGCATAGCCACTTCATAGCGCCCCAGTTGTTGTTGCCAACCGCGCCGCGGAGTAACGTCGGAACGGGTATCCGCGGGTCTCCGGGCTGAATTCCTAGCCGCAGAACAAGCCAGCGCGGTTGGTCGAGGCTTGGGTGCCACGAAGTGAGTATTAGCTGCGTAACGGGCTGGAATTCGCCGGTAGCGGCGGCGAATCGCTCTACAAGGCCGGTCCTTTGAATCAGCCACTTGACGACTGATGGGCGGTAACCTCCGTTTAGGAGCGCGCTCAGCTGGGCGTCTCCCATCTTGCCGGAGTTCGTCAGTAGCGAGTTGCTGATTTCGGCCCATTGGGCCCCAGCCACTTGAACGGCAGTTGGAAAAGCTAAGGAATAGTCGGCTGCTACTTGCGCGCCCGAAGCCATGTTGAGTTTTTCTTGCAGCCAGGTATCAATCGGGACACTGTACAAAGCAGAACGCCCACTCTTGCACTGAGTGACATCCTCTGCCGTGAGATTGAAGCGCTCCACAAGCCACTTGACAATATCAAGGCGGTTCCACCAGGAGGCCACCCAGAGGGCATAGTTATTTCGGCTCCTCGCGTCATCAGGCGTTAGGTTAAAGTGGTCTGTTAACCATTGCACTAAAGGAAGCTGTCCACTTTCGATGCATGCCCTGAAGGCTCCATTGTCACAGCTTCGGGCATCTTGAATGGTAAGTGCAAATTGAACAACGAGCCACTTAACCATAGGTGCAAGGCCGTCACGGCAACACGCCCGCAGGATACGGTTTTTGTTGTTCTGCACCACGCGTCGTGAGAAGTTAAACCTTGTAGTCACCCACTGTGCAAAATCGACGTTCCCCGCCCCGCAGACTAGGCGCAGTACGTAGGGCGCTTGTCCTCTCATGATACCATAGTAATCAAGCAGCCACTGAGCTACCTGGAATTTCTTTGAACCAAGGACTAACATAAGTAACCGATGTCTCTCTGCTCTTACTTCCAGCGGTGTTATAGCCAGCATCACTGCTAGTGATTGAACAAGTGGAACATTATCCAACAAGCAGCTTTTCTCAAAAACGGATCTGGGGAGTGGCTCTCCGATTTTTTCACATACCCAGATAATGCACTTTGCATCCCAGTCGTGTTTTGGTAGTTTACGTACAGCTTCAGCTGATAGAAAAGACATAATAATCTCTGTAGAAGTTACATTTCCACCACGACAAGCGCATTTCAAAGCTTCTGACAGAAGGTTTGATTCATCGACATCGCGGTTAGTGCAGAATGTGGCAATCAGCCAATGCAGGGACGCGGCACTATCCGGCCTAGGGGCACATTGAGTGAAATACGAAGAGAAAGAAGGATCTTTGCGGATCTCGAGCAGTGGTATGTCAAAATGAGATAACAGCCATTTTACAGTATTAATTCGTGTGATTGCAATATTTTGCAGAAGAACTGTGCCTGCTGCCCCAGCGTTTCCAAAAGTTTCTTTCAATGTCAATGAGGGGGAAAATTCCTCCCACAACAGATCCAAAATTTCTGGGTAGGCAACAGCAGTCTTAAATATTTGTACAAGGTCAGCGCGAGGAATCATATCTGCATGAAGGGACATGACCCATTCAGAAAACGGAACGCTCCCAGCTTGGCAACTTGCCGCAAGCAAGTTAACAACGAAAGCCTTTGCAACCGACGGCGTGACACCAAAGGAATAGCACCACGGCGGCGGCGCCGGCATAAGCACAATAGTGTCGGCGTTAGCATCGCCGCAAGCACTAGCAGCAGCCGCGGCGGAGCACACTCTCACCGAAGAAGGAGCAAGCGAAGGCGGGGGGGCCAACCTGTACCACTCCGCCATCAGCGCCTTGGCCATCGCCAGCGCCCCGTTCCTCGCGAAAGACATCAACGCCTGCTCGTGCGGGAAGAAGTTCTCGCGAGACAGGACGTCCAATAGCGCGCGGAGGCACACGGTTCGCAGCGGGAACAGGGCCTCGCCGGCGCACACGAGGACGCGGTGGTACGCGTCCAGCGCGGGGCTTGGGTCGCATGTCGACGGCTGGCAATCTCCGGCGTGCGGGGACACGCACCCGCACTCGGTGTTGTTTGCGGCGGCGGCAACTTGCGCGGCGGCGGCGCTGGGGGAGGCCGCATCCGCGATCGCGGGGTAGATCAGGGTGGGGACGAGCAGCCGTGGGGGAGTTTTGCTGATTATGGGAGGGGGCGCGAGGGCGCGGGGGATGACGTGCTGCCACAGGACTCGTGAGATAGAGACGATCCTGAGGATCTCTAACTGTTTCGGACTCACCGGATAATATACAAGGGACATTGGGATGTCACACAACGACCTGTTTCAAGTTTCAACTTCTTTTTTTTTTTTTTCGTATTAGCCACACAAACGAACTCCGTTTACGGCGTTCTTGTTGTTGAATCACGAATTCTCAAGTTCCACAAACCCTTTTTTGTACTATGCCAGAGAACTAGTAGGGATTTTTGTTTGACTCTTTGCCCAGAACCCTCTAGGTGCAACAGTGGGTGGCAAAAAGCGCAGCTAGCCAGAAATGGTCGTGTTCCATTGTTATCGGCTTGCCTTCTTCAGCACCTGTGGGCCAGGATATACTATTGTGGTTCATAAAAGGGGGGTAGTTTGCCACTCCTTGTGGGCCAGCCCAATCAAAATCCATAACGGCATATTTGGTGCCACAGGGAAGAATATTTGCTTCCCGCAAGTCCCCATGAACAAAGTGCTTGTGAAAGTTGGTCATTGCAACCAACAGTTGTTCTTTTGCTTGCTGTCTCCAATTAGCAATTAAAAAAAAAAGATTGTTGATTGTGGTACATACAGCTTTGTTGCTGATTGGTTGCATCTCAAGGTACTCCATGACAATAACCTTCCATACAGGATTTATCTCAGCAAAAGCCAGCACTTTTGGTGCTGCTCCACTCGCAGCCAAATCCCTGTGGAAGGGTTTATTTATGTGCCAGTTGTAGGAATCTCACACCTGTGTGCCTCTAAACAATATCTCTCTGCAAACTTGATTATCAATTTGGTTCTTTCTGACGTTTTCTGCACCAAAAAAATTGGTTTTGCCTTTCCTGGGTATAAGCGCTTCAAATATGTGACAGCGAACTGGTTGTGTGTTGGAGAAAATTTTAAAATAGGAAAAAACCTGTTTGTGTGTGTCAAGATCCTCAAAGGAATTTATGAAAGGAAATCGAGGTTGAACAAGGTTGAAGTGGGGAGTTTCCAATCGCAAATAATGTTGCTCCAGTGCCAAAGTACAAGTACGGAGAGCTACAAAAGCATTGGCCACCTCCATCATCATATTTTTGCTTTGCATGAAGACCATGTTTATAGGGGAACACAGTGGATCAACAATGACTCCATCTAAAAGATAGCATCAATATTGATCGCCACAAAAGAATGGATACAAACATTCACCAAAGCAGGCTCCACTGATAAACAGCGTCGCTCCAAAAACCTCTAGTAAAAGGCAAGGGCAACATGAGTTTTCACATAGGTCTGAATCCAGGTTTTGGATATAATATGCAATGACTTCAAGTAGGCTGTTGGCACCTCCTGAAAAGGTTGTAAATTTTGCTAATTTGTTGACTCTCACCATGTCCTTTATCTTTTTTAGATTCCTGTATGAGTAAAAATGTCTCTTTGCCATGACAGGATGTAGAAAATGAGCCGTCAGTTGATGAAGAAGAGTGTTCGCCGATCTTTTTTGGAGCACAGGTGCGCTTCAAGAACTTTGACAGAAGGAGATTGAATGTATCTCTTCGGGAAGATTCGGACTGATGGGGCATAGACATCGCTTCAATCATGAGGGAAGTAAATTCGTAGTCTAAAAAAAGTTATCACTAAGTAGGCAGTGCATATGTGGACCTTCCCGTGACAATGTAGGTTTTTGCATGAAGCTGTAAAAAACGTCTGTATATAGATGTACAGTGAGGTCTGTTTTGGTTGCTGGGAAATGCGCATGTAAACCCTCTGGCAGATGGGAGGCTTTTTTGGCAAACCCAGAAGGTGGAAAGGTTTTTGACTTGAGGGTTTTTAGAATTGCTGAAGTTGTAGCAGATGATGTACGTGGATCAATAGGAGGTGGAAGGGGATGGAGTGGAGGTGGTTCTCCTTGTTCTCTAGCCGCATCAATCAGGCTATTGACTACATCGTTAAACATCACCCGATCAGTTCCTAATAAGCTCAGTAGCTGGTGGACTCCCTGTTGTATTGTTGAAGCGCTATTGACAGGTATGGAGGCGGCGAGGCCACACTCTGCTGACTGCTGTGCTGTGAGTGCTGCAGTGGTATCATTTGTGGGTGCTGATTGGATAATGCAACTGACTGGGCCACCCTCCTGGCTGACCTGTGCTTTTTTCTTTTCTGCTTTCTTTTCTTGTTTTTTCTCCCATAGTCTAAGGCCAAGCTTTGTTGCTGGTGGATTCTGATCACCACTGGAGCCAACACTAGAGCTACGTTAGAGAAAGAGAAGCTTCCAGCGCAATTGACCTAGAACTGGAATCTTGGATTTGCTTGGAGCTGCGGCGTGAGCTGTGACTTGAACTTACAGCCTCTTCACGCGCGCTATCAGCCTTTTTGGTCAACTTTTGATGCGTCGGTCGATGTGTTTTTTCGCGTCGTGTTGTAGTAGTTGTTGTAGTCGTAGAAGTAGTCGACGTAGTTATTCCTGACGATGATGATGACGTTTGGCTACTAGACATTGTCGAGATTGCGTGCCGTATTCTATCTGTATTTTTAAAATGCTGTACGAAAAAAAAAAAATAGAGAGTAAACTGCACCCTTGTCGGTGGCGTAGACTCTAAATTGTGCAACGAGTTTACGTGACCTCTTTTTAATCTTCTTCTAGTTACTGGTTTAAGTCTCCGAGCCGGACATGCTCATCATCGTTGAGCTGCCTATTGAAGGGGTTTTCAGAAAACAATTCAGTTTTTTTCTTAGAAAGACCGTTTGACAAAGAAAAAAACCATGTTGTTGCCAATGTCCCCTTCTGCCTGTGAGTAAATAATTCAATTATCTGGTTCGAAAGGGGGTTTTCAAGAAGGACCTACTGGTTCTGGGATCTCGTCTGTGCATCTTGTAGAGTGATCTACACTCAACGAGGTGGGCACATTCCCAATGAACACAGTAACCGTGGGACCTCACATCATGAGGGTTTTCCAGACGATGAAGTGTCAGCAAATTGAATTATTTACTCATGCCAATGTGCCTCCCCTTTTTTCCACAAAATTGAATTGTTGTATTGTTCTTTTTACCAACGATGCAAAGGTGTTTTCAGACACAAACGAGGCAAGGGTAAAATTATTTGTGTGGAAGCCATAACAGGAAGTTCATTACTACTTAGGCCCGGGTGATACAGCCATGGTTTTGTCTACTCACCTTCAGCAAAGACCTGCCCTAGTAAAGTGAAATGCAACTCACTCAAAGCAGCAATGTCATTTTGAATAAGTGGCAGCACTTCTTTTGTATGTTAACACTTGTGATTGGGTGGGTGGGTTTACAACCTTTGGAGAGAGTCTCGAGGTAGAGGTCTTTTAGGAAGTGCAGAAGAGCACCAGATATCAAAAGTTGCTCTTTCTTTGGAAGTTGTTTGAGTGCATCAATGTCAACCTCAAAGACATTTTCCGGTGGTGGTGGTATGTATACATTTGAACTAATAAGCGCGTTGGTGTGGGGTGTTGAGTATACAAGTGTTACAAGTTCTTCAATGACGTCCACAACATATATATCTAGTTCACATGTTAGTCATTTTCGGCTGCAACGCCGTTCAGGAATGCCTTCACAATCCCAGTCTTCGATAGTTCCTAACTCTATAGGTGTGTCATCCCCCACAAAATCCCCCACAGAGCTCCTACACTGACATTTGTTAGCTGCAGTATTACCTAGAGAATTTGTGGTGTGCGGAATTGGAAAAGAAAAAATAAATTGAGTTCAATGGAGGAAAAGTAGAGCAATCAAAGGGAAAGTGCAGGCACACCCAAACATATGGCAATTCATGATTCGAATAAGAACCAATCAAAAAAGTTACTCTGTCAGAGCTCTGCGTGATCTAAAGCTCCAGGTTACTATTACCAGTAGGAAATTACACTTACATGTGTGGGTTCGCTGGTAATAGGGGTCTCTGGAGGAAGAATAAGAATAGGGTCTTGAACTTTTGTTAATGGCAACCTTAAAGCATTTATATAAGATCAAGATGCCATCGTCTGAAAGTTTCAGCACTTACCTGGATGGACTCCCCTTAACAAAAACAATCACTTCCTCTTTTCCTCGAGCGTACATTTCAAAATAGCGAAAGCACTGCGCGCCCATATCAGCAAAAGAGAGAAAGGGGAAAAAAAGAAACTTGAACGTTCAAAACAACAAGGACGCGGTTCATCACCTTGAGAGCGCACATGGAAACAGCCTCCCCTGCAAACGACTTGAGTTTGGCAGCCCTCTCCTCTTTCCTAGCAAAAGCAGATTTCCCTGCTTTCATAGGCGTCTTTCTAGACACCGCCTTGCTGGTGGAGGCACTCATTCCAAGTTTTGGAAGCGATCAATTCCAGTCAAAGAGCCGAACCTGTTATTGAGAACCTCTCAGTAGAACTCGCAGTGAAATGGCTCTCTCGGAGACCATCATTCCTGCCAAGGCATTCTGCCTCAGGAAACCATCATTCGTCAAAATCAATTCGATTCTCGTTCGGTACCAACAGGCCAGCACCATGTCTACACCACCGACTATGCCCGAGGTTGGTTGCACTCTATTCATTGGTTCCCTTACGTTATTAAGAGATCTCGTTGCGTGACCGTTTTTGGAGGGTGTGTAGACACACTAGTTTGTTGTTATCACCGTAGATCTCCCGTCCGTTCACTCGTAATTACGATGTGCACAGATCTGGGCACCGCGTAGGCACGCCAATATGGGATGAGGATATTGCTGTTGGAAAGGTCATTGCCAACAAGGGTTTTGCTGTCGTTAATGGAGGATACATGGGCTCTATGGAAGCGACGGCTATTGGTGCAAAGGCCGTTGGAGGTTCTTCTTTTGGTAAGAATTTCCTTTCGTGTTTGTACTTTTTTTGACGCTACAATAAATACCACAAAAAGGCATTGTTGTTCCCAGTCTATTTTTACAGAGACACAAGATGGGCGGGGCCAACTCATCTCTAACCGGTGTTATTGACACCCCCTCGTTGATTTCCCGCATTGAGAAGCTTGTTTCCTCCTCTGCTACCTTTGTTGTACTCCCTGGTGTGTTGCCATACCCTCTTTTTGGCTACAAATAATAGAAGCATAAATCCAGGTAGTCTTGGAACCTTGCAGGAATTGGTGACAGTGTGGAATGAAGCACATCTATCTAGAAGTAACAATAGCACACCACCCCGAATTTTTGTGTGGAGAGACCCATGGGAAAAAATTATGCAGAACTTAATGGAGACTCTCGCAGTGGAACCTGAAATCCTACATTGTAAATCCTCCTTCTCAAATCACCACTCTTATTTCCTCTTAGTTGTTACTTTTGTTGATGGTGTTGCCGACCTCGAGCGCCTTCTATAACACACAAGTTGCCAAAAAAACAAAATTTTTCTTCTCTTTTCCTTTGTGTTTGGCACTTTGCTCTTTGCAAAGTGGATTGGGTTTTTTCAAAAGAGAGGTGTGAAGCTATATAGGGGTAGTCCGCTATGAATTAGTATTATCAGTATCATGTGGAGATGATGACTGAGTAGTACATTCAGATGGGGGAGGGTCATCAGGAGGAGGCGGGTGTTTGTAGCAGCACTGTACACCATCCACTGTATGCAACCACACTTGTGGAGGAGGTACTTGGGATGAGCGTATCTGGTCAAATACCTGGGTGTTTTTTGAGTGATTTCGCGGGAATCGCTATCTAAGTTTTGTTTTGGGATGTAACGGGAGGTACATCGGACATGGAGTCATCTAAAACTCTGAGGAATGAGCTTGCACCATCCAGTTGATCATATTTGTTGATGACCCACTGCGTAAATTGTGGGGTGTAGTTTATCTCTACATCTCCCCAAAGTTGATCACCCCTTGGTTCCTCCAGGAATCTGTTGTTTTGGTTGAGTGCATCTTTTTTGTTTTTAATTGGATTACCTGGCTGCTCGCAACGTTTGCAAATGCTCCACTAATACTACTTTCTCTGTGTCACTTAGTGTCAGAAATGGGACAACCTGCACTTCTAGTAAGTTGAGAAATTGAGAGAGTGTGGAGTACAATATCAATTCTGCGAGTGAATTCTTTGACTGACGTCCGCTTGTAATGCTCACTGATAATATCGAAGACACTCGAAGCAACCTTCTTCATCATTCTCTGTCTTTCTTCAAGCTCAATGGCATCATTGTACAACTATTAGAGCTGTCAATGACAGAAAGTTACTGCGTAAATCGTACTCGTAGAACATCTGATCTCGCGCACCAGTCAATGATATCAGAATTCCTCAAATTCGAGGTCAATAGGAACACGAATTTGGATACATCCATATGTGAGCCTTCCTCACCACTCCGTCCTCCTGTAGAGTGCACTGGCCACTCTCCAGTTTCAAATGGTACCAGCAGAGCTCTCAAGGCCTCAGTATCTAGCTTCTCAAATTCTTCCAAAACAACCACTGCTCTCTGTCCATTGTGTTCCCGTATGAACTTTGCAAGAGGTGGCGCACTGTCACTTCCAATATATCCTCTCTCGGCACCAAACAAGTGAGAGTGAACCATGCCCCCATCAACACTTGAGAACACGTCTTTAAACCAATGACCTGGTGAAACAGCTTTTGCAACATCTTCTGCCAATTGACTCTTGCCCGCTCCAGGTGGGCCAGCTAAGAATGCAACCAGTGGCTTCCGTATCCAACGAGGGTTTGTAACAAGCTTGTACATAATTTTCTTCTCCAAAAAGTCAACAGCAATCTGCTGCCCAACGAGCGAGAAGAATATACTACCAAGTTCAGGAGCACGTGCCTCAACATAGTACTTGGTCATTTTTGGGGAGTGACTGGTTTGTATCAGTAACAAGAGTTGGAGTGTAATTTTAACCACATTTGTTTATCGAGAGAACGCTGCACCCAATAGCACATTTGGAAGGAATCCTTTACGCGATGCATTACGGGTACATTCTCTTCATCCACAACTTCAGGGGAAGCTCCCAATCTCAGTAATAGCCTGATATTTGGTTACCCAGGCGGGAAATTAGCAATTCGGTATACCTCAGCATCAAAGGTGCATTTATCCTTGACCTAACCACAATCTTTTCTCTCTGCTTTGCTGTTAAGCACATACATGAGAAAGTGTATTCCTGAATTTGTGTATTCCCGGCTGCGTGAATGATAAGTCGGTAAGAAAAGAATGAGGACAGGACTTACCAAATTTGATTGGAAGGAAAATAAGGGGGAAGTTTAGCACATTGGAATCGACTTTGGCACCCCTTTTCACCAGGCGTTCTATGAGAATCTCATCACTCCTGATCACTGCAAATCCAAGCAAAGACATATGACTGTTTCCAAGCGTGTTTATCTTCACGGTCTGGGTAGTTGAAGCGGTAACTTTCGGGCCAATGAGAACTTTGTCCAGTCGAGAATCGAAATCACCCAGCTCCCCAGTCACGTGATTCTTCAGTATGTGCTCCCCCAGTTCATCAATCTGCTGTTCCAGAGATTTCGGCGGAGGTTCGGTGAAAGTAGAGCACGCAACAGTTGGGCTGCTGCTTTTCGTCGGCGTGGCGACCCTGGCTGTTTGTTGATTGAAGGAACGCATCGGGGACCTGACTCCGGAAAACGCGGAGTTCGAAACGACAGAGCCACCGAGGGAGGTAGGATATTGTGGAGCGGCGGGTGTCGGCGGCGTGATTGTGGGAGGAATCTCGGGAGGGCTAGTAGTCGCCTCGTTGTCGTCGGGGAGTTGTTGCCTCTGTTGTTGTGAGCGATAAATACGGTGGAAAATGCACCAACCCAAAGAGACGACAAACAAAAAAAAACATACAACAAAATTCAAAAGCGTGGCTTTGTCGTGGCACGCCATATCCCATAATGCTGGCAGGAAAGACACGTCCATGTCCCTGTCGCCGACCAAGTTGTTCACCGCTTCCAGTACATCGGCCGGCAGATCACTGTTGCTCATTTTGGGGCGATAATGGTCTTCAATTGAATTGAAATCAAATCTCCTCCTTTTCTTCCGCCGAGTTCTCTCAAGTTGTGGCGAGTTTCTCAGAGCCCTGAAAAGTTCTGGAGTCACGACGGATATCCCATGGACTGAGACTGAGGCCTGAGGAACATAGATAGGGAGGGATCCACAGGTTGTCCTGTTGCAGCTCGGACCATCTTACCTTTTGTTTTCCCATAACACGACGATAGAATGGCCGCAACGCCACCGGTTTTTTCCCCGTATTTTTGGTTTCTTTTACATTGGATCTTAGACCCCTGTCATATTTAAAGCAGAGTCGAAGTTTGAAACTGTGGAGCACCCATTTGTGCGTTGTGCCCCTCTTATTTCTTATTTCTATTTACTATCAAAAAAACACCACCAAACCAAAACATCTCAACTGTTAAAATTTGTACTGATAATGGACAGGTGGAAGGGTGCCATTTGTTCTACAAGCACCACTTCAAAAAATTTTCTTTTTGCAACTACTGCAGAGACTTTCTTTATGGTCTCGGGAAACAAGCCTTTATTTGCTTGCGTATGCGTTTCTTTTTTACTTCCGCACCCACAATGACTGTACCCAAAGGCTGCCGATATGTCTCACATGAAAAATGTCTCAACTTCGTAAGTTGTTCATGTGTTGCAACCACACAACCTCCTGGACCCGTATGTTCCTCACTAGGTTCTAAAAATAGAGAACCTTACCCCCTTTTTATTTCAGATTCAACACCACTGGGTTGAAGGGAATCTTCATGTCAATAAGGAAGGAGTATGATTGTCCAAAAAATGACATAATTCTTGGTTTATAGTTTGTAGGGCTATGACTGCGTTGTTTGCCACAAGACATGCGGATCCCTATCTTCTCTAGTTGATTTCCGATGTGCTACCTGTCTGCAACCGGTTTAACATTGTTGCTCCTTTAATCACTCTTGACTTTTCCTTTTCTTCAAGTGCCATAGTGCCTGTCTTGACCGGGCACCTGAATGTGATCTTGGACCATTTAAGTCATTACTTCTTGCACCTAATCAACTGACATTGAATCATGGTGAAGCCACTGTATCATTCTTTAACTTCGCTTCTCTTTATTGACCTTCTTCCCAATCCAGTTGATACCATCCCCAACTACAAGTCCACTTCTTGTTTTTGTTAACAAGAAGAGTGGAGGGCAACAGGGAGCAGGAGTTCTTGCTGTTTTTTAGTATCCCCTCAAACTACAAGCTCAAACTTACCTGCAACAGCCGTCTATTAAATCCCCGCCAAGTATTTGACTTGGGAAAAGGTGGACCAGACCCAGGGTGAGGACCGTTTCAAATTTTACCACTGTACCTAAGTGGGAAAAAGATTGGATTTCATGTCTGCAAACCCTCGATTCCGTGTTCTTGCGTGTGGAGGTGATGGGACTATTGGGTGGGTTCTGGAATCAATCCGTAAGAGGGGTGTCAACCCTGAGGTAAAATTAAAATTTTTAGTTCTGAGCTCATCTCTTACAGGGGGTTGCAATCTTGCCTCTTGGCACAGGTAATTCATTTCCCCAAAAAATTCACTCCTCACACTCCTTGAAGGTAATGATTTAGCTCGTTCTCTTGGCTGGGGTGGTGGCTACACTGGTGAGGAGTTAAGTGACATACTGCTACGTGTTGCCAAATCTACAACAGTACTTCTGGATAGGTTACAACCACTAAATAAACAAAAACCCAGATTTACCACCATCCAGGTGGACCTTGGAGTATGCCCCAATCAATTTTGCAACTGGTGAAGTTGGGGCCTTCTCTACCACTCACGTAATCAATAACTACTTCTCTATAGGTACATTTCTACAGTTTTTTGGTTTTCTTCTAACTTCTCTAGGACTGGACGCTGCCATTGCCTATGAGTTCCATACAAAACGTGAGGCCAACCCTGATGCCTTCAAGAGTAGAGTTGGAAACAAATTTGTGTAAGTTATTTCAACCAGTAAGTTTTATTCTGACACGTTTCAGGTATGTCAAACTTGGTGCCAGTGCACTGTTTGAGTCTATAGAAGACTTGAACACCTTTTTCACAGTGGAGGTGGATGGTCACGCAGCTACAGTGCCATTGAACGTTGGCTTAATAATGCTTAATCTTCCTAGCTGTTATGGTGGTAAAAACCTGTGGGGAACTCCTACCGCTGCTGAGGTATCTTGTTACGTATTACCACTAATTTTAATTTCTATTAGGTTGCCCGTGGCCTTGCTCCAATTACCTATGACGACCACCTGTTTGAGTTGCTTACACTTAAAAGTGCTTTTGAGCTGGTTGTTATTTGTTAACTGTTTTTTCTTCCCTTCGCTCCCCTTTGAGTGAGTTCTCTAACGTTCCCAACAGGGACAAGTCTCTGCTGGAATTATTCTACCACCCAAACTCATGCAAGGCCGTGAGTTGAAGATAACATTTATCAAGGAGGGGCCCCTTCCCTGCCAAGTTGATGGAGAACCCTTTGTCCAACAGCCGGGAGTTCTCCGCATCAGGCACCTCCACCAAGCCAATATGCTACATAGTCCATAATGCATCTTGTTCCCACTCAAACAATTCACCCACCACTCCATGAACATCAACAAAACTGCTGAATTTCACCTTCTTTTTGGTACCCGTTCGCGCGAACAACAACACCGACGAAAACGAACCATGACTGACCACGGCCCGCGTCGTGGCGCCAAGGACACACCAAGCAGCAGGGCAAGAGGGATGAGCAGCACCCATAATTGTGCCACAGCGGCGTCGGCCACGCGGATGCGCACGGCAAGCACGAGTGCAGGCAGGGAGCGCACGGGGGCCAGGACTGACCCCAGCCCCAGGACCACCGCGGAGCTGAGGCAGGCCCTGTGCCAGCAGTGGCTGGTGCACGGGACCCTGGCCCAGTTCGTCAGCGCCCACATGAACTCCCCCGCGCTGTCCCCGCACCGACGCGTGCAAGGGGAAGGGGAAGGGGAGGGGGAGGGCGAGTGGGAAGCAGAAGCAGACGGGGAAGGAGAATGCGGGGGAGAGGGAGGGGGGGAGTACGGGCTGAAGCTGGGGATGCTGACCAGGTGGGTGTGCGGGGCGGGGGTGCGGGACGGCGTGATTGGCGACTGGGAGCGCGGGGAGGTGGAGGGGGCCGTGGAGGCCTGGCTCCGCGCCGCGGCCCCGGCCCCGGCCCCTTCCCCTGCGCCTTCTCCTTCTCCCTCGCCTTCTTCCTCTCCTCCATCGCGTCACCGTCCGGGTGCTAGCTCCTTCCACGATCATCACCAGGACCAGGGCAGCGAGGAACTGGAGGGAGGGAGGGAGAATTATGGGTCTGGGGACAGTGAGCCGAATGGCGAGGATGGCGCGGAATCGGGTGAGCACAGTGAGGCTTCCGAGGGCTCTTTGGCGTCATCGTCTTCGTCACAGTCTCTGGGTTCTCACACTGGGGAATCCGATTCTTCGGCAGATGAGCGCGTGTCCTCGTCCTTGTCTGCGGGACATTCTGGCGAGATATCACCGACAATCACGGAAACACCACCACTGGAGGAGGCAGCTGAAAAACTTCTCTCTGACGAGGCCGAGTACCAGGTCTGTTCTCCATCCTCACCTCCGCATTCACACTCACACTCACAACCGTACCCACTCCCATCGTCGTTGCCTTGCACAAATTTTGAACCCTCACCCTGTGCGGCCGATGCATCAAATTCTGCCACCATCCAAACTGGTGTCACACACACAACAACCCCTACAATTCCGCAACAAGGCGAAAAATGGGTTGTGGAGCTACCGGCAAATATCTTCCAGCTGACTCAAACAAGCAAAAAAACAACCAGCACAAGCAGAAAGGCAAAATCTAAAGCACCCAAGTCCACAGTCTACACATCATCCAGCAGTTACTCCTCAACCACCGGCAGTTCACCCACTCCCTTATGTGCGTACCAGCCCAAATCCAGGCCTGTGCTGCTATGTCAGGACCACAAAGAAGTTCTTCCATCTGAATCACAGCATAACAGCTGCCACTCACGAATCCACACATCAACTACATCATCCACACAAAGCACAAAATCCACAACAAAGGAATCAACAACAAATAGTGAGAATCAAAGCCCCTTGAGCGACACAAACACAGAATCAAGCAACCAACAACAGCAGGAAAAACAAGGGGGTTCTTCTAGCCCCCACCGTTATGTGGACTCATCAATGAGGCACAGAAAGTGTGCAATACCACATCACCAATTTGAGGAAATGTTTGCGGAAAAGGCTTTTTTCACAGAGGACAAATTTGAGTCCTTATCAACACACCCATCCACAACAACAGGCTCACAACAACATCAACAAATTGATCACCCTCTTGTGCATAGTGCTGCCAGGGGTTCAACTCTTCCCCATTTGCTACTGTGGATTATCATTCCCATTGCTCTGGGTGTTTGTGTTTGCTGCACAACTTTTGTCGTTTTAACCTTATGGCACTGAATTTTGTTTTTTTTTCGAAAAAAAAAGGAAACTGTGATTAAATTCTTGTTTACACTCAGTTGTACATGATTCATACAGAACCGATTACAAACACAACCTCACTTAGCTCATATAACCCGGTTTTGTGGTCAACTTTGGGAAGTAATTTGGCTTGTGTGACGTGATATAGTCTGCAAGAGTATCATGGAATGGCTCCCAAAAAATCTTTGTATAATATTAATTCAGTGAGAAGGGCAAATAAAAGCAATACCCCAGTCTGTGTGGGATCCATTTGAATGAGTAAGTGCCTTGCTTGTTGCGTGCTCAAATCATACCCTTGCTCCTGCATCACGGATTTGATAGTTTGTGCATCAATAGAAACACTGTTCTCTTCTGTTCCTTGGAATTGCTCTAGAAGTGCCTGGAATACTTTCTTCAGCTTCTTGTTACGGGGGTCAAATGAGGACGCCTTGAAGGATTCAAGGCGGTATGGTAACTTCGACTGTGGTATAAGAAATTCACTTCGTTGTCTGGAAGTGGGGGATGTAGAACAAGTTCTGGCCTTTAGGGTTGTTTTGGGGTGTGGTGATGGGGTGGTTCGGGGTGGGGAAGGTGATCTGTGGTGCACTGGGGTGGCCCTATGAAACTGTAAATTCCTTTAGCAATTTGGAGGCTGGGACACACGGAACTTCAAGGTATCGGGATTTTCTTGGCGGGGCTCTGCTAACAGGTTTTGTATTTACTGGAGCAGGAGAAAGTACAGGAGGAGACGGGACACTTGCAGGTTGGAACTGTAGAGCTTGCCTTAGGTGCTTACATTGAGGAGAATCCAAATTAATTCTTTGCACGTTTAGAAAAGAAGCAGACCTGAATTTCAAACATCAAATGAGAAAGCTCCGCTTCCAGGTTGGAAATTTTGGTTTGTAGTTTTGATTCTGTTTGGAAGAATGACTGTTGCCCTAAGGAAACTTGTTTCTGGCAGCTGATTGAGATTGAAGATTCTTTATTTGTATTGTTACATTGGCAAAATTCAGCTGCTCTTGGAGATGATTGAGTTTCAGTTGACAATCTGCCTCTTTTTTCATAAAAGTGGAAGCGGTAGCCCTTTGCCTCTCCACTTCACTCTGTAGAGATGATAAACGGGACAATTTGTGAAACGTACTGTTGCTGCAGCCAGTTGTGCTCGAAGATCTTCCACAACACTGTTGAGATCCCTGATACGAGAGGTCTGCTGCTTCAATGATGCCTTTACAAATTTTTACTTGGAGTTGTTGCTAAGACAGTGGAACCTGAGAAAGGGATAATTTGGTTTGTATGGTGGATAACTGTTTGTTGAGGCCTGTTTGCGACTTGTTCAGCATTTGAAGCGCTTCCGCTTGTTGCTTATTTTCACTCTGTTGGAGGTGAGTGCTATGCTGTAGAATTGAACCAACTTGTGTTGCCAAAAGTTGTGCCTTGACGTTTGCTAGTTCTGGAGGAGATACATCCGCGGTACTTATACGTGCCTAAGTGGCGTGAGACTTACCCCAACTGTTCTAGGCACCTCTAATGTTGCCACTTTGTTTTGCAATTCCTTTTCTCGGTTCTGACCAGAGACAAGCCTAGCTGAGAGTTGTTCTTTGTCAAGCTGTGGAGCTAAATCATTCACTGAACTGTAGCGTTCACACAAACCTGATATTTATGTAATGTTTCCAAGTTAATCTGCTGTTGTGTCTGAAGTTCATTTTCTCTAGCTGCTGCCTTTGCGAGATTCATGGTGATGACTTCCTTCTCACCCTGGGAAAATGAAAAAAAGTATATGAAAGAAATGGAAAACCTGCACTTGATTTAGAGTGGCCTCTAACTTGGATATTTTGGCTTCTAATGGTGGATTAGGGGTGTTGAGTTCATCCTCGGCCTAAGTTGGTGAAATGAAAAGGTGTCATGTAATTGAGAAAGAACCTGAACTGTGTTCGATTTTTCACCAAGTGAACTGGAAAGTTGCCCAAAAATTTGTTGGCTCCGGAACTTTAAAAATCACCCAAAAAAAAAAAAAAAGCCTTAGAACTCAAACCTGAAGCTTTAGTAGAGCATCCCACAGAGAGGCAATTTGTTCCCACAGTTGTTCATTTCGTTTTGTTAAGCTGAGATCCGAGTTGGTCTGATTTTCAAGCTAGAGAGAGTGATTTTTTTTTTGGTATTCGGATTACTTCAACCTGTGCTTTCATTCGAGAGAAGTTTTCAAGTAGGGAGTGCAGTTGCTGCGTGAAAGCACTAATTGCTTCACTGTTTGCCTTGCTTCCAGTAAAAGGCTGAGGATGATGTTATTGAGGGTTTTGTTGCACCCAAAATTGAAACCTGTATAGAATTAGGTGGGAAGCTTTGATTCGATTTGCTTGATAAAGACCCGGTATAACTGTCACCCTGAAATTGGGTAAGGACACTTTGCTTCAAATGTGTTTGGCTTACTGACAATTGTGGTAGACCTGTATTGCACACAGACCATGCAGCCAGTTTGTTTGTATAAGTCTGTAAATCTGCCTGTTGAAAAATTACAAAGGTGTGTGAAGAGGGCATTAGACATGGGCTTGGCTTAGTTGATCACTTAAAGAGGTGAGAGGAAGTTTTTGCTGTATTCCTATTGTACCCTCAGAGGAATCCGTACTACCAATCTATCAGTGAATAAGACAGTTTGGGGGGAAAAAAAAACTAACAACCTCCAAGGAGTTAAGAGTGCTCAAAGAACCAAGAATGGACTGTATAATTTGGGACAATCTATCCATACATTGTTTTTGCTCTGCCTAAAGATTTCAGTGTTCCATTGGATGAAAACGATAGTTACAAGTAGTTGTTCGTGGTTTTGGTTATTTGGTTGCAGTAACCCATTTCCATGTTCAGTGGAAGATTCACTGGACTGTCTTAACTGTGAAGATGAATATTGGTACACTGGGGTTATAACCCAGACCTGCATCTGTTGAAGGGTTTCTTTTAGGGTCGAAATTTCTTCTTTCAATTCAAGTTCCCTTTGGGAACTTTTGTGGATGAGAGCTTCATTCGCATCTGTCAAAGTTTGAACAGTTCTCTGGAGTGGGAATCAATTTTCCTTTTGGGGGGAAAAATCACACCTCTGTTTGTGATAGTTTGTTTTGCATTTCTTCAAGGCGATGTGAAGAAGCCAGCAAAGAAGTACTCTTTTCTTCCAACGCATGCTGTATCAATAAGATAGTGGAAAAACCAAAAGGGGATACCTGGGTTCGTAATAAATTATCATTCACCCTATCCAGTTTACTTTTGTACTCAGTTTCTAAAAGTGAAATTGCCTGGGCTGAGTTACTAGGGAAGGTAACCATTGGGTTACATTACCAATACATCGGAGTCCTTTTTAGTAGCGATTTGTTGAGACAACTCCTCATTACTTTTACTAACTGCTTGCAGCTGCGAGAGACACCTCTCATTTTCTAACTTTTTCTCTTACACTAAAATTGAAATATAGGTGTCTCACTTGTATTCTTTCCAGGTCCAACTTTCTTTGTTCTGCACATTCCCTCCACTGGATGTCATTGTCTGTACTAGGGCTGTCGATCTGTAGCTGTCAGGCGGGAAGATTATACAAGATAGCTCACCTGGGAATCAGTATGTGTGGTTGACTGGATGGATGTCTCGGACTCTCGTACAAAGTCGACATTAAAGGACTAGAAGGACATTCTTTAACATAAACTTGGTATTTAGTGTGCTGACATGTTTGTGGGAATTCCTAAGTTCGGAAACTTGTTTCAAAAGAGTATTGTATTGCTGCTCAAGGTGAGTGTAACGTAACTTCCAGCCATTTGTCTGTTCGGCCCGTGTTGCTTCCATTTGTTTACATGCTTGCTAAAGTTGAGTTAGTAGGAATACCAATAGATTCCACACACAGTAGAAGAGGCCATTTGGGATTGGAGAACTAACAACTGACTTTCCAGCTGGTTAATTGTCTCTTGCTTTTCTTTACGACTTTCCTGGGGATTGTTAGATTAATAGAGTAAAAAATTCAGATCTTGGAGATACCTCCGATTGGGCAAGTTGTTGGTTCAATCCTGATCTTTCGTCAATAAGAGAAGCTACATTTTTTACCATCTGTTCTAATTCACTCTGACGGAGTTTAGGCATGGTGTAAGTTGCAAGGAAAGACCTGTGCTTTTTGAGTTTGATTAAGAGAGGATTCCAGTTGACTCTGCAAGGAAGCTTCACTTCTAGAGAGTTCCCCCATTTTCAGTGAGGTGTCCTCCTCTGATTTTTGATGACTGGCTATGGCTTTGGATTTTGTTTCCAATTCAACCTACAAAAAAGTGACTCATTTTTTCAAGACAAAAAGGGAACTCACTTCGTACATGCTTAATTTACTTTGCAATTCTCTCATGTGTATGTCCCATTGTGCTTCCTTGGCCTTAATTTTTTCCTAAATTCGGTTAGAATGTAAAAGTCAAGGAGTTCAACTGTAGTTGATTAACCTTCAGGTGCGTATTTTCGTTGGTCAAAGAGAGAGCTTTTTCTTTGAATTCACTTTGCTGAGCTGAGGCTAGAGCAGATTGTTCCGCAAGTTGTGACTATGTTTATGGTGACCAATCAGAAGAATGTTTGTGAAATACCTGCAAAAGGCTAAGCTGCAAATTCCATTCTTTTTGTTTTTGGGCAAAAAACTCCACTTTTTTATTCAGTTCTGCCTAAAATGGGGTTAGCCAAAATGAAATGCGATAGCTTGCACCCACTTGCAAAGTGGTGAGTTGTTCTCTAAGAAATGGAATTTGGTTCTCACTTGCATTTTCATATTGACTGGTGATAGATTTATACTTTTCCATGTTGGACTTGTAAAGTGTTAAGCCTGTAGGTCTTGGTGAGAACTTTACCTCAGCAAATGTTAGTTGTTCGTGAAGAGCTGAAAGTTGGGCTTTGCAGTCAAGTTCGCATTGAATAAGACGAGCCTCTTTCCCCTCTACGGCTGCCTACAAGAAATATTGGAAACTGTGGACGATATAAGATAGTGATACTTGAAGAACGGCAGTTTGTTGTTGTAATTGCTTAATTTCAGTACTTCTTTGATTCAAAAGGGCATCTTTCTGTACTTGTGATACCTACGGCAATGGTCAAATTTATTATATTCTGACTCCTCCTGCATACTTCCAATTCTTGTAATTGAAGTTGGAGGGCAGACTCAAGTGACTTCCAGTCTGCTTCTTTCTGTGCTAAAAGGTTTGAAGCTGCCGTTTTTTCATCAAGTTGAACCTAAGATGGTGAGATTGTCAAACTCACTGGGAATGAAGACCCGTGTATTACTGAGCTCTAGCTGCATTGCAGACAATCTAACCTTTAAATCCCGTTCCATTTGAGTAAGTAGCAACTCTTTTTCTGTGAAACCACTCTATTGCAATGTTAATCCCCACTGCTCCCCAATTCACATACACGTGACCTGCAATCGAACCATTTGTTCTTGTTGTGCAGAATATTTTGTTTTCCATTCCCCTAACATACTATCTTTCTTGTCTGATTCTTCCTTGACAACATATTATTGATTTACAAACTGTCATAAAGCCAACTTTCAATTGGGATATTTGAGCTTGCAGTTCAGAAACTTTCACTTTCCAATTTTGGTCCTGCTGCTCAAGAAGGGACTTTTGCCTATCATTATCTCCCTTCAAACAGTCAAAAAACTACAAGTACAGAAATACTTTTCAACATACCTTTATTTTACTCAGTTGGTCTTGAATGATACTAAGCTGATTTCTCCAATCACTTTCCTGTTGCACTCGCATACTCTCTTGCTCATTTCTTTCAAGCTTAAATTTAGTGGTGAGTGATTTTTGGAAGGAAATGGATGTGTCGGTACCTTGAATTTGGTAGCTTGCTCTTGCATTGCCACAAGTTTTACCTCCATTTGAGATAGTATTTCAGCACAGTTTTCGTGATTTTTCTACAGAAAGAAGGATTAATGAAGAAGTTACAGTAGGTGCTTTCAACTTTGGACTGCACAAGTTGCTCTTGCAATGAATGAAGCTTACTGTTCATATCAAGCTCTTGCTGTCGAAAAATTGCAATCGCAGAAGCCTTTTGATCACTACTAAGCTGCAAGGGAGGTCACTTGGAAATCCTTAAGGAACAAGCCTACTTGGAATGTTGCTAATTCGTTTTGTAGTGCAGATATGCGGCCTTGTAGATGTGTTTCCATTTGTTCCAGATTGGATACCAGTGTGGATTTGTGCGCAAGCTCCCGCTAAAGGATTGTAAATTTGTGGGCTCACATCATTACAACCTTTCTCATAGATAATTCCTCTTCTAGTTCAGATACTCGTTTTAGGAGATCCTTCATCTTTTGGTCACATTCAGTCTGATCTTGGTGAGTTGAAGTAAGGAAGAAATAACTTTTACCTGAACAGCATGGAGCTCATCTAGTTTGTTCCTGGATTCAGTTTCTTGCACTGTTTTCCATTGATCTCTCTTATTTACTTCAACCTTAGGCTTTTTAATGGGGAAGAACATATTTAATTGTAATCAACTTGCAAATGTGCCACTTCTTCTTTGAGAGCAAGGATTTGTTGCTGCCATTCTAATTCTTTTTTTGCTGACAAATTAAGCTCTTGCTCGGTATTAAGCTGGAAAAAAAATGAGAAATGGAAGGGAGGTCTAATGTACTTGTTGTGTTCTCAATTGTGAAGTCTTATTTAATAATTCCTGGCTGAGATTTTGAATTTCCGATTGGAAAGAAGAGCACTGTGCCTGAAATTGAAGGTGCATTGCCTCAGTTACCTACATAAGTGAGAGTTATGATTCCTTTCCATTTGTAGTTTCCGGGATACCTTTTTTAGCTTATTGGGAAAAATTAGATTGTTAAACTTTGAGACATAGGTTTAAACCTCCAGCTCTTTATCTTGGAGTTTTTGTTCCAAGCACGCCACTTGGTTCAAAGTATTGGCTTGTTGTTGCCTCTGTGAGTTGACTTGATCAGTGATTGTTTTTATTTTCCCTGCTTGTTCTTCTAGCTGTCGTTTCAAAGAAGATATTTCATCACCCTGTAAAGTGATCAGGTGAGTCTTGTACTAGAACATACATCATTTTGTCTCCCCTGGTTAAGGATATCAATCTGCTTCCTTAATTGGCAATTCTCAGCCTCAAGTCTTTGTGTTTCGAGATTTGTCTGATAGAAATTAACTTTAGATTCTAAATATCTTATATTTCTTTCTAGAGAAATTCACCTGAGGTTGGGGCAACAGAACAGGTTCACTTACAGGTGCGCTTTCTGAAGGCTATTGATAATTATTAAACTAATAAATACTTTGGTACCTACCCCTAGGGCATGATAGAATTCTGAAACCTGAAGTCAAGGTTACTATAAAAACCAAGTGAGTAATAGGCACACATAGGCCATGACAGAAAGTTCGTCAAGTGTGGTGACAGTGAAAAAATCATCGACATCGAGAAGTGGGGGAATCCCTGTATTGCATCAACCTTAAAAATGTAGGAAGGGAAAAACCTAGTTCACTTTCACCAATGGCAAAAGAATCTTCAAGATTTTTGCGTTTTGTTTCCTAATTTGAATTAAAATTGAAGAGCTTGTTTGGCACACCTTGGAGTATTTGGAAATATCAATAAGGGTAGGTCTAAATTTGTATATAAGACCAATGAATGCAAGCCCATCAGCCCAGCTAGAGATTTGGTTGTAAATGCATGTTACTTTGTAGAAAAACACTACCTAGTAGTAAAATTTTCTATCTTCATTCCTGGAATGCATACACAATCTCTGCACCATGTTAAGAGTCCTTCTTTTGCAGTCATGTCTCATACTCCAGTAAGGAAAGACCAAGTAGAGAAAATAGAAACCTCCTCCTGCTATCTTCTTCAAGTTGTACTGCTGGATAAGTAGCCATACAAGACCAAGAATCATTTTCAGGTCGTGGTCAATCAACTCTTTTGTTTTATTGTATGAGAAGTAGGCAGGGAACTAACAGATACCACACACGCATTGGTTTAATGGTTACGTTTATCTCTGCTGTTTCTAACATGCGAAATGCCACTGAAATATTATCCAAATAGCTGAATTGATTCTTTGGATTAGCAGTGTACTTTGTAAGAGGGACCCCAAATAGCACATGAGCAGCCTAAGGCCAAAAAAAAAAGTAAGTCAATGACCCAACAAACCTTTCACAACATTATACACAATAAACACACCCTGATCAGAGTCAACCCATTAAAAAGTTCCATTTCCAACTGCGTAATTGGCACAAATTGTGGGACTCCAATAGTCCTCCCACCCCCAGGTGCCGAGGGGGACGGCGTGGCCCCGGTTGTGGTGCTATTATTAGCCCCTCCTGGGTCCCGCGACACGTGGGCGTTCATCCACTTGGTGAACACTTTCTTCTGAGTCATCACCCACTCGGGCTCGGCCTTGCCGCTGGTGGCCGGGGCGCCGCCGCCCCCGGGGCCCCGCTGCTGCTGGGCCGCGGAGCCCCCGCCTCCCTCGCTCTGGGCCACGGGCGAGGGAGCAGGGGAGGGGGTCGTGGTGGTGGGGGTGGTTGCAGTGCCGGGCGAGGAGCCTGTGGGTGGCTTGGGGACGGCGTTGGCATTGGGGGAACAAGGAAGTTGCATGATAATGGGCACTTCATCCGAGAGGGAGGTGCTCATTCTGGATGATGGGTGGGTGGTTTGCTGGCGTAAACACTTGATGATTTATAAATTGCGGTTACTGGAAATGCCCTTTTTGAAGAAATCATCAAAAAGGCCGAACGGAAATACCGTGCACTGATCGCACAAACAAAACAAGGAACTGATGGACACTGGGGGAGCTGTTGGGGAGCTGATGAGGATATCTCGGATTGTGGGACCACGTCGTGGCCCCATCTTCCTCGACTGCTCACGGCCTCAGTGTCGTCGTCCCATTTGATGCCTCTTTCTCGCCCTTTTGCATTTGCACCAACTACGGCTTACGCTACGACCTCGGCTGCTGCGACTTCCCTGGGGCCTGTGGAATTTCTCTGGAGACTGTCATTGATGACTCTGGGAGGGCGAAAGATGTGATCAAATGCCATAAGGCTCTGATGGCTGCAAGTACGGTAGTGCATTGGCACATTGTGAGATCAAACCCTCAGTTTATTTACAGATTATAGATTGAGGTGCCAGGAACTGGCAACCTGCTTGAAAGCCACACCAGGGGACCAGTTTCTTCGTAGCTTCCTTGACACCCCTTTGCACATTTTCCTTACATTCACTTTCTAGAAACAAGTTTGGAGTCTGCCTCTAATCCTTGACTTTCCATTGAAGAAAGAAGCAAATTTGTACTTTTCCCGAGTTTTCTGTTGTATCAAGATACTTATACCAAGTAGCTTTCCTCTATTGATATTTATTTGTGATGGTTGGAGAATTTTTAATTTGCAGTTAAGGTAAAGCCAAAGAATTTAATAAGAGATCAGAACAACTTGATGCAATGGCAGCCAAGTACTCGCGGGTAAAAAAAGGCTCTGACTTGATTGAGGTGTGTTCAACAACCATAAAATACCCCAAAATCATAAAGAAAAAGCCTGATATTATGTGTAGATCAGTGAAGACCTTGTCATTGCAAAAAGAGGTCAACAGGAGGCAATACTGGAGCTTGCTTGTAGCCTTAATCAGGCGACTGTGTGCCGAAATTCTTCCCAAATTACGGCTTATTTCACCACCAGAGTCAATTTCGGATTGTTTTATTGGAGGGAATCAAGGGAATGCTTCAGCAGCACCAAGTTTTTTTCTGTCAAATCACTCAAACCAACCAAGTCCATGAACAATTCTTCAGAGTTCTGGAGTCGGTACTTGATGAAAATAAAGCAGATGTAACAGCAAAAAAAACGACAAGAGGCAGAGCCCAAAGTGGCCTTAGTCTCTGTACCGCATCTACCTCTTTATTGTGCCTTTGTTACTCACTTTTACTTTAGAAAGGAGGTTTACCAAATCTGCCTTCGATTCAAGCTGCACCCACCACAATTTTGGAGATGGAAGGGTTCGTAGCATTAAAGAGTGAAAGATTGCTTTTTACTTGACTTCAGGTATTTATTCAAGAGAACGACTAGTTTTGGCAAGAGCTGGCAGCGAAGGTACTTCAAAATTGAGAATGAGAAGTTTTTTTACTACAAAGATGGCAAAGTAGACATCATCTCCCATCTACCCAGCTAAAAGATCTAACTAGGATGCATCCAAGGCCAGAGTAACAGACATAATACTGACCACCCTCCATGTTTAGTGACCTTGACAGACGATTCTGTTTTGAGATTATCACTCCTCCAGCAAATTCGTTTCTTCTGCAGGTTGCCATAGAAAACCTGAGGAATATTCCTTTTTACTTTTGTTTCAGGCAGAATCTCAAGACCAAATGAATTCGTGGATCTCTACAATTAATAACTCCAGAGCAAATCTCATGCAAAAAAATGAAGGTTGTCTTGAAATAGAATTGCGTGATGGATATTCTTCTAATTCTTCTGTACAAAAGAAAAACCTGCCACTGTAGATAACCCAAATTTAAACTAACTTGGCATGTGCTGATTGTGGGGCACCAGGTCTATCCTTTTGTTCACTTTCTTCCCTTTTAAGAAGATCCAGACTGGGTCTCCATCAATCTGGGAATTATTGTTTGTGTTAATTGCTCAGGTAAAGTGCATCTTTGGGTTTTTGGATTTCTTATCCTTGAGGGTGTTCACAGACAACTTGGTACACATAAGCAAAGTGCGAAGTCTCAAATTAGATCACATCGAGCCAGATATTTATCTGGTGCGTTGTGCAAAAATGAATTGGATGTTATAAATAACACATTCTCAACAAGATGTTGGCTGCACTCGGAAATGAAAAAGCCAACAGTGTGGGAAAATGCAATCCCCCCAGATATTCAACATATACAAGCTGATGCTGACAAGTATGTTGAACTTTTCTTTATTGTTTATTTATTGGTTTTCTTTCAGTGTTTCTCGTCGAAATTGGATTGTCTCCAAATATGATAAAAAAATGCTTTATAGGCCCACCTCCAAGTGACTTGAATGAGGTCACAACCCACCATCCCTTAGGCTAACTCTATGAACTTATTTGTTTTCAGTTTGTACATCAGTCTTTAAAGTACGGAAGTGTGAAGAAATTACTCTTTAGTATTGCCCATGGGCTCGATTTGATCACCACATTTCCCCCTGATATAAGGTCAATTTACTGCAACAACTCTTTTGAAAGGGACTTCTGAAGTACATTTGTAGGTCCCTTCTGCACATGGCATTGCAGTACCACTCCCATGCGTGCCTTAGCCTGCTTCTGGTTTGTGGCTGCCCCATTGATATGTGTGTATCGTCAATAAATCACTCGAAGCTAATATTTACATGTAAGCTGGATGCTTCTGGCACACGACTTCATTATGCAGTAATACGTGATAGAAAAGCAGAAACTTTAGCTCTTCTCAGGTGCTTTCTCACTTTTTTTTCGTTGCCATGAACTACTTTCGTTTTATGATATGTTACTTGGGCCAATCATTCCAATTAAAGGCGGGAGCATCTGTAACGGTACCAAACTCGGAGGGAAAAAATGTTGTGAATATAGTAGAAGAGATGACAAGTGCCAACTGTCTTCCTGTTTTGAGGTGCGATTCCCCGTGCTTTAGTTATAGTCGTATCTAACTAATATAGGCTTGCTCGCCTTCTTACATCTGAGACAGTACCAGAGAGAAAGAAAGCTATTTCTGAGGATTTGAAGAGAATTTCCGCTTTTACTGCGGAGTCCGTTATGGTTGCTATGCAATATGCTGCCAATAGAAGACATCATCGGAAAGAGAAAAAACCCAAAGGTCACTACAGATCAAAGGAGGGTTCTTCAAGAGATAACTCCGACCCAGCGAAGCACCAGGCCAATTGTAAGTGCCATTGTCACCAGGCCCTCTTTATTCACTAATTTGAATCCCAAACAGATATTACAGAGATTCCCGATGTACTTTCCTTCTTAGAGGGAGAGGGAATCCCACCTCCGCCGCTCCCAGGATCCCCGCTTCGCACCTCTTCACCCCCGCCTCTCTCCGTCCCCGGTCCCCCGAGCCCCCTCCGCCTCTTTTCCTCACACATGCACTCGCGGTTGCCCCACACCCACTCCAGGTCCCGCACACCCTCCCCGCCCAGAACCACGCCCGCGAGCACCGCCGTGCCGTGCACCCCGACTCCGCGGCCCGCGGCGACTCCCCACAGCAGCGGGAGCGGGAGCGGCAGCGGGGGCAGCAACCACCAGCACGGGCAGCACGGCGGCCACGCCCACGCTGGGCACCAGCAGCTCGCCCGCAGCGCGGTCCTGCTCCCCACAACACCGTCATCACACAACAAAACTTCGGCGTCAGCAATGACGCCGGGTTCATCATCAGCCTCACACTACAAGAAGCCACATGGAAGAAGCACTAGCTAGAGCGCACAGTGGCAGTATACAGTGTGGTACCTGGTTCCTCATCACCACCTCCACCCCTTCCCTCTGCAGCACCCACTCTTCCTCAACAATCACCTCGATCAGACAACAGTTCACATGGATAAACCTGCAACACCGAAACAAAATTTTGCCCAAAAAACCTTTGTCCTCGAAACTCCTTTTTCTGGGGCAGTTCGTTTCTATTCGTAACACTGTAAGTTGCATGTGCTCCTTAGAACAGTGCACAGTAAGTGGTTCAACGTAGCTAAGAACAAAGTAACATCTCTTTCCAAACTGGACCCCTGAGCCTTGGGCGAATTGTCTTCGACGATTCTAAAGATCTCCCCCACTTTGAACGAACTTGTCTGCAGGAAGGTCAAGACCATCTCTGGAAGACACCTGGGAAAAAACTTCAAGATTTAAATAGCAAAAAAAAAAACAAAAAAGTCAAAAAACAAAGAATAAAAAAAATAAAAAGAGCGCGGTGGTGACTGGCGATTACGCTTTTCCGCATGTGACGCTCTTTTGCGGTTGGATCTGCGTGTTGTCTTTTGCTGGGTGGATCTGCAGGTCGGGTGGCTGGTGGGTGCTTGCTGGTGGCTTGGGCTCGCTCTTATTACCCTGACACATGAAGTGTGGAGTGCGGTGCATCGTTGATTGCTGAATTGGGGTCGTGATCGTGATTGGATTGAGTCACATTGCCAAAGCCCCGCCTCTCAGCCATTTTGCCAAGCCTCTCTCGTGGGAGAGGGCTGCTGGTGGGGTGGTCGCTGAGGTTTGGTTTTGGAGGGTGTCACACCTCAGGGGGAGCCTTCTCAGGCTCGGCTCTCCCTGTACTTTGGAGTCCTGCTGTGGCGTCTTTTGGCGCCTACAGGGCTGCCCCAGCCAGCACTCTAATATGGCGTATATTGACCACCATTCCATTGACTAATATAATCACTACAGAACCCCAAGCAAAAGCAAGACCGGCGGTTCCTCTCACATATTACCCTGCACAGCATCAGTGACAAGTAGTGCCATTATATAAGCGTTGCAATATGCTGGGGTTTCTCAGGCAAAATTCATCCTCTCACGTGGTGAATTCTCTATTCAGGAGGACATTTCACAAGGTTTGGGAAATACCCTCGTCATCTATTCTGCAAAAACTGTGCGGTGGCTATCAACCAATACCATGTGCCTGAAGAAGTCGTCAAGACCAACAAAACCAGCTGCTGCACGCACTATTTGTGAGTAACAAAACAGGATGTGCCGAGTGGTTAATCCATGAGTTCCATGTGACATTGGATGAGGTGTGTATTATAAAAGTTTCAAATTGCTTTTGCAGCCAGCTTTCACAACTATCTCGGACTAAATGATTCGCAGCAAAAGATTTTGGGCAGGAAGGCAATAAGTTTGCCCACGTTGATGCTATTGCGTGTGTTCCCGGAAATGACCGCCTCGTGTTTCAAAGAACATCTCTTGAAAGACGCCAAAGCACCACTGCGAACAAGTTCGCAATAAAGACCTTTTACACCTCATCCCACACATTTCCTGCACCCAGCCTATATAAACCTTTCGAGAGGTGGGTCCAGTGGATTGCCCGGTGTGGCAGTCCATGGAGCCATAAATCCGTTCCTCGTCAAAACTCCAGCCCTAGAAAAAAATCTTTACGAGAAGAGAGTTCTCGTCGTAAACGGTTGCCATGCTCGTGTCGCGACCAATGTGTGTTGCATTGGCGATCTTGGGTTACTTAGCTTGCGTTGTGGTTGCCACCAATGACCTTGTTATTCACGTTTTTGACGTCGGCCAGGTTCTACAACATTCCCATCGAGAGTGACCTTTTTCTTAAAGGATCAAAGGGTGACAGCCAGTTGATAGTGTTTCCGTCAGGGTACAGCATTTTAATTGACGTGGGCGAGGAGTCAGTAAACTCACACACGAACGCCATATACGTTGCCTCACGCATACGAAAGTATACTCTTCTTTTGTTTTGGTTTTTGTTGTTTGTACTCAAGCAAACAGCATTACTGGCTCATCTGTGGTCGACACCGCTATTGTGACACATCTACACACCGACCACATTGGATCAGTAAATAAAGGTGGAATGTGGTATCTGATGGAGGTGGAAGGGATATCTTTTCGCCAGTTCATTGACCGAGATGCTGGAACATGGAGTGGTATTTTGGACACTGCCCTTCAACTCTTTTTATGCTTTCCGAAATGAAGATGCGGACGGTGATGACTACTGTGACTTCTCTGAGGTGTCATGGCAGAACGTGGGCAAAGTTGTTGACTCGATGGACTACTGGCTGTGCTACATGCAAGATCCTTCTACGTCAGTGAATTCGGTCAGAGAAACTGCCTCTTTATGCAGCAGCACACAAATAAACCCTCCTGATGCGTAAGTTGCCAGCACTGCTATGACAGAAAGCATTGCGTTAAAGTTCACCAATAGAGATGCCACGGTAACCATTATTTCAGCTGACGGTGCTGGTGCCTTCACAAAAACAGGCGAATCCCTTCATGCAAACCTTTCTGGCTTGGAGTGTGTCACCCTGTACAAAGAAAGAAGCTCATATTTCGATAGGTGTCCACCAAGTGAGAATGACTATTCTATTGGCATTTTACTTCAGCTTGGGGACTTCTCTTATTTCTCCATTGGTGACACTTCAGGTGTTTATTCCACAAGTGGCTCAGCACCGAGTTGCTACACATATAATGGTACCTGATAGTAGTTTGTCAGCCAAATCCTTTTAATGAAACGCAAGCCAGAGGAGGAGCAAGTTGTTGCCCAAAGAGTTGGGAATGTTGATGTATACCATGTCAGTCATCATGGCTCAAGCAGTGCTTCATCGTCTGTAAGTAAGCCTTCTCCAATTCTTCAGAACGTGATTTCTACCAGGAATTTTTGGATTCAATTCTTCCAACTGCATCAATTATCTCTGTTGGGGTATCACAACAACTTGTACCTCCTTGTAAACCTGACATACTTTGTAGCTTGGAAATACCTATGGGCACCCCTCCGCATCAACCTTAACTAGGCTTGTATCAACGTCTACAGTCTTTTTGACGGAAATGGGGGATCCAGACAGAAACTACACTGGCACTTACCTAGCTTCAGGAGGTATCCTGCCCATTGCTTCCATTTCTTCCGCTAATCACCTCCCTAGACATAGTACTAAAACATAGACCTGGTGCCTCCACATACACTATTCAGCCCGGAACCCAGTCCCCAGTCGCCTTCAGTATAACCACAAAAACACCGGCTTCTACTGTCTGCTCTAGCCCCTCTTCCTCTGATACCCATCCATCTCTCTCGTACTCTCATGGCCAGGTGCTCTCTACAATCACCCTTTTGTTGTGTTCTCTGTTTGTGATCCTTGTGACATAATAACACCTGTTTGTTCCCTAGAACCGTTTTTTAAAATCCTCTTGTTACAATTGGTAGGGTTGGAATGTGCGTATCAAGAGTCTTGATCTTTCTTGCCTTTGCGCTTTCTTGGCTTGGTTTGTTTTTGTCTGGGGGGTTCAGGTGTTGTGGTTTCTTCCTCCTTCTTCTCGATCTCGTAGAGTGGTTCCAGGGAAAGAAGAGAGAGTTCCAGGCTCCCTTTGTTGGTCATCTTAAAGTTTTCACTCTTCAACTAAATAATGACGTAGCGTTGTTACTTGGGTTTTTGTACTACTATAAAATAGGTGATACCAGCATTAACATGCTCAAGAATAGACGTGTCACTTGCCACTGTTCAGCAATACCTTCTGACGAAGTGGCATTGCAAAGTGATTGGAAGGAGAGACTTGGTCCTCCAATGGAGCCACCACACTCCAAAAAAGTATCAAGTAACCTTTTGCAGTACGTGTGAATGTTGTAATCCTCTCGTTTGGCCTGTTTGGTTCGTTACTGTTGATATTCTACAATTGAAAGCAGTAACCTGCATTTCAAGAATAGGAAGAAGGTAGTCCTGCCAATCGTTCACTCTTTTTCTCAACTCTGCCTCCTGCTGTGCTGTATCAAGAACTCGCCCCTGGATGAAGTGTGAAATAAGTTTTATTGAGTTACCACATACAAGCCGTTCTTTGGCCAACTGTTCATAGGACTGGTAGAAGTTATCAACCATCAATGTACCTGGATCAGCTTCAGGGATTTCAGTGAGGGGTGGGTCAGAGGTATTTTCAGGTGAAGGTGCTTCGTCAATTCCGTTATTATTGTCAAAATCGTCCTCGTCTGGGTCCGTTTCAGGTCTCCCAGGTGCTTGCGAAATGATAACACCACCACTGTCCGTAACAGTGACGGATACTGATGGTGGCTCCCCTTGCTCCGCATTTTCTGCATTGACACTAGAATCGAGCTGGAGGATATTTAGATACGTCTAGTAGGCTCAAGTGTCAAACCTCTGCACCAGATAAATCGCCATCAGGGTTACTTTCCTCGGTACTTATTACCTTCCCGGTGGCTTAGTAGTTCATCATTACATGATTTTTCTTCACACACTAGATTGCTTTCAGAGATAGGTTTTGCACCACGTCTCTTCTGGTTCCTTCTTTTCAGAGCAGCTTTGTAGAGGTACTCAAATTCACTGAAGAATGTCCCTTGTTTTGTTGTGCGTCCTTTTCCACTGCCTATTCCAACGTTTTCTCTTCTAGCAGTGGATGCTGCCGAAGCTGTGCCACGTCCCTTCTTCTTGGAGAGGCACGGAGGAATTCTATATGTGATCCCTATTCGGAATATTGGAGTTCAATCTGAATGGTGGGTGGGAAGATAGGATAGAAAAAGGATATGCACCTTTTACGAAGGGCTTATTGGCAGAAGCTCCAGAGTCGTCGTATGGATCCAACAAGTCCCATTCCTCACAGACAAAATCCTCTTTGTGCATCAACTTTTTCAGTTTTACCATCTCTCTTCTTGATTGCCTGAGGAAGAGAAATGAGTGGTTTTCATATAGATGGTATGACGAAACGCTTGTTCTTGTGCCTTTCTTGTGGCTGTCTCTTTCTCCTGTGCTTTGTGACTTTCGAAGGTCTCCACATTGGAGCCTGCCAACGGAGGAATAGCTGGGGGAATGGCAATTGAGGCGTCCTTGAGGGAGGTTATTCCAACGTTTGTTTTCATCAGTGCACACAAAACTATTTGACAAATTCATAACAGCATCAGATTTCATAGGTTCAGCTTCTTTGATAGAGTTCTTTTCTGGTTCAACAGACGGATTGTTAGGCACCTCCACAGCATTTAGTTCAGTTGGAGTAGCAGGTTGTATCTCTGGGGGATTGTCGTCGTCACTAATGTCACCGCCATCAGTAGAAAATGGGTCAGATGATGGTAAAACAGAAGGCGATGCTGGTGCTTCAGAAGGAATTTGACTTGGTTTGTCCGAATCCAGGACCAGACGTGACAGCGGTGGTGGCTTTCTAACCGAGTAAGGAGCTTGCATTTCTGTGGTAGTTTAAGGCTTGTTCTTTTGTTTTACTTCTCCGCAATACCTTTTGGAGCCCATGTATCATCAAGCACAAGAGCTCCTGTCTGGTGCATCATTAGGCCACACATTTGGAAATCACCAAGGTTGCTTCCACCAGCAGCATCTTCTGTCCTTCCCGAGACAGCAGAAGTGCCAGTACATAATTTGAGATGCAACAAAATAGGATTTCGGATGACTGATGCTTGAGAGGGATCATTTAAGTTATCGTCGCTATCCTTAAGATCAATGTTTGTAGCCTCTGTCATGTTTTAACCGACCAAGTAGTCTCTGGAGGTTACATGAAAACAAACCAGGAATGTCATCAAGACTCAAAAATTGGGTTTCTTCCTCAACCTCCTCTTCTTCTTTCTTATGTGCAGCTTTTGGCTTTCTTGACGGAAGTGAATGAGATTTGCACAATAAGAGCTGAATTTACTTTTGAATGCAACTCAAAGCTTGCACCACGAGCTCCATAAGGGACTCCACTTTCTTGCTGTATACAGAGGCAGAATTTTGGATCACAAGGGCAGCTTCAAAAGTGAGACAGGCTTGAGATTAAATGAGTGAAACCTTCTGCAAAATTGAAGACCTCAGTCCCTCCCTCAAAGGTGAAAGTGATAGTTTCCAATTCTTCCAAGTATTCTTCCAGTTCATGTGCTATGTCAATGGACCAGTTGTCGGCAAGTTCACTGAACGTTGGTTTAACAAACTACGTTCGCAAGAAGGCGAAAACAACGGCTAAGAGGTCACCGTAAAGGTTGCAAAAGGTGGATGTACTTCCCAGTCTGCTTGACAGTGTCCCCCATACAGGCAATTTGAGACGGCGTTTATTAAAATAAAATGAAAAAGATCTGGGCGCCAGAGAAAGATGCCCTTGCAGGGCTTTCAATCCTGAAGCCAACTGGTGATGGTGCAAGAAAAAAAGATCCCGGAAGAGGACCCTCGAATTGCCTTCGAGAAAGGAACCCGGTTCTAGCAGTTGCAGCGCAGATTCGAAGAAGGAAAAATAATGCATCAAAGGTAATTTTAAATCAAACAACAAACCATCCACCGCAGGGCATTGCCGTCATCGGCACCTCTTTTTTTCTTTGGTTTCTTTGTGAGCAGACGGAAAAATGGCATCTCAGGCTGTTGCGCAGTTGATGGAGGCAGAAAAACAGGTTTGCCAAACGACACGAGGGAAAAAAACCCAGAGTTTTTGACCGTCGTCCCTTCTTCCTCTCTTTCTTCGATGTAGGCACAAGAAATTGTGAACAAGGCTAAAAGAGAGAGGGTTGCTCTGCTCAAGTCTGCACGTGACGAGGCCAAAGAAGAACTCGTGGCATACAAAGCTGAGAGAGATCACATCTTTCAGGAGTTCTGTGCCCAGGTCACTCTCCACTCTTAAATACGAGTACATTGTTGTGTGAATAAAGCCAACGCAAACAAAGTGAAATTATTTTGGAATGTATATAATAGGTCACACCCATCATAACATTCACACATGTCACTAATGAAAATGTCGCCCACACTAGTTCTCCATCGTTAACAAAAACAAACACAAAACAGCATACAGGAGACGCAGAACAATACACCGCCCAGATGCGAGATCGAACAGCCAAACAAGTCGCTCTTATCAAGGATGACACAGCCAAAAACGGGGACAAGGTTATGAACATGCTGCTCAACATCGTTTGTGACCCAGATCTTGTAGAAAACCATTAGTTCCCCTATATTTTTTTCCTATAATGTCAAATTGGGACGTAATATTTTGTCAAACCTTAGGATCAAACAGCCACACCAAAAAACACGCAATAAGGGTTGGTTTCGTGGTTTAGCCATCATTTCGAGGTCGAGGTGCTGAGACCCAAGTAAAATTCTTCGGAATTTTCAATTGCAGGAGCTTCACTATTTATTTTTGATGAAGGAAAAAAAAATAAACAGAAAAAAAAAATCTGGTGTCAACAAGACAGCGCACGCGATGGCTGATAACTTAGCCCAGATCTTCGGGACAGAAAAAGACAAGTATCACCTTTTATGTTCAGAACGAGCGATCTTTTTTCTTTATTTCTTTTGTTTCTCTTTGTGCGCGATTGCGTTGAATGTATGTTAGAAGGAGTGTTCAATGGTTACACTCTCTAAGTTTTCTTTTTCTTCTTCACTGTCTCTCTTGCTGTTCTCCCTTCTTTCTTCTCTTTAGGGTAGGTTTTTGAGTGAGCCTTAACAGCTTATTTCCAAACACACCCCCTGTTTTTTTTTCTCACATAATTCTTTTCACTTCCTTCCGATGGATTCCCAAATGAAGAGTCAACTGCCCGTTCTTCTTCAAGATAGGGGCATGCAGGCACGGTGATAAATGTTGCCGTATTCACCATCGTCCAACCATGTCACAGACCCTTTTACTTTGTCACATGTAACGACGCTTCCTCTTTTCCACAACTAATTAAGATACAAGGTATCCAAATCCTGTCGCAGGTCTTCCCCCAGAGGCTGCTGCTCTAATTAACCCTGACGAACTACAGGCCACATTTGAGAACTTCTATGAGGTAAGGTTCTGTTACTACTATCATTTCTTATTGCATTCAGGATGTGTACAATGAGCTTAGTAAGTTTGGAGAAGTTGATGAACTCAATGTCTGTGATAACCTTTGTGATCACCTGGTTGGAAACGTTTATGTGAAATACATTGAAGAGGAAGCTGCGTCTAATGCTCTCACTGCTTTAAATGGGCGCTTTTACGCTGGTATGTACCTACATCAGGTTCCGGGTATGACTCTTTGTAGGTAGGCCAGTTTTAGCCGAGTTCTCCCCTGTTACAGATTTCCGTGAGGTTAGTTCCCTCTCGTGACACCATTGTTTTCTCATTCCCTCCAGGCTAGGTGTCGTCAGTTTGATATGGGAGAGTGCACCCGAGGCGGCTTTTGTAACTTTATGCACCTTAAGCACATTAGTAGGTCCCTCCAACGTGATCTCTTTGGCAGGTTATCTGATCCAACAGCCCTTGCACTCCCTATCTCATAACCCAAACTCATAACCAATAGCCACAGCCCTATTCTAAATCCCAAACAGGAGGCACCACAACCGACGCGAAGACAGGAGTAGAAGCAGGAGTAGGGACAGGAGCCACAGCGGAGGAGAGCACGACCACGACCACGACCGGGACAGGGATAGAGACAGAGACAGGGACCGCGACAGGGACAGGGATAGGGACAGAGATAGGAGCCGAAGCCACAGCAGGGACAAGGACAGAGGCGACCGCGACCGAGATAGGGACAGGGACAGGCGCTCGTCGTCATCCTCCCATCATGGCGGCGGCGGTGGCGGAGGCAGCGGAGCCGGTAGCAGCCACCACAACTATGGGCACCACGATCCCTAATTCTTCCCCCTTATGCAGGTGAGTAAAAACTTTGTTTTTCCCCCACACTTGTGGGCACAACAAACATGCCACTGCCACTTTGCTTTTTCTCTTTTCCCTCGTCCAATTTTGTGTATCGGGGATCAATGTTCAACAGAGTTGCACGATCTGCGCTGCAAAATTAAGGAGCAACGGGAACAAACACAAAAAAGAAGGAAAAAAAAAAAGCACAACCACACGCGCGATGGCGGACCCACGAGACAGTTTGGAGATGATGCCACTGGGCGCATTTCCGGCAGCCGCGGAGAAGGAGAAGACCGAGGGATGGGACGCGTATCGCGCTGTCGTGAAGGAGAGCATCGAGTCGAAGCAGGAGTCTGTCATAGAGCTCAAGGTGTGCTGCATAAGGGCGAAGGGCTGGCCAAAGGTCATCGCGCTGTACTATGGATCCCAAGTGATGGACAAGGTGGGTTGTTTGTGGGAACTGGCATTTCCCCCTTTTTTTTTTGGTTTTCTTTTGTTTTTTCCTACCGTTTGATCCTCGTTTACTTTAAATGTGAACCTGACACGGTCACTTTTAGATAAGGTCTGTGGTGCCTATTGCTGCGTATCTGGTTCTCTTCCAAATAGCTGTTTTACGTATTTCAATTATGGGGCTTGGTCTTATATGCGCCGGACTTTGTGCTGTGATGGTGGGGCTGCTATTCTTTATAGAGGGTTTTCTTCTCTAAACTAGGTTTACCCCTGACATTTTTAAGGTTTGAAAACTGGTCTGATGCAACTTGGTGATACCTTAGGAAAGGAGCTTGGAATGAAGAGTAGGCTATGGGTTGTTCTTATTATAGCTTGCCTTCTTGGAATTGCTGTTACTTTCGCTGAGCCAGCTCTAGTTGCATTACAGTTAATTGGAGTTTTAGTTCAAGTTGACAAAACTCCGTATGTCCTACAACTTCCTTTCTTTGAATAATTTCCAGCAGCTACCTGTATGCCCTTCTCAATAGCCTTTCCATATATTTGGTGTTGGCTGTGTCAGTTGGGGTTGGACTTGCAGCAGTTCTGGGAGTACTACGTAACCTTTACAACTGGAAGTTGAAGTGGCTTATCTTTATTACTTTGATTCCTACGCTCGCTCTTAGTGGAATTATTGAGGTGCGAAACATATTGCTTCTTCCAATGCCTTATCCTTTCCACTATAGCTTTGGTGCCCCAAAGTCAGGGAAATACTTGGCCTGGCTTGGGATTGTGGCGCTGTTACGACTGGGCCAGTCACTGTTCCCTTGGTGTTGTCATTACTCTTCAGTATACGACTTTATAGTTATAAATAAAAAGCCGACCTTATACTCAAACTCACCAGGTTTTATCACTTGGAATCGGGGTAGCCTCCTCAGTCACAAAGAAAAAAGGAATTGAAGGGAAAGGAAATCCCCTTTCAGGCATGTTGTATCTTTTTAAACTCACTGTTCTCATGCCTCCTCAGGGTTTGGGATAGTGACTCTGGCGTCCATCATTCCAATTTTCTGTGTTTTGTGCTTGTCACTATTGACCATGGCATTTTTGGACATAGATAAAGTTATTGATAAAGCACACGCAGATGCTTCTGCTTCTAATGACACTAAATGGTATTACTTCCAACATCACGGCATTGATAACATTTGTATGCCAGGTGGAATGCCTCACCTGTCAATGAAATTATCCTCGCAGTTCGAGCTACAGTGCCACTCATACTTTTCCTTTTGATTGTGATAAAGCTAGTTCTCCGTGCAAGGCTTCCACAGGTCAGAATGCGGGACATAGTTCTACCTCCAACTGAGAATGTTGCTCTAGAGGAAGAGCAAACTAGGGATAAAGCTGTTGCAAAATTCAGTAAGAGAATTGCTGGTAGGCATGCAAATTACCCTGCTTCATAGATCTTTTATGGATTGGTCTTATTCTCACTGTTATTGGGATGACAATATTTAATATTGGAATGTCTTACGGCTTAGCTGCTTTGGGCAGTCAGACAGGAAGAGTCATTCCTATTCTTTTTTCGGAAGTAGAAGGATACCCAACATCTCCTTTGTTTGGAACTGGACTGGGACTATTTATTGCAATTCTCTTTGCTTTTGTTCTGGGAATAGGTTGAACCTATCTACATAATCTTTCATTCACTCTGCATAGGAGCAACCCTTGCAGAACCGGCACTGCTGGTTCTTGGAGAACAAGCTCAAACACTTTCACAAGGAAGATTTTCCAAGTGGCTTTTGCTTATAATGGTTTCGGGTTTTATGTACAACCAGCTCTAATACTTGCGTTAGGTCTCTTTGGGAGTTGCTAGTGGCATTGCTTGCGGACTGATTAAAATCTACTTCCAATTACAGCTGGTCCCCTTTTTACTTGGGGGTTACTTTATTGCGTGTACACTGTCGATATTTGCTCCAGGTATTAAAACACTGTATTTAAAAATTTAAAGCCTCATCATTGCCTACAGAGGAATACGTCAATGTTGGTTGGTAAGTGTTTCTTTCAGCTCCCAATAGCACTCGCTTTTGCTTTGTTAACGAGCAACCAGGGACTCTGCCGGTGTAACGACGGGACCCGTAACTGTCCCCCTCATTCTGGCACTTGGGGTTTCATTTGGCAACGTCGTTGACGCCACAGAAGGATTCGGAATACTCGCGCTGGCCAGCGTCGGGCCCATCATCGCCGTCTTGACAGCCGGCATGCTCGTGCTGTACCGGCCCTGGAGAGTGTTCTCTTGGTGCCGGATGAAGATGCTCAGACCCTACGCCGGCAGCTCCAAGGCCGACATCGAGGCCACGCCTGTAGTGTCTGGGATGGTCGCTGCAGGAACTTCTGACAGCCTCGCCCCTACCACGCCCCCTGTAACAACATCAACTTCACCAGTAACACCCATCAACGAGTAAACGAATGTAAAAACAAATTAAATGAGTGGACCCCCGGTTACTGGCCCAACGACAAGCACTTCGACTACTACAAGCACCAGCGGCGCGGCAGAGAGAGGGAGCGCGGCGGGGGCAGGGGCCGGGGCCGTGGTCAGGTTCCCGTGCGCCCGCAGCGTCGTGGTTGTGGTCCGAGGGAGCGGGCACGAGGAGGGCGGGGGAAACAGCCTGCTGCGGGGAGGGAGGCCCGGCCACGGGGGGCGGCAGGAGAGCGCCGCGAGGCGGCGGCCGCAGCAGCAGCAGAGGCAGCAGGAGCAGGAGGGCGGGGCAGAGGGAGAGTCGGAGGGGGGCGGCGACGGCGGGGACAGCGAGCGGGAGCGGGAGGAGGGCGACGGGGGGGCCGAAGGCGGGGAGGACGACCGCGGGGCGGGCGCCGTCGTGGCGGGGATGTCTGTCACCACGTGCATAGCCCAGGCCGCCCTGGAGTATTGCAGAATTGCGTGGGACCTTTTTCCTCCGCCATCCCATAAGGTGTGTATGGGCATGCGCGGGCAAAAACAAATTCTTCTTCTTCTTCTTCCTTGTGGTTGATGTCACTCAACACAGGTGGCTGTGGTGACCGTTTATCAGAAGGGAGCTACTTGGACCCTGGACTGGAAGACCCAGAATCAGTCGATATCAAAACTGACCGAATTATGGGCAAATATTCCTCCTGCGGATCCCCCACCAGGCTCCATTTACGAGGCTATTACAATTTCAGTCTCTGCACTGGCCGAGGATGCTGCATCCACTAAGGCAGAAGCTTGTGAATCTTCACAGTGCGAGGAATGCCATTCTTCATATTACTCTGGCCGTGGGGGATCAATGTCTGATTGTATGGCTGTTGATCACAATTCTAGTACGGACAATTCTTGGAGTCACAGGAAAGGACCTTGCACCGAAATGAAATTCCGTCAATCACGTATTGTCGTCTTGCTCCCAGAGCAGATCAACATGGAAGAGCAATGGGAAAAAATTGTAACACACGCCGAGAAGGAAATGTCTCGGCTTCACTCACATAGTAGCACACACGGCACTTCACATAAGATCAACCTTGGTTCCCACCCTCCCACTACAGTGAACTGTCCTTACATTCGACAGACATCATTAGAGTAAGCAAGCGGGGGTCAAGTCCCCCATGCAAACTACCATCAACGAGTCATGTTACCTGTGTTATGTTCAGTGTTACTAAAGCAGACCTCCACCACTTTATTGAACAGAGGGCTATTGAGAATTATGGCCTTGAAGTTGCAACTATTACTCAAGTTCCTACCAGTGAAAGAAAACCGGAGACAAAGACACTTCCTCCAGTAAAACTTCTGTACCATTCGTTTCCGCACCTAGATCTGGCGCAAGGGTATGCGCACTTTCGGAAATTTGTTACGAGCAATTTTAGATCCCTAGAGCTGCAATTTGTCCCTCTAGGAAGGAAAATACTCCCGAATTCCTTGGGGTCTAGCTGTATTCATAGGATAACACCCTGTCACGTCTGGTCCCAAGAAGCTGTGAGTATTGTATCTCATGTGCTAAGGTAGTCATTTTCTCCAAGTTCCTTTCGTAAGAGGCTCTATCTTCAACAGTGGGAAGGCTTTGCTGTTAAAAAATAGGAGTGAGACCCGCGAAGCAGTTCCTGTATTCCTTCTAGCCTACACCCCACCCCTTTGAAGGTGTTTATGGTTTAAAGTACACTAGGCTACCCATGCACTTATTGGTAACTCGGGTGTTATTTGCCTACACTGTTTGAGTGCAATACCGCAAGATACCTTCTCCGCTGTTTCTCTGCCTTCATACACACTACAACCAAACTTGTATGCTCTTTCATAGAGGTAGTATTACCGACTATTGACCACTGTACAGGTACCGAGTCAGGGAATTTTTAGAATTGATCGATTCTAATATGTTGTGCCATGCTTCAAGTGGCGATAAGAAAGTGGACCCACTTTCGAAGATAAAAACCAGTGGGGGAGCCAATGCATACACGTCCACACCGTTGAATGTTGAGAGATCCACAAGGTAATCCACTATCTTCCTTTGGGTTTTTAATCAAGGAACCTAGGTATTGGCCTTGGCTGCTTGCAGATACCATTCTCTTTGGAGCAGACCAGCATGAAGAACTTAAAAAGTTGTTGGATCCCTTAAAATGTGCAATTCTTCGAGCAACCCTTCAGGAGAGTGAAGCAGAATCCACACGGGAACTTATCACCAGGTTTCGTGCCACTTCCCATACATTTCTTTTTAATATCCCTGAAGACTGTTTCAACATGCCAAAAATAATGAGTCAAAGTTGTTTCCCCACTTACGAACCGCACAAACTGCACGTAGAGACGCCTTTTATAAGCTATGGGCCGAGGTTTTCCCCCTGTAGTTCTTTTACTAATTAATTTTAATCTCACGGTAGGTTTATCTGTTCATAACAAAGTGTGATAACAGTGACACAACAACCTACCACCAAGGGATGCTAAGACACATGGAAAGCCTTTGGCCTGAACCAATCCGAGGCAAACAAGCGCACCCCGGTGAAAGCAATCACATCGCCGAGTCGCCAGAGGAGCTTCCAGCTCACTCGTCGGCAACAGGGTCCAACGCACAAGAAGATACAGCCGCCGTTCTCGAGGCCGCCTCCGCCTACCGCCGCGAGGAGGAGCTTGCCCGCGAGAAGGAACGGCAAACGGCAGTATCCCTCGCCAATTCCGACATACCTGCACCGCCACATCCCACACCGCCGAACGCAGCACAACCGAATCAAGCACCGCCCCATCCCAGATACCACCAGGCGGCTCCAGCCCCACCAGTGCAACAACAGCAACTAATTCGGCAACCACAACCGCAGGTCCAGCAAAAACCACAGGAACAACCACCACCGGACTTGGTTTCACCACCACAGCAGCAGCAGCAGCCACAGCAACAACAGCGCCCAATGTCCCAGGCCGAGAGCATAGCACTGATGCAGAGAGAGGCAATGATGCCTGCCACCATACAGTACACTGCTCCCACCACACAGCAATTAAACCCTCCCAATCCCAAGAGGAGAAGAAATGATCCTCTGGCCACCACCCGCACACAAGCCCAACGCAAGAGACAACAACGTGACTAAGTGAGTTCATCCCCAGCACCGTCTCATAGCTTTCAATGTCATTCAATGAAATTCAAGTAGATACCGATTTCTTTTTGTTTTCCCATAAGCGACAGATGGACGATGAACAGCGGTGGCAATTGCTGCTGGCTGTGGGACACTGCGCGGCGGCGCTGTGCACGCCCGTGCCGTGGGGGCCCGCGGCGAGCCTGGCGGAGGCGAGGCGGCGGGCAATGGGGCGCCGCTACGCCCACTACCGCGCGGCCATGGACCACGTCGCCGGGGCTGGCGTCGCCGCGTCGGGCGCGCACCTGTTCGTGGCCCGGCTGATGGCCAACTCGATGCCAGGCGAGCGCCACCGGTGGCTGTTCACCGGCGGCCGCTTTGCCCCCGAGAAGCTGCTTCGCTGGTTCCGCATGGGCCCGCCGCGGCGCCGCGGGGACAATAAGGAGGCGGAGGAGGCGGAGGAGGAGGAGGAAGACGCGAGGTGGCTGGCCGAGGCCCCTAGTGGCTTGTGGAGGCTGATTGCCACCATGCATGCCGAGTGCGACGACTTCTGCGAGTATGCGAGGAACAATGCTGAGAGGGTTATTTGCGGTGGCAGCGGTGGGAGTTGTTGCAGTGGAACAGGGAGGGGGTGGAAGATGGTGCAGTGTGACTGTGTGAGTGAGGATGCAATCGCTCCTGTGCATGTGGGCGGGAATGAGCTGTATCTCTACTCCTGTGCTTGCCACAAATGTAGTCACTGCCGGCGTTTGGCATCCTGTGAATCCTCTACAGGAACTAGCGACGCTATAAAAGCAGCAGAAACGGGTTCGAGTCATGTGCTGCCTGATGCCACCGTATCAGAGACTTGCTTTTCTAAGACAGTGAAGAATATAATTGGCTTCCTATGGGGGGAGTCTGCATATGCATCTGAAAATTATGAGGTCGCCACAGAGCGCTTTGCCGTGGGGTCAAAGGTCGGATTCGCTCCTTCCCTCAGCTTTCAGGGATATACTGCACTCTGGGCTCCACGTGCCTCGGGAAATTACACACTCGCACTCTCGCTCTTTGAACAGGGGGCGGCACAGAACCACCCCCTTGCTATCCGCAATCTAGCGAGGTGCTACAGTGAAATACAGCACAATGATGAACGGGCCCTCGTATACTGGCACAACTGTGCGTGCATGTTGCACCCTGAGGGTCAGTTCAAGTACGCTTCAATGATTTCAGGCAAAGACCTCAGAGAGGCCCGCAAATGGTGCCTTCTGTCAGCCAACCAAGGTGAAGCAGCCATCCAAATGTATCTCTCATCAATCCTGCTTTTCCGGCACTACTAAGAGTAGTCGTTGTAGTCGGACTTGTTTTTTTTTCTGCACTTTCGCCTAAGAGATAAGAAATAGAGGGTTAGAACAGTCCCTAAGAAAATTCGCAATTGCAGCCAAAGGAGTGACGTGCCTCAATAAATGAAGGGAAAAAAATTAAATTAAATTTTTTTCCCGTTCTTCGCTTTTCGGACATCACACAATCGCGCCATCGTCTCGCACGAGACACGTTACCGGTCCTGCGACAAAACACGACAGATCTCACGTAGAAAATGGCGACAACCGCAACCGCAACAAACCCACCACAACCAGTGGCACCCGCACCAGCAGCCGTGCATCCCCCCGTCACAAAGAAAGTCGCTGATGTAGAGAACCCACGCCATCGCATTAGAATCACTTTAACAAGCCGCAACAAGCGAAATGTGGAGAAGGGTATGCCGCTTTTTTCCCCGTCTACCCTTTTGGTTATTTTGTGGTTTTTATTTTGTGCTGGTTTAATATGCATCGATTTCGCTTTCTATGTTTTGTAGTTTAACGCACATACATGTCGTGCGACACTGCATAGTTTTTCGTGCGTGCTTCTCTTAACGAGGTGCAGTGTGCAGGGACCTCATCAGGGGAGCAAAAAACAAAAACCTTCACGTACGCGGACCACTGAGAATGCCAACCAAGATTTTGCGAATTACCACAAGAAGGACACCTTGTGGTGAAGGTACTCCTGACGCACTTCCCGGCTTCTTTTTTGAATAATCCCAGGTTCCAAAACGTGGGACCGGTTCCAAATGAGAATTTACAAGCGTGTTATTGACCTCCACAGCCCCTCCGAAGTTGTCAAAGAGATCGTATGTTTTTCTCCTCAATAACATTTAAAACCTACCACAAACTACCGGGCACCACCTCTTTTTCTGCCTAGTGCTTACCCAATCTCACTCTTTTGTCACTCTTAATTTCTCACCGAAATTCTCAGACCTCCATTCCAATCGAGCCCGGAGTAGAAGTTGAGGTCACCATTGCCAGAAGCTGAAGTGTTTATCAATAAAATGCTTTGCTGAGCAATAAATTTAGTGTTCTGATTTAGTGTTCTGTTTCTTATCGAGCTCTTTTCTCGTGTTACTCCCAAGTTTGAAAAGGCTTGGGAAACTTTACGTATTTTGAGGTGCCCCCTTTTTCCGGCCGTCACAAAGAACAATAAACAAAAAAAAACTGTTACCATGCAAATGCAGTGGGCTTGTCCTGTGTGCACATATGAGAACCCGATCTCGTACACCGCGTGTGACATGTGTGGCACGGAGAGAATCAGAGACCCTCCGGGAGCGTCTGTATGTGCTACCACGTTTTGGTGAGTAAAGTGACACACGTGCGTGCAGGGCGCAACAACAAGCAGCGACGCGGCACTGTCGAGGACGCAGGGGGAGCTGGCCGGGCTGATGAAGAGGGTGGCGGACGCGGCGGCGGCGGCTAGGCGGGAGTTCGAGGGATACAACGAGATGCTGCTGCAGCTGCAACAGAAGGTCGACGGCATCGAGACCACGCAGAGGGAGACCAGGAGGGCCCAGACTACTTCAATTCAGCACGGCCACGAGCTCATTGACGCCTTGTTACGCGCCCTCCAAGATGTTTCCAACGCCACCACCAACTCTGGCCACTCATAAATTAATTGACTGGAAACTAGAGAAATTTTTTTTGGTAAAAACAGACACCGTTTTAGGTGAACGCCCTTGTTGCAGTGAGCCAGCACTTGGTGTACCGCGTGCATTACTAGCAATGTCGTTCACTATCCTGGAGCTCCCCAGGCGTTTTCCAGGCCAAGGGTGCGTTGATCCCTTTTGTATTGAGGATAGTAAGATGTGAGCAGAAGGTTGCTGTTTTCGGCAGTATCTGCTCATCCCGGAGTAGTACTTATACTGGAGAAATGGCCATCTGTTGCTGTTTCCTATGGCTGTGTATGTTCACGTGGGTGATGCGTGAGTTCACCTCATACAAAAAAAATACAAAAAATATACAAATACACAATTTTCATTCATTTTCATGATTTTTATTTTTTCTCTTGTAAAATTATTAAGTTGGTCCATAGCAACGGGACAGCGTTCCGGTCCGTTGATTATTTTATTCAGCCGTGTAGGGAGATGAATATGAGGCGGAGCACCCATTCCTTTCTCATATAGGATGTGCCACAAGTACTTCTTGCATGAAAATGTTCCGGACAGAAAGGAACTTCCATTGTAACACAGTAACCACAATAAGAAAACAAGAAATGTCTATTCTATTTCTAAAGTCGAATCGAAGGTGTGATTCGAACCAACCTTCGTTTACGAAGGTGTCCTTCGATTTTTTAGGTGTTCGGCCATCCTTGCACCAGAAACGCGACACCAAACAAGCTTGGGTACAATCAACTTGGGTTTTTTCTTTTGAACGATCACTTGGCACAGTTAGGAGAATGTTTATGTATGGTGGTATTTAACTAGTGGATGAAGTGCTTGAGCCAGGAGACTACTCTGGGTTCGCAGCTGCAGTTCTTGAGCAGGGTCTTGCTGTGCGCGGCCATTTCAAGGTCAGTAAGTGAGAAGCACTGCACCAGCCACTTTGCCACATCCAAATGGCCATTATGGCAAGCCGACGTGACGGCCACATACGACGCGGACCTCACGTCGTCAGCGGTCACATTGAATTCCCGGTGAAGCCACTCGGCCGTCGACAGGTTCCCGCTCACGCAGCTGAGCCTGAACACCCTGACTACGTCGGGCGGCGCCATCCCATGAGCCTGCCGCAGCCACTTCGCGACGTGCAGTGCTCCGGCCGCGCACGCCAGTTCCATGGCGTCGCTGGCCCTGATGTCCCGCGCGTTGAGCTCGAACGTGCTCGCGAACCACTTGGCGAGGCACACGTCGTCGCCCTCGCAGGCCGCGACGAGAGCTCGCACGTTGTGGAAGTGCTTGGGCCGCGCGCGGCGTACCATGTTCTTCACCAGCCAGTCGCCAAAGTCGATGTCGTGGTTCCGAGAGACGATCTGGAACAGCCCGTTGGCCTCCTCGGCGCCGCCGCGGAATAGTGACCGGTGCACCCACTCGGCGTCTTCAAAGTCGTTGCACTTCGCGTATATGTCGTCGTTTTGGATGTCGTCGCGGGTGATGGAGAAGTGCTGGATCAGCCACGACGCGACGCCGAAGTTCCGGCTTTCGAAGGCTGCTTCGAATCCGCTGTTTTCTTCGTTCAGTATCTCGTCTCGCTTCACGGAATATGTCTCTACCATCCACTGCACGAACTCCAAAGAGCCCTTGGAGCAGAAGAGCGAAATCGCCCCGGATGCTTCGCGGAACTCTTCCGGGGTGATGGAGAAGGTGCATAGCATCCACTTGGCAAGTTCACAGTTCCCATGAACGGCGCACTGCGTGAGGCACTGGTTGATAATATTTTCTCGGGGTACCTCGAAATGGGTGATGAACCACTTGGAGAAGTTTATGTTCCGTGTGGCACATACAGATGATCCAGCCTCAAGGAAGTCCTCGGCTAGAGAGAATTCCTCAGCAAGCCACTGAATAAGCTCCACATTCTCACTTCTGATAGCATTTCCACGGGCATCACAGTGCTTAAAGTCTTGGGCTGTGATAGAGAACGCAGACGCAATGTTCTTAAGATGTGCCAAATTTCCGCTTCTGCACACAGATTCGATGGAGAAAGAACAAAAGGAAACAACGCAATCTCGGAAAGCTTCCTTTGCTGAAGGGTACTCTGTCAATAACCAGTCTGCAATATCAATGTGTCCCTCGGAGTAGGCAGTCTGTAGCGCCAAGCACCGGTTACTGAGGATATCTGTCATGTCCAATGCAAAGGTACTTACAAGCCATTTAGCCAAAGCTAGGTTCCCGCATTTACAGGCACCGCATAATGCCTCCTTAATACGTTGATCGTAATCATATAGCCCAAATCTATCTGCCAGCCACCTGGCCATGTCAAAGTGATTTCGTTTACAGCAATCTTCGAGAGCAAAAATTGCGTCATCAGCCGTCAAGTCGAATCTGTCCACCAACCATGAAGCAAGTTCTAAATGGCCACCTGAGCATGCGCTGTTAAGAAGAGACCAAGACCTAGCCTCGGGCCCGGTCACCTCAAACAGATCTGTAAGGTATTGCACAATCTCTTTGAGACCTTTCTGGCAAACCGATTCCAGTGTTGCCCTTTGTGAAGTACTAGGTATGTTGTCGGGACCTAGTTGGAACTCGGTGGCCAGCCATCTCGCGATGCTAAGGTTTCCACAGGTGCATACGTGAGTGAAAATTGGTACTACAGCCTCTCTATGAAACAGACCAATATTGCGAATCAGCTGTGCTGTCTTAAAGTGACCTTCAGCGCAGGCATACTGCAGAGCCTGGGCACAGATACCGGGGTTGTCTGCCGCACAAACCACCCCGTGATTGCACAACCACTTGGCACAAGAATAGGCTCCAGCCTTTGCGCATATGCAGAGAGAAATGTCGGGTCTTCTAGCTGGGCATATTTTCACAACTTGTTTGCAAGATAAGGCCACCTACGGAAACGAACGCGGTTAGAGTCTATTTCATCCAAGTCTCTCTCAGCTAGTAAGCAACACATTATCAGGGCACACCGCACCAATGGGAACAGAGCCTCAGCCAGCACCAGCAAATCCACGCAGCTCACAACCAGGTCGTCCTCAAAAATCACTTGTGGGAAGTGGACCACCTGCCCCTTTGGCCCCATTCTCAGGCGACCCCCCGCCGCCGGTCCCTCGCCGTCCTGCCTCTCGCTCCCGCTGGCCCTCGCTTTCGCGCTCCCTCTCGTGCCGGGAACAATGGCCACGGGCACTACTACGTTCCAGATCACGTAGGACACGCTCACGACGTGCCTGGTGGCCTCACTCACATCCGACGAGCCTGCAGTGGCTGCGGATGCCATGGTGGCGATGGTGTGTTTTGTTTCTTGTAATGTACAATGTACAGTTCGTTGGGAAACACACAACGATTGGTTTTCGGGAATTGTGGAACATCTTTCTGGAGGATTCCCAAGGGAATGGAAGTGGCGGCTTCCGTACCTTCCGGTGCTGCCACATCAGATTGTTGAAGCCTCAGGAGGTCATGCCCCACAGGGAATTTTCCCTTTTTTTTTTTCCCAAAAGATAAAGAGAAAGAAAAAACCAGAGGAACAGCAGGGATGGACGTGCCCAATCCTGGGGGTGACGTGCACCAAGAGAAGAAGATTGATGGTGATGGAGGCGAGGTTGACGATGAGGAGAATGAGGATTTGTTGGATGGGTTCCTGGACACCGGTGGGTTCAATTTCGTCTCGAGACTTAACAGGGATGCACTGGTGAGGATTTTCATGTTCTTGAATTTGAAGGACTTGTGCTCTGTCTCCTTGGTTAATAGGTTCCTTCTTTGTCACACAAAAAATAAACTGTTTTTGTGCTGTGGGCTTTTTCCACTGACTGTTGAGTTTACTAACCGTGAAAAAAAGGCAGTTTAATATGATGTCTAATGATGAAGAGGTTTGGAGAAGCATGTGTTCTGGCAGATTTTGTCTGCCACAGTCACCACCACCCCTATGCAAGGGGAAACCTTCTTCCTGGAAGCAGTTCTTTAAGACCTCATATGCTAAACAAGAATTCATTTGTGGTGCTGCTCCTGTGTGCTCTCACTTTTCACAAAAACTCCCAAAATACTCATTGTCCTTAGTATAGCTTTCGTTCCTATGCTGAGTCTACTAGTATTCTTGCATGGGATTCTAGCAACATTCTTGTGTGCAAGCATGACGGAGTTCATGAGTGCATTGATGCACTATGTGTACGATTAGGAACTGAGCATACAGTAAGACAAGAAACTATAACAGACATGGCACGCCTGAGCTTTATTCCACTGCCTCCAATTCATTTGCCTCCGCCTATCCCCGCTCTACTTCCACCTTTTCCTCAGGTTGTCACCACTGTCCTGCCCATTTCCTCGAGAATCGTTAAAGAAATCAGGCAAGCAAATGAGCATCTTAAGGCGAGGTTGTACACCTCAGTGAATGATGTTGACTTGCCAGCACACGTTTGTGGGCATCTACTGCCTCCCAGCAATGTTGTGTCCCTTGATTTGAGTGGGTTATATTCAATGCCTCAAATCAGTATTATACCGCATAGAATAGTCTTCACGGACCTCTCTAAGCACATTTTTATCTTTGCGAGTGAGATGCAGGCCTTAGTGGAGGTGTATGATATTCGTTCTGGAGTGCATGTCACAACAATGCGAACTTCTGACCACAGAGACCGCGTCTCAAGTATACTTTATGACTCTTACTCCCGCGAGGTTGTTGCTGGTTACACAAATGGAAAGATAAGGTATTCTAGGACTTTGCTTTCACAATGAAATGTATTAAAACTAGCACAGACTATGGCAACTTCATACAAATACAACCGGTACGCATTCCAATAATTCGGACTTCTCTTGGTGGCAAGCACACAAAAAATCTGTTTGTGCACTCGCCTCTGTCAAGCCATCAGATTTCCCCTTTCTAACAACTATCATTTCTGTCTCAAACGACGGCAATGTGAAAGTATGGAAACGTGGAAGTGGACACTACCATTGTGAAATGGTTTGTACCTTCGTTCGTTTTATCTCTTTATCTGTTCGCATTGGCACAATCTCTCAACCCGAAAGCTTACTCTCCATTCATAACCAGCAAACGCAACTCGTACTAGGAGTATGATGTTGGTCACCCTGTGTACAAGTTGGAGATAGATAAGGATTCACGACGCTTTGTTATTATTGGTGCCGAGTCTGCTTGGGTAGCCTCTCTGGAAAGTAACACCCCATTAACTGTGATCACGCCGAAATTTCCAATTCAAGAAGCCTTTGTGTCTCATGGATGCCTTGCCTTATGTGGTACGCCGGCTTCTATCCTCGCAAGCCCGTTTTAATCCAGTGTAGGGTATTCTATTTCCGTTTATGACACCAGAAGTTGCAAAGAGCTGTGCACACTTCCAGAAAGTTTGATGAATTTCAGCAGTTCCCTACTGGATACCCCATTCCTTTTTATTGCTCGGCAGCAGAAAATTTTTGTATGTCCTATAACCGAATTTAACAACCCTATTCTTACTCTGTCTACAAAGGTGTACAATATATTCAACCGCGAATTGGTTCACATATTCGTGTACCAACCTGGCACACCCTCTTTCATGTGCATGGCTGGAAGTGACTGCTTGGCTGTACTGTGTGGAAGAGACCTTGTTCTTCTTGAAGTATGAACCACCCTCAAAACCCACCAAGTTTCTTACTCAAGTTTTTCCCACTTCCAGACCTTCACCTCTGAGCAAGGAAAGAAAAGAAAACGCTCATTGAATTCTTAACACCAAAATGATTCGTTCGTTGTCTTTGGGATTCACACAACTCTTTCAAGAGCCACCAGAATTGTTTTCCACGAAACACCACCAAATACTCCATCATTTGTTGGATTCTGTCGTTGTAGTATGTCGTCGGCGTCGGCCTCAGCCTCGACTTCAGCGTCAACTGCGGCCTCCGAGCCTCCCAACAAAAGATCGCGCCCCGATACCCTCCCCCTGAATAAACCTGCGTCCCCTTTGCCGTTGAGTCAAAAGAGCGCGCCATCGCTTGCAAGTGCAGCTCCCGTGATGTCTAGCTCCAGCTCAGCTTCGAGTTCGAATTCAAATGCCAGTTCTGCTTCTAGCTCTAGCCCTAGCCCTAGTTCTACCGCTAGTTCGAGTTCTAGTGCTAGTTCCGCTTCCGGTGCATCACCACTGAAGCTTGGAGTCCCTAAAAGTAGAACTCTCTAAGGCTTCTTTCGGCTAAACTTATATACAATGTTCTAGGTGGGGCACATGAGGGGAAAAAAAGAGGGAGTTCTCGTCACTTGACAGCCAGTTGCGGGCTGTGCAGGCAGAAATACTCTGCCTCGGAAATCCACCCTATTCTGCTGTCACCATGCGGGCACACAGTGTGCTCTGTATGCTGGACCACTGCGCAGAGTGATGCCAGACACCTGTGCCCCATTTGTAGAGTTGAAGTTGCTGCATGGGAGAAGAATCTCACTACCATGGGATTGCTTGCGGTTATGGAGGATGCCGGTTTCGGCCTGAGTGCCACGTCTGAAAATGATAAGGGAGGACATAACACGTTGCGGTGTGCAGAGTGCACTGCAAATGAGGCAACAGTCTGGTGTCCAAACGAAGAAATTGCTTTGTGTGCTCAGTGTGATAGCTTGGTGCACAAGCTTAAAGTAAATGAATCGCATAAGAGGATTTCACTTGCACTAAAACCTAAGCAAGTCTTGACTGAGGCAAAGTGCCCGCGGCACCCAAATAAAGGCCTTGATATGTGGTCTGTTGATCACAAGGTGTGCAGTCACTGTGATTTCAGTTCAGTTAAATTGCCCCTCTGAACATCAATAGAAATTGTGCTGCCTTCTCTGCAAAGAAGAGGACGGAGATGATGCCACAATTCGTGATACTGCTCACGACGAAGTACTTGACACACTTCTCAGAACATCAAGGAAAATTAAGACGACGTTAAATTCAGTCTCCGACCCCAAGGTTGGAGAAGACACAGAACGAAGACGGCTGAAGGCTGATGTGAGAGGAACACGAGATACCATAGAAACCGTATTTTCCTCCTTTCATCAGGCTGTGGACAAACAAAAGACCCTTTTCCTTTCACAACTGGATGCAATGGAGGCAGAACTGTCACATGCACTTACTGAATCTACAAGTTGTTCCCCCATCACCTTCCATTTTTCTTACAAACCAACAGAGAAAATACTGCTTGAACGTGACAAACTTCACCAAATCAAAGACGCAATTCAGCACTTGAGAGAATGCCCTAATAACTTCTCGGTATTGCAGACTCTGACCCTCCTCCAAAATGATGAAGATACACAACCCCTGGTGGACGATTTTCTTGAAGCTGACGATATTTGCCTTCCAGAGCCACTGCAACTGGGGAAGCTGACATTTGTGGCTGACTCCGGCATGCTAGAAAAGGTACTCTCACAGTGTGGGCTGTACCTATTTCCTTTTTTGGAATTGAAGTGCAGGGTGCAAGGCACAACTGCTACAATCAAACTGAAAGAGACAACAACAGATGTGTCAATACCGAAGCCAAAACTGGCCTATTCATATCAGGGTGAACTACTGCGTGGAACTAAAGTCCTACACGAGTGGAATACCAAAAGGAACACTTACATTCTGGAAGATCTTTCGCTGGACACTAAATATGTTGTGCAAGTCAGAGCAACGGTTGGGGGTCCCAAGCTTCTGGCTAAACAGCCACAACACTCTACTGGCTGGATTGGGACCAGTTTCATAACACAGCCCTGCAAAGTCTTCTCCACACCAGGCAAATTCACTTTCAAAGTTCCATCAGGCGTGACATCAATCAATGCAATTGCGATTGGTGGGGGAGGAGCAGGGGGCTCCTGGGGCAAACTGAAGCCACTCAAGGGAACAGATGGAGGTGACTCAATGATCGAAGGGATTGTAACAGCCGGCGGGGGGAAAGCAGGCAGCTCCGAGCCCGGGGGCAGCCAAGGAGGGACCGGGACAAAAGCAAACGGGGGCGACGGCGGCCACTCCCCCGAGGACGGCACCAAGGGCTCCCACGGGGGCGGCGGCGCTGCCGGGGAAGGGCGGTGGCGCAAGGATGGCGCAGGCAGGCTGAAGTACGCGGGGTGCGGCGGGCGCGGGGGGGCAGAGGCGAGGAGCTGGGCGGACCAGCACCCGGTGTCGGGCAAGGGCGCCCGCATGCCCGTGGCAAAGAAGAGCAAGGGGGGGGCGCCGGGGTGGAGATACGGCGGAGGAGGCGGGGGCTCGCTGTCCTGCGGCGGGGGAGGCGGCGGGTACTCCGCCGTGGAGAACTACGCGGTGGCCAGCCGCCAGAAGCTGGCAATTGTGGTAGGCGACGGCGGCAAGCCGGCGCGAGGGGATGAGGGGCCCATTGATGCTATCCACGTCGGGGGGCCTGGCGCCTGTGGCCTGGTGGCCATTCGTTGGGCTTCCAAGCACGCTGCTCCTCCGGATCCTTCTTCTGCTGCTCCGCCTCCTTCCCTCCCTGACAGTGATGACGAGTCGAATGAGCCTGATTCGATTGATAGTGATAGTGAATCTTGTAGTGACAGTGCCAGCAGCAATGGTGATAGTGGCACTGGCTCCGACGATAGCTGGTGTGAATGAGAACATTTTCTCCTTGTTGTGTTTTTTCCCAGAAACAATCAAAAGATCGTTTGATTTAATTATTTAGAAATGACGTCGGTTACGTGGGCTGGCGTGTTGGGGGACAACCTACTGCCCTTACCAAAGTCCATTGTGCCACTGTCGAACACTTACGCTACGTCGCCTACAAATGACGTCGGCGCAGTGCTGCGCTCCAGTCCGGCTATTGCCATCATTGTGGGTGACAGTTGTTGCTCCAGTAGATTTGCCCACGCCGCGAGACTCCACGGTCGTCGGTTTGGCCTTGAATGCTTTGCGAAATACACCACCTCCGCGACTGCAGAGGAGCCGATGATGGGAGAAGGGAACACCAGCGACGTTCATCAATGCGGTTGTGATGGGGCGGTTCGCGTAACAGCGGATTTGTTACGCGATTCTAGCTCTGAGACTAGTGATTCGCCCCTGGGATTGGACTACTCGAAGGCTTTGATTCATGACCAGGGCTATGTCATGATGATCAAGACTGGGAAGGATGTTTCTTTGATATCAAGGACCGATTCTGGTATTCAGATTACACTCCACGCTGTGGGAAATGCTCTTTTAGTTCTCCAATTTGCCTTTTGACTTGAAAAGGACTGTTCTATGGCCTCCTCACTTTATTGCAAATTATTCATGTGTGCCGCCTCTACCCTCACTTGTTTATTCCTCCAATCTGTGTCATGGATTTTCCTTCTTTGGCCACAAGGTAGTTCTTCCCCTAGTCATGTGTTCTCATCACGCAAAATGCTGTTAGGGGTTTACTTCTTGATATATCACGGGATAAAGTCCCCAAATTGGAGACACTCCAACAGCTTGTTGAGCTTCTAGCAAGGTTAATGCGAATCTGTAATCTTTGTTAATAAAATTAGTTTCAAAATGAATCAGTTACAGTTGTATACGGAGCATACTTTTGCTTATGCGGGGCACAATATTGTCTGGGAAAGCTCTGGGTATATCTTATTACAATAACTGAAACTGTCTTGAATAACAAAAATTAATTAGCGCCATGACTCCTGAGGAAATCGACATTCTCGACAAAACGTGCTGGGAGAACTACATTGAGTTAGTGCCAAACCAGCAAGTCCTTCTCTTATTTTCTAATATCCTGTAACAACTGGACTCCAATAATAGAGTCTGGCACATATGCACCGCTGGGTTACTAAACCAGGCTATACCGACCTACGTGAATCTCTGAGTGCATGCGCTTCTCACACTCAAATTTTTGATTTTGCGGGAAATGCTGGTAGAAAGTTTACTAAGGCAGAATGACAAATGTTATTCTTTAGGATATTCTTTGTGCCCAATAAATGAGCGTGTCTTGACTCTGTTAAGTGATCTGTACTCGCAACTGATCCCACATTTCCAGCACACTTCCCAGGTTTACTCCTGTACGTACTCTTGTTGTTTCTTATAAGTTGTAGATCAACGTTAACCTTGATGAACCTTTTGATTTGGGAGTTGGGAAGTCACGTGAATTTCTTAGGAGTGTGAATAAAAGTAATGCTCAAATGTACATGGAGTACTTGAACAAAATTCACCGGCTCCTCCAACAGACTAGACCAATGCGAATTCAGCTTTGGTACCTCATATTTCTTTCTTCCACCTTTCAACAAATGCAAGGGCTGATTTTCTGCTATCCCATCCATCCGAAATTCCTTTGGTTCCCAAAGATTCCTTAGCCCTGATTGTATGTGGAGACTTCAACCTTTGAATGTGCTAACTCGTTCAGTGGGGCTATGAGGAAGGATTCCCATTCTCAGAAAAATGTAAACAACTTGGCTCTGGTATCCCTTTCTATGTCTGCCCATCGACATGTACATGGAACTCCTTTTGTGGTAGGACGAGAAACTCCATATGCAACATCTCCGAGGCAATTCTTGCAGGAGTTGAGCACGGCGCATCTGGAATGCTGTTAACTGATTGGGGAGATAATGGTACACACAACTAAAATTTATTTCACTGACTTCATTCTCAAGGGCACATGCAACCACTCTCATCTAGCTATCTTGGCTATGCCACAGGTACAGTAGCCTTCCCTTACATTCTGAAGAACGTAAAGGAGCGGCATTTAGTTGGAACTCTGAGAGTGCTTCCCACCCAGAGACTCTTGATTTAAGAAAATTACTCAATTCCCTTGTCTTCAGGTTCGTTGGCAGTTGCACGTTTGGGGAATCATAAGAAAAAGAGATTTGAATTGTGTTATGGGTGATATTGTATACAATCTGGGAAACTGCTACAATTTGATACAGCCTACTTTTCCAGGCTGTACGTAAGTTAGGTTCTTTATTAGGCGCATACCCAACCACTCCACCAGAGTTCTATTTAGGGCCATTGTATTTAATAGCGTCTTCCCCACTATTTGTAAACGTTTGAAGATTCCAGAAGTGGAGGCATTTTGATTCCACCGTGTAACGAAATTTTACTTTCAAATAGGCTTCACTAAGGGAGATAGAAGCCCAAGAATCCAGGATTGGAAGCCTTTCGATGGCAGCGCCTGACACATTGATAATTGTACAAGAGTACACCTGGATAATCCACATATTGAAATTCTCCTGTCATTTCGCAACTGCCCTGATAAAGGTATTCCTGGGCTTCCAACACTCTATTCCGCGATTAATTTATCGAAAGGAGTCCGTGAACGATGTGCGGAAACTTTCTACAAGCTCAAAGCAATTTCTACTCCCTATTCTCATTGATTGTGTCAGAGAATTCGAGGCAGTCTGGCTCTTGGTACTCTCCATAGTACTTATTCCTAGTAACTCACTCACCAAAAGAGAAACAAGCCTGAAGGCTTATGTGACTCTGTGGCCAGGCTGCAACACACTGTGCAACTTTTGTCCTAAAAACATTTCATTTACAACATAAAGCATTCTCTTTGGAGGTAAAGGTTGGGGTGGGTATCAGTGGCCACTTTGCGTTGTAGTTGTTGAGGTCTCAGAGTCTCCAGCCATAATCAGGTCTTTACCTGTGATGCGCTTGTAGAGAGCTAGCACTTCCTCCACGGTGGACTCAAGGTAGGGTGAGGGGTCATTGGACTTGGTGATGAATACGCGGTCCACAGTGCCATCTGAAAGGGGCACATAGCTATCAGTGATGTTTATGAATCTATTTGCAGTGTTGTTATTAATTACGGCTGGAGTACCTAACTGTATTCCCCGAGATTTTGGAGTAGGTACTTACTGCTCTTCAATGGGATTGAGTAGGGCCAATGCTGGTGCTAGTTCAGCCACAGGTTGTTGTGTCTCAACGGAGGTGGAAACAATCGCAATCCACCGTCCACGTGGGCAAACATGGTGCACAGAGGATACAACACAGATGTAGATGTCTAATGCAATGTTGAACATGTTGTATGATGAAATAGAGGTACCGGATTGCCTGCCAACTTCCTTCTGTGGGATGATAATTTGTGCAGAGTCCGCACCTCGAGTCTCTCTTACAGGGTGGGAGAGGAGACAGATAGCCCGGACTACCTGTCCAATCTTTCTCACCTTTTCAGGGAAGTAGGAGGGATCCGCAACAACACACTCACATCTTGCTGTCTTACCCAAATCAGTGGAGAAAAATTAAACCGTCCAACTTACGGTATTGGGTAGTTGTGGGGACTGTATCCCAGCAATTTTACCAGCCTCGTAAATCACTGAGCCAACTGTAGCCCGCAGCATGATAGTTCCACCATGTGTGGCACTCAGTCTGGATTATAAATCTGAGTCTGAATACCATGTATCACAAACGAACCGGAGAAACGCCTGAGGTAACTCTCCCACACCATAAAGCGAGTAGAGGTACGGAGACGTGGAATACCGGGCAAGTGAGCGGTAGTAGAGCTTCAATTTCCTTATAGTCTCGATCGCAGGTTTGCTCATATACCTATTCTTATTATTAGAGGATTGGGAGAAGCCACTCACGAGTCATCAGGGTAAAGCGCAAGTGCATGACCAACAAAGTCCACAGTGCCAGGCTCAAGGGAAAATTTTGCAAATAGGGTACTCATTGGCATCCTTGCAAGGTCAGCACCTAAGGAACTTGAGGAGAAGGACGCAACGAGGAAAAAGGAAACCATCATGTGTAGCTGGAACATTTTCCTCGTACTCCTGTATATACTTGAAAAATCTTTTGCAGCGCCCCTTCTCTAAGGGATTCATCATTGGAGATTCGAGGGCCTCTACATCGGTAGCGGGAACTTTGTGGATACCGCCACCCCTATTTCAACGTTGAAACAAAGCAATAAATACCACCATTTCATACCTATAGATATAGCTCCCAGCAACTGACACAAATTCAAGGAAACGGCCTGCATCAGTGTGGAGAAGCATTCGAACTAGAACACCTGCAGGAGACTAAATGAGGTACTCAAGTAAGGAAGAAAGCACGAGTAATTTTCTTGCTTTACCATCAGCCATTACGAACCTTAGAAAAAGTTGTTGAGCTTGTGAGAGGAACACAAAGAAAAAGGCCCATCCAAAGTATCTTCCCTTACATTGGTGATAGGTCAACACTGTATTCTCTGCTCAGTCCAAGTGTTGCTGAGGGTGTGCCCCCGCCTTTGAATTGTGCAACCAATTCGTTTAAGTTCAACGATGCACAAGAACCGCCATAATATTCACCCCTGTTCGAAGCCTTTTAGCCCCGCTTCGACAACAAAGCGAAACATTGACAGTGCACCTTTCGAGATGAAGCACTTTGAGACCATCAAGAGACAACAGTCCTGACAGCATGGACTCCTTCAACCCCGTACCCAACACAATCACATCATAAACGTCCTCCATCAAAACCGGAAACGGTTATTTTTCTCATCTTGATCAAGGGCACGAAGCAGGTTTCACGACCGAAGTGTTTGGAATTTTGGGACTCACACAGGGTTTTTCTGGGTCCGGGTAAAAAAGTTCCGGGTCCGGTTTTTTTTCTTAGAAAACCTCTGGTGTGGTGTTGTGGTTGGCTGGTTGAAACAAGGTTGGTTTTGTTATATTTCAACAAGCAAACACCAAGACATTGTTTGCACAAAGAAAAAAAAAAACTTGTTGTTGCTGAGGTCCCCTACCACCCAAAGAATCAAGAAAAAACATCTCCTTGGTGAAAACTAATGTTGTATTTACAAGAACAAGTGGACTGTGACCCAAGAGCGGTCACTCACTTGTTTTTGACCCAAAATACCACATCAAATGCCACATGTCATAGCTGGCACCAGTCTACACCTTATTGCCAATCAAACTAAGCTGTTGTGCTTCCCCCACAACCTCATTAACCAAGCAGCCTCCACCACTTCCAGCTGGTTTTCCAAGAAAAAAACCCGGACCCGGAACCTTTTTTCTTTTTTTTTCTTCCAGGGGGAAGCCAAAGAACCCAGGGTCTTTTTCAAGTAAAAAATTCATTTCTCCCTTGCAGCAGACACAGACGCAACCAAACCAGGGGGATATCATCGGCTGTTGTTTGGCCCAGGTTGCAGCCCAGCACCCAGATTTTTCCCTCCACAGGGCATGGAGAAACTCGCGTTTTTCGCCGATTTTGATGTTTTTGGTGTGAGTCCCAAATTTGAGGGCGGTAAATAGAACAAAAAGGGCAACACTTAATCTTTGTTACTTCATACAGTTTGGTTTTTTTGGTGTTACTGTGTTTTGTGGTTGCTAATCAGAGGTGATGAACTCAGTTCCCTTACCAGTTGGGGAAAACGGAGGCACATGAGTCCCCGTTGGTGAGCGGCATAAGGTCATTAACCAAGAACGCTTCCGGGACTCCCTCAAGGGCATATTGAGGTTGTTGCTGACTCCGAGGAAGCTCTTGGTTCACGGCTGCTTGTGCATTATTAACTAGGACTGGGAGGGGTGGGGGCAGGGCGACCCGGCTCCGCGGCGATATCACAGATGGACCGCTGCTGGGTGTTATCTTGGTACTCTTGGTACCAGACCCTGGTGCTGTATCTAGGAGGTTGGATCAGAAATGAATCTAGCCTAACAACAAACATACAAATCACCAGTGGCGTCAAAATACCCTCCTCTTCTGAAATTTTGATGAAAACTCTTAACCTCAAAGGACCATCATACACTGGCTTGTCATTGCGTCTCCCTATATTCCCGAGACAGAGCTGTCCAGTGTTCCCTTCGTTTGTAACTAAACTCATACATAAGTCCATAAGAAATGAAGAAAGAAGAGAAACCCCAAATTTCCAAGAAGCCAGTAGGAACGGGAAGCTGTGGAACACCAGGGTTTGGGGCTGCGCTGAAAGCGAAGGTATTCATCCCACCATCTGGGAGCGCATAGTATGTGGTGAAAATTTCATCCTTTCTTGGGGGCTCCTTCTCAACCCCGGCATTACAAAGTACGTCGTCCGGAGTCTTCAAATACTCCTTCCAGTTGGAGGCGACTTTAGCCGTCACGGGACTGTTGAAACGCTCACATCCTACCCACTTCATCTGCGTTGTAATACTAGGTGCGCGATGACTTTTAGTCTTTCGGGTCCTGGGGGAAAAAAAACACAATTAGGTGTTGTCGACGCAAGGAAAAGGGCAAACCTTTTGCGTTTCTTCTTGCCTTCTGTAGGTTGTGTTGTTGTTGTCGTCGTTGTTGTTAATGGAACTTCCCTCGGCATTTCGGTTGGCGATGTTTTGGTATGTACTTTTTTATTATACTTCCTCTTGTTTTCTTCCGGCGTTTAAGTGCTCCTCCGGTCGGTAGATTTTTCGACCGGAGGAGCACTTAACCGCGGGAAGAAAACAAGAGGCGGGGAGCCAATAATGGCACCAGAGTCCACCAGTACACGGAATTGACTGAGCCAAGTTTACATACTAACATCCCTGAACAACCACGGCCACACCACCGAACTCTGGGGTGTTTTTTGGAGGTGACTGGGAAACAAGGCCTTGACCGAGGAAATGGTGCGAAAACTCTTCGACAGTAGATCGGACCGGACTTAATGTCCTTTTTAACTTGGGGTGCCGGTTACTCTAAGCCGAAGTTGCAACTTGAGAGTTTTCGAGCTAAATTTAATTTAAAAGCGAAGGGCCTTGAGAAACACAAAACAAAAAATAAAAACCTGCCCTCGCAATCGAAAAACCCGAAAACATACGAACATGACAAGCGTACCGAAATCGCCACGACATTTGTTTGGGCGCGGAATTTGCAACGCCAATCAGACTTGCTACCTCAACTCCGTCATCCAGTTGTTGTTTCACGTTCCCGGTCTCGTTGAGGCTATCGAAGTCGCACAGCACAAGGGCGTTTGCTCTGGTACCGAGACATGCGTGTTTTGCGCCCTCAAGGTTGGTGGTTTTTTTTTTTTTCCCCTTTTCTCCTCGTCCCTTTTTTTTCCTCATCGTGTCGAAAAAACACAGGCAGCAATAAGTCTTTACTACCATACTGACTTGGATTTCATCGATATGAGCGCGTTGCGCGCTGTGTTGAGCACTCACAACTTTGAGTTCCGAGAGAACCACCCAGCAGATATCGCAGAAGCGCTGGTACTTTTTCCTTACGGATTCTCACAGTGGTAATGTCTTCACAGTACCTCCTCCTCGATAGCCTACCACCCGAAATCGTTCGAGATTATTTCTTGATTACTGACTCTAATTGGACGTGTGGATCCTGTGGGACCAATCAACTTGGAAATCCCATTTGTGTTCCAGCGGTTCCTATTACTTCGTATGTTACTGATATTCTCTTTTGTGGTTCCCGTCTCCTCACGATATCTCCAACAGATTCGACGATGGTAGGAGACCCCTCTGTGACCTAGAAAGGGTTGCTGCCGAGTTGGATCCGCTTCGTTGCACTAGCTGTGGACGTAAAGAAACGCCACGTTTGCGGAATCCTCGGAGTATTTTCTTCTGTATTCCCGGTATGTGTGTCTCTTAGACATCCCACATTTTACTTACATGGATATACAGGTGCCTCATCAACACAACCTGCACTGAATCTGCCTGACAGCATGATATTTGGCGGGCAAAAATATACCATTCATAGCCTAGCCTCGCACCTGGCGGGGCACTATGAAGCTTGGGTCGCTGGCCTAGGTCACTTCAACGACAGTGTAGCCGAGGTCAGTGATCCTCTGTTTCACTTTTCGTTTTAATCGTGATATTCACACCCAGAATTTCGAGAGTGACCAACTGGGTAGAGTGATTGAGGCTGGTGGGATACCGGCCTTGGTTGTCTACAGAGCAGCTCCATCGGAATCTCTGACATCCATCTCTACTTCCGAAACAAAAACTGAACCTGATTCTGGTACTACAACGTCTCCATCGGCTTTCGGGAAACTGCCGCAGTGGGTTTTTGACCTCGCGAAAAATCCCGATTACAGAGAGTCGGCAAAACCTTCTCGGGGACCAATGCAGAGTACCACAAAGCAACAGTACAAGCAATACAGCAATGGCAACATCTTCCGCCATCAAATTTCCAACCTCTTCCACCCGTACCATGACTATTACTCATACTCTTACAATCCCTCTTTCCCAAACAGGTAAAAGCTCTCTCAAGTGTAAAATTAAGTCACTCTGCGTGTCACATTGCATCAACCAATCACTGCACGGGAGTCACAACATGCTCACACATGTCATGCCTGATTGCCTCAGTCAAAGTAGCAAAAGTATACATTAGATAATAAACACAGCGAGCCATTCAGCTAGAGCCACACAAGCCTCATCACTTACAAGAAGTCAGCCACATGCCAGCAATTTGAACACCCTTTTGTGTTGTGTTTGTGGTGGTTCACGCTCATACACCCTATTTTTTTTTTCATGATGATTCTAAGCATACCCCTTCCCAAACAGATACCACGCAAATGAAGATATACCAGAAAGTTTCTTAGGCCGAAAATACGCAGCAACACAACAACCAACTTACATTCCCCCTCCTCCGCCTCCAACCCCCAAAACAACAATAAAGACCCAGTCCCTTCCAGCCTTGTACTAAGGCAGCCTTGTGAATAAACAAAAAAACTTGTTGTACAATCACCCAAAACAACTCCACTTTTCTTGGAGCTTCTAGTTGTTTGCCAAAAAAGTGCAGGAGTAGCCGGGTTTACCATCTGTTTTGCAGAACTGTATAAAAAAGAAAAGTAAACGCCAACAAAAATGCTGACCGCTGTAGATCCAGAGGACAAACCGGTGACAAGTGCGCCGGCTGCAACGGCAACCAGTTCCACAACACCAGCAACAGCTACGACGACACCTACAACTAGTGCTACAACAACGAGTGCCGCAGCGACAACGGAATCTAGCACCACGACGGCATCTTCTTCTGTGTCAGCTCAAGAATCACGAGCGAGGGCTGCGGCGGCAGCGGCGCGGTCGATTTTAGAGGACCCAGAGTGGAGGAACTTCAGATCTTGGGTGGCAATGCACAAGGTCTGGCTTCTTTTCTTCTCGTGTCATTGGGCTTGCCTTATAAATATGTAACTGAGAGCACCAACATACAAACCACAAAATAAAACAAATACTGCACCCACAGTGTAGGTAGTTGTGGACCATCTCACTGGGACTGGTGGAGGATACGAACGCACATGGAAATACTTCGATCATGGGCCAAGAGATCTTAATGGCATCAGTATAATTCCTTTGGTCTGCTTAGCACCTTTGGGTGGAACTGCCGATGTACACCTCTCACAAAGTGCTTTAAACTGATATTTCACTTCAGCTGTTTTTCCGCCAAATTTTGCGACTCTCAGCGCGTGGCATTAGGGTCATTGCTGTATGGTTCCTGTTTCAATTTATTCATTCATTTATTGGAAACTAAGTCTTTCTTCAGGTTCAAGCTCCATACTATAGCACGCATAGAGACTGGGCAGATGGTCTGGACTATGTATTGGATAAGATAGCTGTTCCACGGGTTTCTTTTCTTTGATTATTGTGCCCAACTCACATGTTGAAGTGTCACTTGTTTGGGGTTGGTTTGGGAGGCTTTTTGGCGCAGATCTTTTGGGAATACCACCCTATGAAAGTTGCCTCTATGGTGCTCTGCAACACCTTCACTTCCAATGCAATTTTTGCTTCTTCGGCTTCAAAAACGTACAGCTGCAACCATTTTTTTGTTCCAACTAACCTCCATAAGGTACTCCTTTATGCCGGACTTTTTACTGAAGAGGATTGTTCTGAGTAAAATGCCTGACGGTGTCTTTGAGGCCGGAATTGCAGACTCCATAGACCTGGCTGTAGATGGCGTGAGCAACCTCCCTATCCTTTGTAGTTTTATTCCTTTTATGTTACCTATTATAGACCTGATATAACTTTTCCTTTTAGTTAGAGAAATTGGATCGCAATGAAATTGCAGGGCAGATGACTTTAAATTATTCAACACACTTTATTCCGAAGTATCCCCCTGTTGAACTTGTCACTCTTATTACTGTACGGAATCGAGCAACGCAACCAGGATCAACACTAATTCATTTACAGGTTCCTGACGACTCCTACAATGTAGTTCAAGCGCTTCCTGAAGAGACAACTACATTCCGTGACGCTAAAGTTGCTCACCTTAAGAACGGTGGCCCCTGGGCCTTTGTGTCACGAGCAGATGAGATTAACATTCTTTTGCAGGTACTATTTTGACTTTAGAACCTTTTCAACTTACTTACGACCCTACCAAGGTTCATGTAAGAAATCACACACCCTCTATTGTGGACCCAAGCCAATCACCACCACCTACCACAGCATCATCCTCTTAAGTAAACTTGACCTTGTTAAAGTGTACTACACACTGTATGGAAAAAAAAAGACAAATGACAAAAGAAAAATCACAGTTTTCTTGCCCTCTTCGTGTCCCTCACTATTCCTTGGGGTTCGTAGGAAAACCCAGCAGACTCATCAGTGTCGATTCCCATATCATCCTTGAGAGGATTAGGTTCATTGACAACTAATAAGGTATCGATGAGGAATACACACTATGAGCTTTTTTTTAGCCTTTCCTGTGCCTTCGACTATCAGAGATATTGCCTCATTGCACAGTTTCTTCCGTTTTTTATAAGCGGCCTGTGGGTATTTTTGTTTACGGTATTAGTAACAATGGAGGCACGCACTTCCATTTTGGCATATCGCACTTCTGCCTTTGTTTTAGCCTCGGGGTTTGCCCCAGAGGATTTGATTACATCGAGCCTTGCTTCCATATCCGCATTCTGGTTGTTGGAAGATAATTCTTTATGTAAGTACGGCATGTATTTCTTGAGGAAAAGAAACCTCGGCTTGCAGCTTTTCAATAAGCCCTGGTACTTCTTTGTCAGGTGGTTGAGCACGAAGGGAAGCATTTTCTAGGCTAGGATAAACAAAGGAACTATATTATTCTGATTCTCTAGCGACAATAAAAATAAACCATGTTCCAGGTGTCGGACTTGTTCGGAAAGAGTTGTAATTTGGGCGTTCAAGCTTTCAATATCCACAGGTGCCGCTGATGTTGTAGTTGTATTGCTTTCCTCTTCTTCGATATTACTCTAAGGGAGATTGAACACCGCAAATCAGGAATACTTGTGAAACTGACCTGATTGAACCAATAGAGCTATGATAATGTTTTGGGAGTTAGTACTGTTCTAAATACATGTGTATAGTATCGTAGTCCAGTCCAGTACCGTTTTGTTTTCTTTTAAATGGTAGTTGTACCTTGGATTTCTGGTCTTTACAGCACAAAACATCACTCGATACAAGATCATTTAGAATTTTAGTTACTACAAGAAAATTAGGAACAGCTACTACAAGTCGAAGAACCAACCTTGTGTCATTCCCACAGAGCCATGAAGATTTTCGAAGACTTGTTTTGCACTGAACGGCCTATTGTTCTATATCGATGCATCAATAAAAGAAGAAAGGAAGCACTCTGAAGATAGGGAAAATTCTTAACCTTCGCCATGTAGTCCGTGATTATTGTTTCGGCTGCCAATACAACAGTAAAAGAGTGCAAAAGTCACCCAAATATTGGAGGTGCTTGTACCTTCTGAGGCCGACACTTTCTTCGCTGTCCTTTTACCCGACGCCATTTTTTTTTCTCGCTGGTGGTAATTTGTACGGAAATAAGGGGCTATGAGATAAGAGATATTTGTTGAGAACAATTTCATTTTTTTGTATCCCCAACAACACTTGAGTGTTAATTTGTATACAAATGAAAGATTTGTTTTGTGCAGTGCTTGCTATCTTTTGCAGGAAGGTGGACGAGCCAGTACAAAATGGGAAACCACAAGGGCTCCTAGTAGGCATAACGGGTAGAACTTGGCCCAAGAGAGGTACCATGGCATAACCATGGGTAGTATGTTCACTACAATACACACGCTGCTGTATACAAGCCCAATGCGGGAGCATAATTTCACGATGTGCGGGTCAACATCATGCCACACAATCACTATTTTGTGGTGGGTTAGGTTGATTCTGCCTGTATTTTGAGGGTAATTACATGAACTTTGGGGTGTGGCTCTCAGACTCGCTAGTAGATGGATCCCCAAAATTGTCAAAATGAGGATGTGTGTTAGGGCACACCAGCGGTAGTAATTGACTTGGTAAAACGAAAAAAATATGAAACAAGTTCCAAGTAGTAAACTAAGTCTAGGAAGGGGATGAGAATTTGTTACACAGGTTGATAGGGCAAACCCAAATAAAAATTGAGTGCTCTCTGACTTTTTCCTGCCAGGGCTTGCTAGACCCACCAGGTATAACAAAAGGGTGACATATCCCACAAGTGGAATGACCTCAAATGCACTCTTACATAAAATGAGAGCCGGTATAGGAACTCCTAAAGTGATAAACAATTGGCTTAAATAAAATCAGAATATCAAATCGCACCACTGGATGAGAAGGTGTTCCAATAGCTAGTCTCGAGAGTAGTACTGCAAATCAAGCACCCGAGGAAGACAAGAATGCATGACCTCACAATTGGTGGTGCATGGCTAAAATGACAGTTAGATTGAAACTTCTTGGAGGTTAATACTTGTGCCGCCATCTGCACATCTGCACTAAAAACGCATGACCAAACACAAGAGCGCTTGCTATCCACGCTGACACGCAGTTGATGGCACTCACTAAATTCAATGTGTTGGTGAGGAGGTACAGATTGGTTAGAATGGTACGAAATATGAGTTAAAGAATGCAGAGTGTACGGATTGGCAGTGGTTGATTTTCCAAGGAAAGCTGTGGCCATGGTGGCAGATTGAGAAATGTGTAATTGAAGGTCATGGAGAAATCTGATCTGTAGGTCTCTGCTTCACTACTTGAAACTGAAGACGAAGATACCGAAGATGACGTTGATGTTGCTGTATTATTTTCACACCACACAATAGTGTACATGACATAATAGCGATCTCTGACCGTAATTTGCACAAACATGTGTGTTTGTCCCACAATTGGAAGTGCTACAAATATCAATAAGTAGGTGCTAAGTGCCAAAAAAAGACTACAAAGGGGAGAAGAAAAACCAAATAAAAACAAAGTCAAAAAGATGATTTAACAACCAAACCCAAATAGCATAAAAAGTGGTGGTGGGCACCTTTGATTTCGCATCCCTTCCCCGAAAAGCCACACAAAGAGCTGATGGTGGAAATTGCCTGCATGCTCTCGTAGCCGTCCCTGGAGCACACCCATAAGCTCGCGTTGGCGCGCACGCCGCTGGGCTCCACCCCCCCGCACGCGACGTCGAGCGAGGCGCCGGCGTCGCAGCCGAAGGACGCCAGGGTGCGCACGTACGCGCTAGCGTTGGAGTACTGGCCCCGCACGTCGCCCGTGACGACGAGGCCGACGGCGGCGCGCGGCACGCCGAGCAGCGCCGACGCCACCAGCACCAGCACGATCACGAGTCCCATACTTCCCTCGTTCAAACTGGATGTCTACACCACACTACCCTCCCAAAACAACCAACAAAATGTCACGCAATGAGTGCTCGATTCCGAGAACAAGAGGAGACCCCACAACAAGATCCCTCCATTTGGTCTTCAAAGCCCACGTTTCCCTCCCATCTGGGGGCACCCTCGGCCAAGGACACACAGGCTGTCAAGTACATCTCTGGAAATTCGAAGAAACGGAGTCATGCAGGGCGTGTACTTTCCGGTGTTGTGTGTCTCCTTAGCAGTTGCACTGTCGTCCACCTATGCCCATGAACAAGCAACAAGCAACAACAAGGGGTCGTTCTTGATCGCGGCCCAGTCCATCGGAGACCCCCGGTTCTCCCAGTCCGTCGTCGCCCTCGTGCCCCACCTCAACGCCGGCGGCGGCGTGGACCTCGAGCACCTGCAGCGCCCGCCCACGCCAGGCGCCGCCCAGGGCGCCGCCACCGCCGGCCACATGGGCATCGTGCTCAACAAGCCCGAGGCCCCCAAGGAGCCCACGCAGTACGTCCTCAAGGTCTCTCCCGAGGCACGCACCGCGCCGGGCAGCGAGCACCTGGAAGAGGGCACCGTGGTGTTCATCATGGAGCCCGACGAGGAAGGCGGGGCCGGGGCCGGGGCCAAGACGCTGGGGGAGGTGGTGGCTGCCCGCGGCGGGGACGTTGGGGAGCTGGAGGAAAACGGCTGGGGGGGTCTCGCCGTGTATAACGGGGGGCCTGTGCAGAGGGACTTGATTTTGGCGTTGGCTTATCTGCAGCGGCCTCTGGTGAGCCCTACGATGCACAACGTGTTTGGGAACGTGTATCTACTGAGTATGTTTTTTTTTTTTTTTTTTTTTTTTTTTTTTTTTTTTTTTTTTTTTTTTTTTTTTTTTTTTTTTTTGTCTCCTTCTCGTTCCGATCACGTGGCAATTGCTTTCCTCAGTTACTATACTATTGATCTTGTATTCTTGACTGTTGTGTCATTACATCGCTTTTTTTAGTTTATCGACTTTGTATTTCAAACAAAGCCTTCTTCTTAGTGTCATTCACACAAAGACTATGACGAGCTTGTACGTTCACTCCACAAGAACAAGACTGCTGAAGTACCTCTTGAAGGTCTACGAATATTTTCGGGCTATGCAGGGTGGGCTCCTGGCCAATTGGAAAATGAAGTTTGTTCCAAACTCATTGCTTAAATAATTCTAACCTCACTGATCATAGATTCAAAGAGGTGACTGGCAAGCAATTCAGGCTGATGAAAGTGTAATTTTTGCCCGTCCTCTCGGCACGCTTTGGACAGACCTTGTTCAATTCAGCTTTATATAACCTACCATACCAAAATGAGGAATAAGAAACCCATAAAAACAAGCAGGAATTCTTTTATTTTTCCTTAGGAGTACAAGTCCGTCTCCTCAGATATATCTTCCTTTCTCTTTGTGAGGGTAACTTTGTTGATCCATCGCATTGAGAGGGCAGAGTAGGGTGTAGGTGAGACAGGATTTTTCAGCTGATGTGACTCCACAGTCTTTTTGTGGCTCAGAGCAGCAGCAAGAGATGGGAATGTTCCCGTAGGGAGTGTGATTCCCTCTGGGGTGTTAGGCACTCTGTAGTGCACAAAGTCTCGTTTATCTCGGGCTGTGGTCATACGGCTAATAGTAAAACACCCAGGCTCGCGGGCACTGAATCGCACAAGGAAACTGGTGCGGTGTCCCGAGGCTTTCAGAAGTTTGGTTGCTTCGGTGCTGTCACAGTCTCCATGGAACCACGGGGACTGCAGTGTGGATTGAATCTAGGGAAAACTTAGTTAGATACGGGAAAGTGGAGTCGACAAGGGGAATGGGCTGAGCTTACTTTATCTAGGAAATTTCGTGAGTTTGCAATATGATTTACATTGTCGGTGATGGTTGTAGTGGGTGTGTCTTCAGGCAAGAAGGGTCCAAAGTATTGAACTATATTTCCGAATTTTTCTATACGTACAACGTGCTTAGCTTTGGGAGGCTTTCCTGTCTTGAGGTCTGGTGTTGATGAGTAGTCTGGTGCTTTTTCAGCTAAAAGGGAGTCAGTGTACTCGGGCGATGGGGGAAAAAGTACCAATGAGAGCCTTTAACCAAAACATTGACGGCCGTTTGAGGTGAGCTTTCAATGCTGGTTTAATTGCCTCCCAAGGAACAACATACTAAACTCAATGAGAATACAGTTTTGAGAGAAGAAAGAATGTCAGACCTGCATCCCGAAATTGACATGCCAGAAATTTCTAGCATGCTGATCTGTTATAGAACATAAAATTACAATCTCTTTCATCAAGTCAACAATTTCAGAAAACCTGTGAAGCAAATAAGCAATCGGAGATAGAATAAAAAACCAACGGAGGGCGTTCTGAAACATCGCGTGACCAGGCATGCTTCATTAATCGAGTAAGATCTGCTGGGCAGTCTGCTGGGATGTTTGGTCTCTCCCCTCTCACAGCTACAGCTGTGATGAAGGTAGAGAGTTGCCCTGTCTTAGCATACTGCTCAAATACACGTTGCCGGGTATACAACTGTGATATTTTACCAAAATAAAATGTAATAGTTAAAAATCGACCTCCCAAATGATCAAACCAAAGCTATATACATCAATGGATTCATTATGTGGTTCACCCTGAGAGTGGGTAAAAAGTGGAAGATTGCAGAAGTAACATTCTCACCAGTATTTTTTCAGGTGCCATATAAAGGGGTGTACTGGCAAGGCGTTATATAAATAGAAATGGTGAGGAACAAACCCGCCAACTGAATTTAGCTCGCCTTCAATGCCACTTAAAAGCTTCGCTTGTCCTGTTAATTGCGTTAATAAAAACCAGACTTGTTGAGGTTATACCAAAATCCGACACAACACAACGTAGATTCTCTCCAACAAGAATATCTTACAAGCAAATTGACTAAGATAAAGATAAGATTCAACATACTTGAAGCTTTTAAATCAGAATGAACTACTTTGGGGTCACAGCAGTGTAACCTAAGGTAATTAAAACAAACAAATTCAAGGAAAAAGAATACCAATTCATTCCCATCGCAACATCAAGACCCATTTTCATCCTCGTTGATGGCGAAAGAGGTTGACTCGAAAATAAAACAGTGTCCAAACTCATATTGTACAGTTCTGTGATGATTATCATCTTACCAGGTATTCCAACACAGACACCCATATACAGACAACAATTGGGATGTGATATTTTCCTGCAACTTGGTCATATGTTAAGGATTTCCGTTTGAATTACTCACGACATAATATCAACTTCTTTTTTGAAGTCTTCAATGTAGTCCTCATTCGTTTTTGATAGGCTCAACACTTTTGCAGCCACAGGTTTCCCTCGGCATGTTGCCTTAAAAACTTGGGCTTTTTGGGTGTTAAAGCTTTTTCGCGGAAGGAAAAGAGCAGTACCAAATTTTCCTTCCCCTATTTTATCTTGTAGGTCAATTTCAGCTGGCTTAATCAACTTTGGGTCATCCATGGAGTGATCCTTAAAAAAAAAAAAATTAGGGACAGTTACCACTTTAGTGACAATTTTTTTTCACCAAAAAAAATAATACTGCCCAAGATATAATGTAATCCACAAACATATCTCTCGGGAGAAAAAAAAAAAGTCAATAGCAACGGATACGCACAGCCAACGACGCCTCCTTCTTAAGTGCATCAAAGTGCCTCTTGAATTCGTCAGCAGACCAACCCCGGGATCCCATAGTCAGGGATTTCCCCCTCGTCAGGGTCGCAGCTCCCCTTCCCGTGCCGGTCGCCGAGGACGACGCCGACGCAGTTCCCCCAACGTTTGCAGTCGACGCACTGGGCTCCAGGCCCCCAGCTGTCATCACCATAGTGCTACTAGTCGACGCGCTGATGTCGCCATTATGGGACGACGGCGTACTGGTCGGCGGCGTTGGTGTCGCTTCTGCGCTTGTTGCCGTTGTTGAGCTGGTCGTGGCCATAATTACGATGTGTCCTTTTGTTTATTGCTTTGTTTTTCTTATTTTTTGTTGTTTCTTCTTGTTCTTATTAATTGAGGGTTTCCAAGCGTGGAAATCGTGTGGTTTGGCGAAAATAAAAAAAAATGAAACAAATACAAAATTGTAAGTGACAGAGTGTATCAGGAGAAGGAAGTGGTGGTGGTTGTTGCACTTCCTCTGATATCAGTAGTACTAGTGCCTTGTGAGTTGTTTGGGCTGGTGGTTGTGGTGCTGTGGCTTGTTGTGCTTGTACTTATGCTCGTGCTTGTACTTGTACTTGTGATGCTGGTGGTGGTTTCACTGCTGGCTGATGATGTTGCTGTTGATATGGAAGATGTTGCTCGTGGTGGGCTTTTGGATAGGTCGGTTGCTGTTCTGGTCCTGGAATCAGGGGGTGCTCTGGAGCTGGATTCCTTGCTCTCAGCGGCTGATTCAGCGCCGGCCTGCTTGAGTGACTCGGTTGTGATTGTGGTTTCGATGTACTGCGCCGCACAGAAAAGGTGAGTGAAGATGCAGTTTGATTCCAGTTGCATGTCATCCTCTTCGCGGAACCTTTCAATGAAAGAGAGGTTTGAGTGGAGGTGAGGGGGGTTTGCTCGAATGACAGTGAATCTGCAAAAAACCAGAAGGTTAATGGGGTTGGGAATTTGGGGAGAAGAGTCACATGAATAGCGGAAGGAAATCATCAGCACCGGCAGAAGAACCCATACCCTTCAGAGTTGACACAAGAATCTTACAAGAATTGACAATGCAGATCATCTTTTCTTCAGGTGTAACAAAATGATCCATTTCCTGTGAACAGTGAGATTGGTGGTATTGATGAGCATAATATACAAGCAACTCCTTCTCAGCAGCGGCCACTAGATCGAAATCCACATCTCCTCTTAGATGCATATTCTGTGGTACAGCTAATGGAGAAAGAGTTTCTATGTGCTTGGAAAGAGCAGAGTCTTTGGCTTGTAGATCCTTCTTATTGAAGAGCTGATTGTACAATCGACCAAAAATTGCACGCCGCATTAACTCACATGAAATTTCAAAGTGGTCTGGCTGTGTGAGTGGTGAAAAAGAACGGTAAAAAAAGTAAGTAGTGGCATACTTGAAGAGCACCCCATATTTTGTGCTGCTTCATTGCCACCTTGGGAGGAAGTAAATTAAAAGTAGATGTATCTTGCTACCTCCACGTCGTTAAGGAATCTTCTCATTCTGCGACTTTCATATTCTAAAGTGTACTTGGATTTTGAAAAAGATTTCACAAACACGTCAATTCTGGTCCTTAGGTCCTTGCACTCAGACTTCTCGATGAGTACAGCAAAATCCTCAACGGGAGTGGTGGTTGCAAAATGTGGATTGGTACGCTTAATATGGACAGAGTCCCGGACAGCATTACTGACATCATCAGTAGTGGGACCATCCCATCCAGGTAGTGTGGGGGGTGCTGCTTTCTGACTGGTTATTAGGATTGAAAGTTGAAGAAATATTGCGAACATGCGATTGCTCCACACGCTGGAAAAGCTCAAGAAGTTGTGGTGTACTTGCGTGGTCATAGGGTGTATCACCCTCAACTCCTTTATGAGGATCTCCTCTATTTCTTTTTTGTTTTTATTGGTTGGTTTGGTTGGTGTGGCAGGTGAGCACTCAATAAGTGTAAAATTATCTTACCTGAGAAGGAGTTCGACTAGTGGTATATTATCAGCGAGTGTTGCTTTCAGCAGGGGTGTTTCACCTCGCAAGTTCCCGAGATCTGCAGCAGTATAAGATGCAAAACGGGAATATAAGGATACTTGGGTCAGCGCCAAACTCGAGTAACAAGCTTATATAGTGAAGACTTGCGCCAGTGTAGCACGCAGCCATCAGAGCGGTCTCCCCAGTGTCATTAGTGTTGTTAACGATTCCACTTTGCTTTAAGATCGACCTTGTTACCTTTACAGGGTCAATTTAGAAAGCTTTCAAATTGGAGCTATCTCTGTACCTCTTCACATATTTTGTCAACGCTACTGATTCTCGCAATAAAATGCAGTACTGTTTGTTTGCAGAAATTACAGATGGTTGGATTAGCACCAAAAGAAAGCAGCCTCTGCGCAATGGTAAAATGTCCAGTATTGAGGCAAGACCTTTTAGGAGTTCAATGACTTTAAGAGAAAGATAACTTTTCCCCTCACACATTAATGGAGTCCATCCCCTTTCATCCTAATCCAAAAAGTAGTCAGTTATATTTTCCAAATTTCTCGGCCAAAGAAGAAAATACCTGTGAATCAATATAAATTCCATCCTTCTTTAGCAGCCAGTTGACTAGTTCCATATTACCAGCATATGCTGCTGCATGAAGGAGAGTCTGGCCATCACTGCCACAACCATTTACAGAAAAGAGCTTCAAATGTAAGTTGTAGCAAAAACATTTTTTCAATACTACCTGCACACATTCCTGAACTTTGGAAAGTAAAACGTCTGTCAGAGCCGGGGGACTCACAAGAACCAATTTAATTGCTGTACTTAACACTGGGCTTGATGGTGGCGTTAAATAGGCTACCCAGTTCACAGCAGTAGAGTTGATTGGGACTTTAAGGCTGAACCCTAAGAGTGTAAACTCTAAGTAACAGAGTGGATTCATACCCATCTGAGTCACTGTCAATTGTTCAGAAGACACACGGTAAATGCCAGTACTCCCTACAAGCCAGGCACACACATGTGGCTTCACAGTGAAAGGGTGGGAGAATTCTATCATCCTGGTACTGGAATCTGAGGCACCCCACACCACACTAAACCTGCCACTCTGAAACATTGCCGCTCTAACAGGCAAAGCAGAGAAAAGTCCCTCTACCATGCGAGTGGCCATTTCTATAACCTGAGATTCAGGTAACATCAATGCCGACGCAGATCGCATGCCAACGAGAACGGTTTTGCTTGTAGATTGACTGATACGATGACGAGTTTTTGGGGGAATCTGAGGGGAATTTGAAGGTGGAGGTGAGGAAGGACTGTGCCGTGAATGATGGTGATGACGGTGACGAGGAGGTGGTGGAGGGGGCATATCAGTCTCAGATAGCGAGCTATTGGGAGTATTGGAAGGGTTTGGCGGGGATATCGATGTTGTTACTACAGAGGTGGGTGTCAGTGGTGCCGGGGTTGATGGCTTTGGTGGAAGTGTAGATAGCAATAACGGGGTAAGGGGCGAATGTGGACTATGGGAAGCCGTTGTAATGGGGGGTGAAGGCGAAGCTGGGAGTGTAGTAGGGGAAGTGCTGGCACTTTTGTGGCTTTCTGTGCTGGGTATGGGTATTGGGGGTGTTTCGGCACGGGGGAATATCTCCTGCACTGGGGAAGGGGAAGCATGAAGACGTGATGAACAAGAAGCAGAGACGCGGTGTCCATATATTTGCTTTTGAAGTTGAAGGGAAGCACGCCTGTCATTTGCGTCCAGGTCACCAACTGATGTAGATAGAGCAATATTCGAAGGTATAGGAACTGCAGTGGGCTTCTTTGGTTTGTGGCTATCATCAAGATGCCCGGCATTACAATACAGCTAAGACAGGTCCATGATGAGGGAAGAAAGCGAAAAGAAAAAAAAAGTAAAATGAGGCGAAGTACTTCGAATTGAGGTGAGCAGGGCTGCTTTAGACTATCCATTAGGGCGGCACATGTCTCATGACACACACGTGAACACAGCAGGCACTCCTTCTGGACTTTTTCCCTTGTTGTTTGTTAGAGGTTATGTTTCTTTGGCTTGATTGAGGTTATGGGATGACACGGGGGGGCGAACAAACTCCCCATTTTTAAATTTAAAACAAACTCAATTTCAAAGGGGGGAAGAACCAACCAGTTTACTTGGCGACAGTACGCACATGTCGTAGATCTGGTGACTTTGTGTGTTCGCCACTGGTGAGCCGACATGGCCACCCCAGTGTGTCGTCTAGGTTTTTTTTTCGTGCTATTTGCAGAAATCTCCAAATGAATCTCCGATCCCCATCGAAAGTTGCCTTTTCTATCGATAGGCAGGAACGGGGGGATCAAACTCCGGCAGAGTTCTCAGACTTTCAGAGACATAGGAAAAGTGCGTTGTGGTACTCTTTTCCGTGGAGCAGGTCACGCTGGGCTCCTTTCCCTAGTGGTTCTCAAGAGTTTGTGTTGACAAAAAAAAGTCATCACCCATGATGACACTTACAGAATACAACAAGTACGACCTCCCCACTTTTTCCACCAGTTGACCTCATGTTTGTTTTCTTTGCAAAAAACATTGTCTGCGTGACATGCCACCTGCTTTTTCCAATACAAATATGTAGTTTACAGCTTATACTGGCCCGACCCCGACTATGAAAGCGTTCAGGCTGAGGGAGTGCGCATTGACTGCATCGTAGTGCTTAGGGAGCACATATGCCGTGTTAGTGGAATGACCACTTCCAAGCAGGGCAAGCAGGGTCGTGCCAAGATTCGAATTACCGGCAGCGACGTTGACAGCAACAAGGTCTACAACGACGCTTTTCCTTACGGCCACACACTGGTGCAAAGAAAAACCCCCTCCCATTTTTTTTTTTTACTTGGGTTTGTATCTCGCTATATGCGTCATACTAACTTTGTCTATTGTTGAAGCGGTCACCCGTAAGAAGATACGAGGACTTGATCGACGTAGACATCGAATCACGTATGTGCACTGTTGTGTCTGAAAATTGTAATGTGAAATACGCGAAACTTCCTGAGGGCAAGCTGGGTGCTGCAGTGCGCCGTGCCTTTGAACAGGGCCGTAATGCAGTCGTCACTGTTCAGAAAGCAGATGGCCAAAGGCACATCATTGCTGTTTCCTAGTGATTGACCATTGAATATGTCGTATGGTTTTCCACCACCAGATATTTTTTCGACCTTACACCGAACATAGTGAGTAGTGCGATTCGCTCCTTGCTCACCACATCAACAAGCAAAACAGCAGCAGAGAATGCTCAGTCCATTGTTCGAAATTTAAAATGAGTGGGAGATAAGGGATAGTGATAACAAAATCAGTTAGAAGAACTTCTTACTCGTTAACTATTGTTTGTTGGCCTGGCTGAGGTATTTCCTTAACCTAGTGGCCTGTGGAGGTGGTTGTTGAGGATGGTGTTGTGATGGAGGATTCTGCGGCTCTTTGTTGTAGAGTCCTGAATCGGCGCTGTGTGGTTTCCACCAATTGTGGGTGCAATAAAGCAGCCGTCTCAGGGTGTTCCCGTGTAAGTCTCAAAAACCTGTTCTCTCGGGCAATAAACTCTGATACCTCGCGCGTTGGTGCGCGCGAGTCGAGCTGCAGTGGGTTCTTGCCCTATTTGGAGGTTGGTAAAAGATAGAGGTTCTTTGGTGAAACAAACCTCTGCACGCAATGACGGGTTGTAGCGGTAAAGTGGCCAATATCCACTGGCAACAGCCAGTTTTACTTGTGACACCCAATCACCCTCAATTCCGTGCTCTATACACGGGCAATAGCAGATAACCACAGCTGATCCAGGGTAGGCATCTGCTTCAAGGAATGCCCGGATTGTTTGCATAGGATTAGCATAAAGTGCTACCTGGGCAACATATACGTTCTCATAGCTGTGACAATAATTTTCTTAGTTAAGTTGCCTTAAATTGTTGTATTTTACCTCATGATAATGCTGCCAAAGTCTTTCTTATTTTGAGTGTGGCCACCTGACGCAAATTTGGACACACTTCCTTTAGCACTCCCTTTACTCTTCTGCCCTCCAGTATTGGAATAAACTTCAGTATCCAAAACAATGGCTTTTATCTCTTTCCCAAGGGAAAGAACATGATCAAGACCACCTAGAAAGGATCAACATTTTATGCTTGGGTAGTGACTTCCTACCAAAGTCAATATCATAGGCCCAGCCATCACCACCAACAGCCCAATGGGCGATCTTGGGTAATGCGTCCCGCTCCTTCCAGATCTGTGCAAGTACTGGATTTGATGTATGTTCCCCTTCAAGAAGCGAACTGAGAAGCTTAGAGTTTGACAGAGATGCGAATGAATCAGTAAAATCTCCTAGCCATTTGGTGAAAGCATTGCGGAGCTCTGAAGATAACTTGTATGTGTTAGGGAAATGTAGAGCACACAGAATACTACAAGAACGGTGCTGTCTTCAAGCACATCTTTGATTCTGTGCATCAATTTATCCCTGAGTGCTTCATGGCCTTGTAGAGTCCCAAGAGAAAATTCTTTTTTGTTTTAATTTTTTAATTGGAGATTTTAAATGAATAGAGGTCACAAACCAGCAGCATCTTTTTGGAGTTAGGGTAAGACAAAATAAGGGAAAGGAATACTTTCGAAAAGAGAATTGCTCAAACAGGGGCCCCAGCCTGATTGTTTGTTTTTTGTATACGGGGAAGAAGGAAAAGCAATTGCAATAGCCCCACTGCAACCAGCTGCATTTCCGAGAGACAACCTCTCTCCAAACAAGGAAGAAAGGAGTTTGAGGTACGGTGCTTCTCCACAACCAGCACAGGCACCACAGAACTCAAACAATGGTTGAATGAGCTGAGTCCCTTTCAAAGAAGATAGTGGTGCTTGATTGAGCTTGACTGACACTTTCTCTGAGCAGTACTGCCATAATGGTTCTTGTTGCTCAGCAACAGATTCAATGGGAGCGAATGACAGAGTTCCTGGCACTGGGCAGGATTTGATGCATACTCCACAGCCAGTGCAATCGTAAGGTGATACTTGAATACGAAATAGCAAGTCCTTTGAGGCAATGCCTTTGGCTGGCTTACATTCTAGGCCTGGAAAGCCAGTTGCTTCCTCATTTGTAAGAAGAAATGGACGAATAACTGCATGGGGGCAGACAAAGGAACAAGTTGCGCACTGGACACAAGTGTTAGGATTCCACACTGGAACTTGAGTAGCAATGCCGCGCTTCTCGAATCTAGTTGTTCCTGTTGGGGTAACACCTAGTGGTGAAAATGCACTGACAGGCAACGATTCACCCAACATTGCATCAGCTGGAAATTTAACGTTGTTTATCCATTCAGACTCTTCACCGCAATTCACTCTTTTTGCGACGAACTTCTCCGTTTCAGTTGCCCAGGAATCAGGGTATGCCACCTCAAATAGCTCAGAGACTGCTCGATCAATTGCGTTCTAGAGAGGTTGAGTTGTTGCCGTGAGGGATAGATGCCTACCTTATTTTGTTGTATTATTTCAGTTCCCTTCTTAAAATATGTTTGCTCGATAGATTGCTTTAGGAGAGCAAGAGAGTTGCTGAAGTCCATCACTTGTGAGAGTTTGAAGAAGCACACTTGCATTATCTGGATACAGGGGGTTAAGCTCAAACAGATTAGGAAATAAAAATTGTACCAAGTTAATGTGGCCTCCCAGTTTAGTTTCCCTACTTATCTTGTGCGCATTAATGATGAAAAATTTTGCCCGACGTTGAGCGATCTGACGCTTCATGAATGCTGGAATATGAGAACCAACTTCTTCTAGGGACCACGTGCAATTTAATAAGAAGACACCACCAGTTTTTAGTGGCTCAATCATGAGAGGGAATTTGGAAATGTAAGAGGGCTGATGGCACCTTCTTTGGTCAAAAAGCACAAAGTGCACACGAATCACATACGCAATGTAGTCAGCATCAGAGACAATTGGATAACTGGAGGTGATCATTTTCGATCCAAATCGTAGGTGAGACATAGTGACACCACCAGCTTTATGAGCAGTAAAGAAGAAATAACCTGGGGGAAAAAAAAAGGTGAGGATTGGTATGTCAATATCATAGTACCTTGTGCGTACAAATCTGTATTTTTCCCAATCAGGGAAATTGCAACACGATTTGCCCCCACAGTGCCATCAGATCCAAGCCCCCAGAAAATGCATTGAGTGGTACCAACTGGGACTGTGTTGATGTCGGGTCCAACTTCAAGTGATAGATGTGTCACATCATCGTTGATGCCAACAGTGAAATTGTGCCGAGCAGAGGGGTTTTTGATATGGTCAAATACAGCCTTGACCATTGCAGGGGTAAACATCTTGTCACCAAGTCCATATCGGCCACCAACAACAAGAGCGGGGATCCTAAGCATTGCAATGGACGATGAGACATCAAGGAAAAGAGGTTCGCCAAGAGAGCCAGGTTCACGACACCTGTCCAGTACCTGAAATGCAGTTGGTAATAGTCACATAAAAGATAAGAGCATGTACAGCTATGGCTTTTGTTGTCTTAGGAATAACTGCGGCGAAGTGTTGCAGTGACCACGGTCTAAAGAGATGTACAGCTACACAACCAACTTTTTCACCCCGTGCACACAAGTAATCAATGCATTCTCCTACTGCCTGGGCGCCAGCGCCCATCAAAACGATTAAACGCTCAGCATCAGGAGCTCCCTTCAAAGGTTAAGATACTTACATGAAATGTCTGAAAACCTTGTACTCAAACAGGTGATAAGGTGTCGAGCGGCCTGCAGCTCTGGCAACATCAATCATTGCCTGCTCAACTACGGCGGGAAAATCCATCCAGTACCTGTTATTTGCTTCTGTGGCTTGAAATAAAGTGTCCCGGCCATTCAAGAGACTCCGCACACGTGGATGCGTGGGGTTTATTGCGCGGGATCTGTGACGCTCCAGGGCGCTCTGGTCCACAAGAGAGGCCATTGTGGAATAGGGAATGACATTGACCTTTTGAATTTCATGGGACAGTTGAAACCCATCAAAGAAGTGAAGAACAGGGAGAGACCCCCTGAGAGATGCCACCTGGGATCCAATGATGAGAACAATTATACCCAAGATTTGCGAGACTCACATGCGAAACAAGAGCTAAATCCATAACCTCTTGGACACTGTGGGAACTAAGTAGGCACACCCCAGTTGATCTGGTGGCCATAACATCCGAATGATCGCCTTGCAGAACATTAAAAAACAAAAGAAAGAATCAAAGGATTACCAAAAATTGAGTTCGACGTGGAAGCAACTTGCCTTGCTGCAACGTGAAATACAACAGGGAGCAGCTCACCTTTAACGTAATGTAAGAGCCAAATAAGATTTGAGAAGTTGAGGGGAGCCTAGAGTACCAGCTATTTTATACATGACTGGTACCATAAGCATCAAACCCTAAAAATTATATTAACACTAACAGGGCGAAGTGTTCAAAACATTTTACCTGGGAAGCAGTGAAAGTGGTAACCAAGGCGCCAGCAGCAGCAGCTCCATGAAGTGCTCCAGAAGCACCACCTTCACTTTGCATTTGTGTAACAGTAACAGGCAAGTTAGACACCACATTTTTCCTCTTCTGGGATGCCCACCTGTTTTTTTTTTTATTAATATACATTTGAAGGGTTTTTGTGCTAGAAAAGCACAATAAGATTCAACAAAAGTTGCGTACACATCAGCAAGCTCTGCCATAGCACTGGACGGAGTTATGGGATAAATAAAGCACGTCTCGCTCATGGCGTAAGCGACATGGCACGCTGCCGCGTTACCATCAATACAATCCAAGAGTTTGTTGTTGGGGTCGGTCGACATGGACTTTTTTCCTTTTCTTCTTGGCGTCCATCCCGCCTTAAGCGTGTTGTTGAACTTGATAGAATCGGAATTTTGGATGCAGGAGAATCGGAGATGTCCACTGTAAGTTGCGGGATGTTCTGAACTCACTCCCCGAGGCCTTGCAGGAGTGCACTCTGGAGTGAAGCAATTCGCTTCTGTGCTTCCACCACCCTGGAATACTCCAGAATGTTTCCAGATGAAAGTACCTAGTTGGGAGCATCATCACAAAAAAGCACCAATCAGTTAAAAAAACTAACTTCGGCTACTTGACATGTCACGACAACCTGCAGCGACCAGCGGGGGCCCCAGGGCGAGAGCAAGTGCTGACGAGGAGGACACGTTGTCGCAAATGATTGCAGCCATGCAGCAGATGCTTCCTTCCGTCCCCCGCGAGGCCCTCGTCGACGCCCTCCTGCAGGCAAACCTCGACCCCGACGCCGCGGTGGCCGCGTTCCTGCTGGCCCCCCCTCCCGCGGCGCCCCCCGTTGCCTCCCGCGGCCCCGCCGCCCTGCCCGCCGTGCCCAGCGGCGGCGCCCTGGCCCTCCCGCTCCCCTACCTTCCTGCCCCCCCGCGCACCCCGCCGTCCGCGTCGCCTGCAGTGTCACCAGGAGGGACCCGGACCAGTACCCCTGCAACCCCGGCGACAGCCACGGCCACTTCCACATCCACATCCACATCCACATCCACATCCACACCCACACCCACAAGCACGGCCACGGCGAGGCCGGTCTCGCGGGCGCAGGGAGCCCCCGCCACGACTACGGCGATAGCGACAGCGACGGGGGCATTGGGTGTTTCGGGGAGCGCTGGCGTGTTGTTGCTGGGGGAAAAATTGAGCGCACCTGTGCTATCCTGCAAGTGTTCGTGGTCGTTGTTGTTACTATTGTTGTAGTTGCTGTTGTTGTTGTTGCTGTTGCTGTTGCTGTTGTTGTTGTTGTTGTTGTTTATGTATTTTGGGATAATCTCATTTATGGACTCTGCAGCCTCCGTGCTATTTACTGCTGCTCGTACATGTATGTAAAGCTAGATAAATACAGCTCTTGTCTGACCTCTTTCTCTTTCTTTTTCTTTTTCTTTTTCTTTTTTTTACCTTTGAACATCGTAGTGGAGGAGGAAGTTCTAGCAGAGTCCAGTGTTATAGCAGGCCATGTATTTCTACCTTTTTCTGAAAGGGAACTTGAAAGAGCGGATCTGTGGGGGATCCCACACGCTCTACCTTTTACTGACTCCGATGGACATTTGCCACTGACCCAAAAACAGTTGGATGCTTTTGTGTGCTGGAAACGTGTACGTGAGATAATCCCTGGTGTGCTTTCTTTTTTCTCTTATCTCTCGTTAACCTTCTTTTACTGGTGAAGACCCAAAAATGATGGCGGCTGATTGCATGAGTGCTTTCTCTGTAACTCAAAGTATCATAGGGGATTGCTCCTTTCTTGCAACAATCATGGCCGCAGCACATTTCGAGCATAAATTTCATCGGTTTTTAATCAGTAGATCCATTTTCCCCCAAGACCGTAGAGGTGTACCGGTGTGAAACATTTTCATGATCCAATGACTCTTACCTTCAAGATAGGTTTACAATCCACATGGTAAATACGCAGTGAAATTATTTTGGAATGGAACAGCACGATTGGTCATCGTTGATGATTTCCTTCCAACAAGTAGGCCTTTCCGAAGTTAAAGCCTCCTACAACAACATCAGGTGATAAGAACAAGACGCTTTGTTGTAGATCCTCAAATAAATCTGAGATATGGCCTACCATTTTGGAAAAAGCTTGTAAAGCGGTACAGCTTGAAGTATTTTCCTCATGTTTATAATAAGATATGAAACTTCGTGGTGGGTATAAGGACGGATACACAAGTGATGACTTGTATACACTTTTTGGTTGGCTTATTGATAACTGTGTGCCCTTCAAAATTCCTACAATATTTTGCTTATGTGAAAAGCCTTCAGACCACTTCAAGATCCTGGTTCCCTTATTGCTATTACCCTTGCAGTTAATAACAAGGAATACTTGCAGACCTCCTGTGGACTCGGTTGAGCCAGGGATACGAACACCACGGCTGCATCATGATAGTGAGCACCGGGAACGAGGTCGATCCCAATGAGGGACTATTGGCTGCCCACGCTTATGCTTGCTTGGATATCAAATGTGCCTGTGGCGTCAGACTCCTCAAACTAAAGAATCCTTGGTCTCGTGTGGGTTCTTAAATCCTGGACTGGTGAAAATTCATTGATTGAACTAGGTAAGGTGGAAGGGAAAATATGGAGAGGATGACTTCGTTAGTTGGACACCTGATTTGCAGCAGGCCTGTGACTTCGATCCTATCATGAGCAGCCAGTTTGACAATGGAGTGAGATAACTAGTCTAACTCATTATCTCGTGACTCATCAAATTTTCAGGTATTTTGGATGTCCTGGGAAGACGCATGTGTGAGGTACCTTTTTTCTTCTGTTTCCCTTTCACTTAAACCTTGACGCAGATTTGCGAGTTTTGACATTGCGTGGAATCCAGAAATCTATCCCAATCAACAAGTGGATCGTTACCAGATGTGAAACTGTAACTGACTATTGTGCCAGATGTTTCATGATAGAACTCGACAACCGAAAAATGAACCTCAGGTGGCCAACAGGTTTTTGCTGGAAGAACTATCTGAAACATTTCACATGAATCCCAACTTCAAGGTACTTTTCAGTTCATTTTTACATTGACCAAACAAGAAACAGATTGAGATTTCTACCTGTAAATATTCTTCTTTGTGGATTCAAGTAGATTTCCATCGCTATGAAACAACCGTCAAAGGTGAGAGCTCAGTTTTGCCAATTCCTTCTCAAGCGAACCGTAGAACTACTAGCTGTATTCATTTTCAAAAATGGCGGAAGGAGAGCTTTCTTCCCCATCAGTGGAAAAGTGTGTACACACCTTTTTGTACAGATTTACAAATCGAAATCCAGACCCAAAAAGAGGTTAAGTCATTTATCACCAAGTCAGACAATCATATAGCATTGGACATTCCTATTTCCCCTGACGATTTATCCCCTCTCACTGTTTCGGTGTATGCACAGTCTGCAAGAGGTTTCACTCTACGGGTAAGATTTTAAGGAACTATGTATGTATTCACAGGGAAGTATAGGTCCTGAGTCCCGTATACATCCAAGTTCAACCAATTCCAATTGATGAATACCCATTTGTGAAAACACAGAAGGGTTTCTGGTCCGAGAGTACGGCTGGTGGACTTACAGACCCCACCTGTATGCAACAACCTCCCGGTACCAGCTCTCACTATTGTTCTAGTTGCCACAAATCCAATGTTTATTGCCGACTTCATGGCCGTTGATGTCTCCCCAACACTCCACGCAGTACTGTATAGCCCAGTTGCAATACGCGTTGAAATTGCTCTGGGTTTTTGCCAAGGCTCTAGGATGCGCAGTACTAAAAACGTATACACACATTCAATGCTCTGGCGGCACGTTACCGTGATAGACATGCCTCTGCTTCTTGAGGAATTTGAAGGTGGAATGCTACAGCTTCCTAGTGTTACCATTGTATGTGCTGCAGAACTACCCTTGCTTCAAGCCCCCTTTGAATTGACAGTATCCTCCAACACCGAGTTCATTCTCCACTCTTCTACATAAAACATCCCCACAAAACGCACACCCACTTGTTGATTGAGCGTATCAATCGCAAGTGCCTCACACTTGTATACCTTGTATAAATTTACGGCACAACCCAAAACTGGATTGGGTGTGATTACCACTTCGCATAAGGGTTATTTTTACCATCAATCTCCTCTTCAGGGGTCTTTTCGGCGGGTTATCTTTCCGGAAAAAAAGAAAACAAAGCAGAGGGAATTAAGTGATGGACGACTTTCGTCGGGTGGGTGGCAGTAGTTATTTAATTAATAACCACCAATACATAAATAATGTTTGTGACATGGGAGAAAATGAGTTGTGGGCACCCATTCCATTCCATCCCACAATTGAGTTTGCGTGGAGATGAGAAACAAATTCCAACGCAAAGCGCAGATTGCAACTGGGTCTATGACTTTCATTGAGTGGTTGTGTGCCGTCACGGCCACAAAAGACGCACAGACTTTGGCAGAGGCAGCCGTCAAGGCCTATGAGCCTGAGGGCAAAGCCCTGCCACTCATAGAGCACCTTATTCAGAAGGAAATCCGCACCACTGGTGGGGCTCGACCTTTTTTTTTTTCCCTCTCTCTCTTTGCCTTTGGGACTTGTATTGATCACCTTGGTTTTTTCCTTCTGTTCTCACCTGCACACACTTCACAGTTCAGGCGGGCACACTTTTTAGATCAAACAGTCTTGCTTCCAAAGTGATAACAGCCTGGTCAAAACTGGGAGAGGGTCAAGACTTTTTGGTGAGCACTCTTCAGCCAGTTGTTACGTCAATTATCACTGGGAGCCATGGAACACTTGAGGTGAAATACACTTCTTTTTTTCAAAAAAAAAAAATCCAATAAATAACAGATCAATCCAACAAATTTGGCACCCACTGACAGTCTTGAAACCAATATATCTCTTCTGCAAGGGCTTATTCAGGTAGCCCACGTGGTATGCATTATTTTTTTTTTGACTGTCTTGTTCAGAGTGTACTGGATACAATTTTTGCCAGTGCAGACAAGTTTCCCACGTATTTAGTAATTGGGTTCCCCTCACCTTTTTGACGTTCCTCCAACAACCAGGCGTTTCCGCACGGTATGCAGCTACCTCAAGCAATATTGCAATGAAAAGTAAGGACCCCCACCTCTCTTGATCTTACTCCAACTTCACAGATTTCCGGACCAATCCCTCATTTGTGTGGGAGGCTTCATCATTTTGAGGTATTTTTGTCCTGCTATAGTTGCTCCAGAAAATAATGGATTGGTGGAAGGTTTACATTCTTAATTTAGTGCAATTATAACTCGATCTTTCAGAATCACCCTCTCTTGAAATTCGAAGGAACCTTGTCTTGGTTTCAAAGACTGTGCAAAATCTTGCCAATAACGTGACATTTCGAGAAACTTTCATGCTTCCCCTCAACACGTTTTTGGAAGCGAATCAGCCCAAAATGAGGGTGTTCCTTGAGTCAATTTCCGTAAATCACAAATACAAATATACAATTGCTTATCGTTTCACAGCAACCCCCATCAACTCCGGCAGTTCCTACACAAGTTCTCCCTGAAGAAAGGGAAAGTGCTCTGATTAGCCTTGTTCAACTTAGCAACACTTATTTGAGGACACTGGACTTAAACTATCCTATCGCAGATCCTTCAGCCAAGGTCTTCCTCCTTTTTTAAAGAATTGACTTAATTTTTTACCAGAAATTGGCTTGTGATGAGATTCGTGCGGCTATTCCAAAAGCACTTGCATATGCTCAATCAGTGACTGAAAGGGATAGAAAGAAAATGGAAAAACAAGCCCAAAAAGTTGTTGCACTAGCCGAGTCCGAGGTATTTTTCTTCTGGTCTTCATAATTCCTAACCAAAAAAACTTTACTAAGAAACCAGAGAAAAAAACAAAAAAAAATTTCTGGACTACAGCAACTGAGGTATCGGCCATACAACTTTCCCTTACTAATGTTCCTTGTAGAGGGCAGCATCCAAAAAACGGGATAGACAACTTTACCGTGCAACAATGGTTCAAAAAATGTGTGACGCAGCTGCTGCAGGTGCTTATGTTTGGAAATACTTGTTAGAATTCACTGTCTTAAAGGTCTTCACGAGGAATTAGACATCTTGCTTGCTGCTAACAAGAAGCTTGTAAATTGGTCGTGGGCACATGAGATGACAGGTAAAGTCTTCGTTTTTCTCTTTTCTATTTTTTTTACTTTGTATATAGCTCTGCATCACGCTTGTGGGGGAGGAAAAGTTGCTTGTGTCAAAGTTTTATTATCCCATGGTGCTGATTGTTATATGCCCGTAACTTTCTCGGCTTAGTTTTCTTCAAAAAACCTTTTTGCAGGATGATAAGGGGTGGTCTCCACTTCATATTGCATGCAGTGACAACCACGAAGTAAGTTTACGAGGTAGTAAGTTTCATTCACACTTCATCCAGGATATCGTGGAGTTGCTATTGTCTCAAGAACACATCGATCTGAATGGAGTAAATGAAGATGGTTTGACATATTTTTTTTTCTTCCCTGTCTTATCTAATTAGAGAATACTCCTCTGCACTACCTTGTCAGGCACCCCACGTTAGCACGATTTATTCCGATCTTTAAAACAAGGCACCTGCTCCCTTGCCTCCTCCAATTTGTAAAAAAACTCCAAACAGACAAGTTAATATTAACGCCCGCAATTCTCTTGGAGAAACCCCTCTTCATATGGCTGTCCTCAAGGTTTGCTTCAACTGAATAATCGTTTTTTACACCAGAAAAAGGGACACCCTGAAGTCATATCCCAACTACTGAACAGTGGCGCCGATCCCAATATAAAAAACAAAAACCCAAGAGGGGAAGAATCTCCATACGATTGGGCTGTTAGAATGGGCAACAAAGAGATCATAGGACTATTGCAAAATTCTCTGGAAGCTACACTGGTTGAGTTTCTCCTTAGCTTCTTCTTTTCTGATCCTAAACAGAATGCCAAACCGTTGGATTCCGCACAAATGGTATCTTAAAAGAAAAGCATCTTTACTAATGAATATCAGACGAAGCGCTTTTTTGATGCTGTGACAGAAGGGAATGCAGAAGCAGTGAAAGAGTTTTTAAAACTTGATAGGTGAGCATTGCTTCTTAAAACACTGAGCACTCATATCAATATTGAAACGTAAAGTGAGCTTGCTGCTTCAATCTCTAGTACAACCAGTGCAACTCCACTTCATGTGGCCATCTCCAACGGACATGTGCAAGTTGTCAAGGTACACTAAGTTCCCAAAATTACGCTCTTCCTGTAGATTGACAAAAAAAAAGGTATTGTTGAGAGCTCCTTCCACTAAATTGCTGAAAAATTCCTCCGGGTTTACACCCTTAATGCTGGCTCTAACAGCTGGGAAAGAGGACTGCACTTTCGCCATCTTGTTGAGTCACCATTCCGTTGATATGCAGCACAGATTGGCCGATGGTAAACGAACTACTTAATTTGATTTAACAAGCAAAAGGCACAACTGTTTTACATCTTGCTGTGCGGCAAAGTCTTCCTCGGATTGCAATGATTTTGTTTGCTCTGGTGGAACACGGGGCCGATATAAACGCGAATGATAACAAGTTCTCCCCATTTCTTTTCAGCTTACTCTGTCTCAACTTGTTAATATCAGCGGCGACACACCGTTACACATTGCAGTTAAAGAGGTTCATCTCATTTAATTACCAGAAAATTTCATCTCTTCTCAGAACAACCAACCAGCAATCGACTGCCTACTAGATTTGGGAGCAAAAGTCAAGGTATTTCTGTTTTGTTTTTTTGCAAGCGTTCCTTCCCGTACTCAATAGACAAACAACAACCGAGAAACGCCCATCACCATGGCCAAGGCCTTGGGCCGTGATATCAATTTTTCATCCCCTCTCACTGTAAAAACTGTGCGGGAGTACATGGGTACCACAACAACCCCACAACAAAACCATCACTAAATCACTTCCTAGCACCGCCGCCCCACCTCCCAGAGACCATATATGAGTCCGACGAGGTTGAAAAGCGCAGAGCCCTCAGCAACGAACAAATAAAAGGCGTCCTCGACGCCCTATCACTTACAACAGACTCAAGCAACATCAGCACATGGATAAGAACACTCCAAGTCAGAGAGGTTGTCTCCCCTCCCTCGTGTGCCCCGAATAACCAAAAACAAAAAAGGTAGTAGAAAAAGCAGGGATATTCCCCGACTCTGGCGGAAGCGCAATGGTAAGGCAACGCGGGACAGGCAAATTACTTGCCGAGTTGCAGCGGCTCCCGAGCTCCACTCTGTTCTCCTCCTTGCCTGATTCCCAGCGCACTTTGATGCAGCAGGTCCGGACAGAGTGCTTTGAAAGGATCAACCTGGAACTTGGTAGATTGCGTGACAGGACCGTCAAGATCAGTCCTGGAGAGGGCCGCATCTTCACGCAATCCATCACGTCGATGCACCAGATTTTGGTTTCACAACCATAGTTTTGACACCCACTTCATGTACTCTACCAACTCAAGTGTATCATCAACAAAAAAAAAAAAAGAAAAAGGAGTTTTGACTGTGTGGAAGTGATGGCTTCCCCATTAGCCCCTCACCACTGCTCAGCGACGTAACTTTTGCTTTTTTGTTTCTAAGGAAAGGTGGAAGCTGCTCCTGTATCCTATTCTTCCAAGAGAGTGATTTTTCTTATTGCGAGTCAGATACTCTGACTGGCCTGGCAAGGTACAACACCTCACATCAAACAACAAATACTTCTTCACAGACTACTCTGCATCTTCATCCGGGTAGCAGCAACAAATACCAGCCCTCTTCAGAGGAAAAAAGAAGTCAAATTGTAATTTTGTCTCACCGAATTTTGCAAGACCTTGAATCAGTGACCACAAGGAACAACGTTAGAATCTGCGCCTTTTTGCCATCATCTGTGTGAAGCCATCGATATCCTAGGACCATGCTTTAGTCAATTCTTTGTTGTTTCCAGTTTGGATACCTCTTTTGTGATCGTGGTGTGCCCTGAGTCCTGCAGACCTTTGAGGTAATCATGCAAGGAGGTTGCAAAGACGTTGTAACCGTGGACCAGCTCCCGTTGTTTTGTGGGTTCCACGGAATCCATCAGCAGAGCTGTTTGGGTGTTACTCCCTCCTCAGTTGCCCCCAACCAATTACCTTGTGCTGTTGTGATAATTGAGGCTGGAACTGCTTCTGAACTATTGTAAGCCAGGAAAAAAAGAGAAGGGATTCAACTTGTTGCAACTGCTACCGGGTGACTTTCTGACTCGATATTCTTTTTTAGTACTTCAAACAACCAAGGGAATGGTGTTTGAGTATATTTGAGTGTACAGCCTTCACACCTGCATATCGAATGTTGCCATGCAGACCTGTAGATTAAGTTATTACACTTGCGATCAAATGTTTCTAAATAAAAACCTCCAGTAGGTATTACAAGGTGCCTCTTTGGTCATTGTTTCCGCCTTTTTCAAGGCCAAGGCAGACATATTACAGCCAGTTCCAGTCAGCTCCTTCGTTGCACTTGTTTCAGTTGGCGTTTTTTCTGTTGTTGGGATTCCTTCCGCATTGACCTGTAAAATAAATATTGTATTTCATCATTTGGAAGAACAATACTTGTTGGAAGTCTTGCGTGACATTAAAATCAATTATAAACCTGTAATTCAGGATAGCACAAGAGAAAGGGGCACCGCTGAATGCAGTCTTTGCATATAAGGTCGGCAAAGTCATCTTCAGAGGGCATTGGGCTTTTCTGAGAAAAGACATTACCATTTGGAGAATTCAGAGTAATCACTTACTCCATTTTCTGTGAGACAGTAGTTATGATACCATTCTTCACATGCAACACATTGGAACATTATTGTAGCTGGATCGTACAATTTGTTGCACCAGCAAAACAGGCCTTGAAAATTGTGACCATATCGATTCTCTGTATTGCTGGGACGGGGGAAACCACTAGTGTTGAAGCAGCATTTAGAATCCGGGGTAGCTAGGCTCTGTAAATAGAGTGGTTGGCAAGGAAAAACCTGAACCTATTTTGGAAGAACCGCAGTCACATCTAAATCCATGTTTGAAATACAGCTCGACGATGTTGTGGTCCACGTGGCACCTCAAGCTGCACCCAAAACACACGCCAACCTTTTTGTTGTTGTTTTCTCATGAGAGGGCTTCCATCGACAGAGTCGATCAAAAATGAAAAAAAACCGGCTTGTCGGCACTGCCACATGTCAAGCAAGAATACAGGGCCTGATTCTTGTACCCCTTTGGGAGCGCATTAGTCCGCGAAACCAAACAGTAACACGTTAGCCAACTTGGTCGTAAGTACAAATGCCCTCCTCTCCCCAGTGTTCTCCAATCACTTCCTCCGCCTCCTTCTCCAGTTGATTGATGTCTTCGACCAGATCTACGGCAGTGACAGTGATCTCATCTTGAGCGCCGTCATTTGTTGCAGTGGTAGCCGTGGACGTCGTAGTTGTGGTACAACACGTCGTTGTTGCCGCCTCTGCCGCACCGCCCTCCTTGTCGCTCATTTTTTTTATTTTTCGATCCGCTTTTTCCTGCCATCTGATCTGCCGATCTCCTAACTTCTTCTGACTTTTCGCGATGAAGGAGGCGTCAGGTTTCTAGCCAACCATCAGCGCAGGGGAACAATGCCAAACCAGAAACGAAAAACGAAACACATGCATACACTAAAAAACACAAATTATAATTATTAAGCACCAGCACAGACGGCACGCTGAATGAGGGATCTCTGCCTGGATCTGACGGGGCTGCTGTTGCTACCACCACCACTGAAGAAGCCAGTGACCTAGGCTCCCCAGACAGTATAACAACGAATGTGACTGAAGTCGCTAACACGGCGGCACTGTCGCCAGGCGTTGTGGGCAGTGCAGAGCCTCACAGTTTGCAACCTACAGTAAAATTGCCACCGACACACAGTACAAACGAAATGAAACTGTACAGAACAAATGGTGATCGTGACCCTGAAGCAGAAACTCCCACTGGAGCCAACACTCTTCCTTGGGCTACTTTACACCGGCCACCAAGACGTACATTACCTTTTTATGTTGGGGTTTGCATGTAATGACAAGGCAGGATTGGGGTTGTTTCACAAATTCAGGGAAATGTTATTTTGGAGTTCACCCACGTCTTCCCTGTTCCCAGTCTCTGATCATACCATAAGAGAGGGGGAACCACTTCTATCTGATACAACTGTGCGCCATGCACCAAGGCGTATCATTCTTTACCGTTTTATTTCTGCATGTGTTTGCATGTTTCTTACAATCAGTATGTCAAAGTATCGAACTTCATTTGACTTAGTAGAGAACTAGTACCCTGGATAGCTTTAGCATTTCTGGTACAACATGAGACCAAGGACAATGATGAGAACCCCTACTTCATGTATGTATGAACTGCACTCGTATTCTGTATGTTGACATGGATTAAACTAGGACTTGGTTTGCCAGATCAACACTATCGTGGCTTGCACTAGTATGGGCAACTTGGTATCTTCTTCGTGGGAAAAAAATGACTCGATTAAAATGCCAATTTACCTGGAAGCGATACATCGTTTCCTCGTTTCTGATGTCTTTCCTTATGTTTACAAGTGCTCTTATGTGGTATGCTGGCCTCACAGGCATTAGTGTTTCTGGAGCAACTGCAGGTAAAGAATAAATACTATAAGCATCTAACCTCTTTTAGTGGCAGCATGTACACCAGTATTCGTTTACATGTTGGTAAGCTCCTTGTGAAACAAAAACCTAATGCTCTTACCTTATGTAGGCTGTTCCCATTTTAAAAGAGCGGATTATTGCTACAAAGTTAATTGCCACACTTTTGTGTGTTGTGGGTGTTATCATTGTGGCACTTACTGGTATTTCTATGATGCTGTTGTAATCGGCTCATGTTCCGTAGCCGTTAAAGCAGAAGACCAGAGTTCTGAAAATTATACACAGGACACACCACGTGGGTATATTGAAATGCTTCTGAACACGATATTGTGGTCCTTATTTCTGGTTAAATTTCTCCCTTCATACAATAATAATACTATAGCAGGTTTTATACCAGCGCTATTGTGTTGATCACTCATTTGAGACTGAACCAACTATTGAGAGGATGGTCTTTTACCCTTTTCTATTTGTAGGTCTCTCTGGCTTGTTCATGCTTTCCCTTATGTGGGTCGGTCTCCCGGTATGGTGACTCCCTTCAATCTTGAATAATGTTTGTAGATTCTTTATTTCACCAAGTGGTCTGGTGACATTACCTGGCCGACTTGGGATACCATTGGCGACTTACTTGGAAATGCAATAATTTCCTCATTTGGAGAGATGTGGGCAGTGCTTTCCCTTCTAATTTGTTCACTCCAACTCCAGCACTACTGTAATTGGTGTTGCCTGTTCGTCGGCTCTATTTATTTCAATTGGTACACTCTTTGCGTATGCCCACCACAAAGACTTTGGTGGATATGACATTAGTTTGTAGGTTGCCAATCTCTTCAATATCGGAAGCCTACGCCTACCACTACCATTTTCCAGGTTTGGCTTGTATTTTTTTCTGTAACCTAACATAAATCTAGCTTGGTCATACATAGGCACCATACTTGTTATACTAGGAACTATTGTACTATACGCAGACCAAATCAAAGTGATATGGTTATTTTACAAAAACAAAACATACCAACCTGTATGCAATTAAAACAATTGAATTTTCTGTATCGGGCTTTCATTTCACACCAAATAATTTGACAAACTGGGAATGCCAGTCAAAGTACCATAGTCTACTGTACTGGAAACAGACGTGTTCACTGGGAACTCAACCTTGAGAGCACACTTAGACTTATAGAAGCCATATGGAAGCTGCACACATACCGGGGCAAAGGTTTGGTATCTACGCCGACCCTCTAAGAACAACATTGCCTCTTCATACGACTCTGGCTGGATGCAGATTACAGATGACTGCGGAACCGCCAGAGTAAAGTGGGCATTAAAGGTGAGCTCACATGCAGTTGTGGTTGGGTGATGGACAATAGTCTCCACGGCAACTTGGACTGTGTTGCCTGTTGTGTATACAATGCGGGATGTGAGGGTTACAAGGGAACCAATTTCTACTGGTTTAAGGAAATTGAGGTCGTCAATACTGAGGAAAAGGGGAGCCACTTTGTACACCATCTTGGTCAAAAGTTGGTGTGTAACCAAGTAGGGTTGGGGGGAAAAAAGGAGAATACGTGAACAGTAACCCAGGCTAGTTCATACGCAATCCGCATGAGGAACCCACCAAATATTTTCCTGTGGATGTTCCTTTCCTTGCTGAAGGTTGGCACATTACGGAATGAAAAGAAAGGAGGAAAAACCTGTGGCTGCATGAACAAAGTATTTTTAAATTCTGTCTTGCTCATTGGGAGGTAAGTCTCCTTCTGCAAAGACTTCTGCATAAAGAACGAGTGTATTGCATTCCACTCCTCCACCGAAGGAGGTTCCCTCCTCAAGGAGTGCTCCACGCGTTGCCTGCGTTGCTGCTGCCTCTCTAGTACAGACATTCTTAACAAAAGGGAAAAAGTGAAAGGCAAAGAGTAAAGTGACTCACTGATAGCATCCTCATTCCACCCCCTCTCCTCAGGGGTTCCAGGGGCTAACGGAGGCACAACCGCCGCCGCGTGCGTGACAGGGTCACGTGCCGCCATCAAGAAAAACGCCACCGTAGCGTCTCCCTCAGTCTCAGCAGAAGTTGCCGATGAGGATGTCGCCGACGACGGCGACGACGAAGAAGAAGAAGAAGAAGAAGAAGAAGGCGAAGGAGAGGCAGGAGTAGAAGATGAGGAAGAAACCACCCTGGCTTCTATCCTGATGTCCATGGATGAGCGACCCACCCACGTGACGCACCCACACAAGCGCACGTCGCTCCTCACGTCGTAGAACGACCTGTCGGCGATTATTCTGTCGACCGCAGCAGTCACTATGGTGAGCATCGAGGGGGCGCTGCTGCTGGCCGTGCTGGCCGCGCCGCCGCCGCCTTCCGTCTCGAGTTCCACAATTGCAGAGGTGAGGTCACAGTGCTTGTATGCAATTGCGCTGGCGAAGGCGTCGAGGTGCTCCAGCAGCTTGCCGACGCGCAGCGTCCCATAAGCGCTGGTGTTTTGGCTGCGAAACGCGGGGTCACTTCCGTACGGCAGCAACTTGGTGCACCATGAGTCCCTGGGCGACTTGATTCGCGAGGCGTTGGTGGCAGCCATCCGGTGTGTCCTTTCCAGGGCGAATCTTTGGGCTTCGGTGAACAAACCCACAATTTGTTCCCTGCGATCAGAACCTGTGAGACCTGGAAAGAGTAGCTCAAGGGGAACCCAGGAATATGATATGATGACTTAATGGGAGTATGAAGGAAGACATGTTTCTAAACTTAGACTGTACTGTCTCTGATCTTTTTTTTGTTCTCTCTTGTCGTCACCTCGGTGGCCCCAAAACCGAAGTTCATTGATGAATGTCACACAGCACCCCTTCTGTGCACACAGATGCATCCCTTTTCAGGATGTCTAATGTCCCAGACCTCGGTGGCACTTTCTCCTGTGAACGGGATGACACCAAAGAAAGGGCCCTCAACATGGAAAACATTGCCAAAGGGAACATTGACCTGCCTATCTTGACCTGAGTTGTCTAAGTTCCAGAAGGTTGTTTAGTATCTGGGTTTTTTATGGTAGTGAGCTCAGGAGAAAAATCGAAAGTGAGTCTGTATTTCACAGTGATGTTTGATACAGGTTGTGTGAGTGTCCAACTCCCACATGCATGTGGGGCACCGGTGCATTGGTGATGAAAACTTGGCTTTTTTTATGACCCACAGGCGCAATGGTTATATTTTGATGAATGTAAACCCACCGGTCATGTCCCTAACAACCAAGTTTGGAAGAATACGGTCTGGGGGCCAGTCCGACACCACAGCATGCCTGTGTGTCCCCATATGTCCCCCAACCCACCCAATCAACTCATTGTTGTGTATTTGTGTGACCTTTGCGTGTGTCACAGCACCCAGTGTCGGTGACAGGCCAAAAGACACAACCACGTGCGTTTCGTAATATCTGTCCCACGTGCTGAGCTGCACGTCGAACAAATTGTGGGAGCATACGATCCAATCGCGGCCGAGGTCGGTGAGCCAGAGAGTGAAAGAAAACGGGCAGGGCCGCGTGCTGCACATCTTCCCAAAATCGCGACAACGGCGATGGCGACGAACTGGTCCCGCGCATCAATGACAATGTGCAGCAGAAGACTGTTCATTGGGCAGGTGAAAAGGTGTGCCTCTTCAAAGAAACAATCGGCACTTTGATGTGCAACATTGGATCGCACATCTTCACCGCCACGCTGGCGTCGTGGCGGCAGTTGCCTAAGAAAGGCAAGCCAACCCCATCCGAGTGGACGTGCCTCGCCTCGGTAGTCATGCAGGAGGAGCCGCACCCCCCAGCGACGGCGAACGCGACCGAGAGTGTCCCTGGGACTGGGACTGGGACTGGGACTGGGACTTACGGCCGCACGGCGTGCTCCCCGCATGACGGGGATCAGGCCGAGCCGCAGCAACCACGAACGGGGGAGTGCCAGGTAGCGAATGTGGCGAATTCCAGCCAACAGGCGGAGGTGACGACCCAAACTCACGTGGAGGCTACGTCAACCGCTTCTTCTTCTTCTTCTTCTTCTTCTTCCTCCTCCTCCTCCTCCTCGTCGTCCGCAGCGCCTCGTGATACGCCGCCGCCAGCATCGGCGTCGGCTTCGGCGAATGCACTGGCGGCGATCGAAGGGGCACGAGGGCAGAAGCGGCGGGGAAAGGATGGACGCGAAGAGGCTGCGCGGAGGGCATGCCGTAATTGTGGGAGTGTGTTTACTACCGTGGCCTTGGCCACTGGGAACAAGTGCCTTGGGGCTGGGGCCAGGTGCTCAACTGGTGATGTGCTCAATGACAGGTTTGCAAAATGAAAGTGCCCTGTTTTTTTTTTTTTTTTTTGGCTCATTCTCTGGAATTTCTAAAACTCATATACCACACTGATTATGGCAGCCATGCTGAAGTGATCGTGAGGCGGGCATTTATATCTTTTGTGTACTCACAGCTGAAAGAGGGGAGCTCAGTTTTTGAGAAAGTGAACAACTTGCCAATACCACACCCACCAGAATCCCATTGCACCTCACTCAGTCAGGAAGGAATCGCTGATCCTCCCCAGTGGCGTCTTCGTACAAACATCTCTTTTCATATGTATATCTCTGCTGTTCCATGTAAAGATCCATAATATCTGCAAAATCTGAAATCCCAGCACCTTACATTGAACAGGTGGTGACGCTTGCATTCCGGATTCTGTTGATAGTACCACGGGGGTAAATTCGCATGAAAGTGATGCAGCCTCCCCCACGCAAAAGAGACGCAGAATAGTACAGGACACAAACGCATGCACATCACCGCATGAGGAAAACCAAAGTGAATGTGTTTCAGCTGATACACAACATGAAGGCAAGATATCTTCCCCACCACCACTACGGCCAGCAACTGGAGCAAAGCAGCTTCTGACATCTGACAGAAGTACAACTGTACTCTCAGCCTGGAAAGAGACCAACGAATCTAATGTACAAGGACATCAAGCAAGGAGTGTCTGCCGATTGAAACCTGGTGCTGGTGACCAAACGTTATCAATGTCATGCAGGTATGCCTTTATACATCCTCAAAAGTTGTAGTTGATTTTGTTAATGAACAGCGATAAGATTTCACAGTGGTGTATCACTGGTGTACAGGGAGCTTTACTTTCCCAGATTGTTGGTCCGATATATTTTTCTTCCATCACTGTACCCAAAGACATAAACCTTGCACCACTGAGACGTTCTTTCCAGACAAGATTGGCTACCAAACAAGGTTTCATGAGTAATAGCACAATACAATTTCCCAACATAAGGCAGGTTTACAGCTGCCTTACCACATCTCAAGCCCAGCGATTTTTTCCTGTGGAGCACCACCAATTCCCTCTGGGGACACACTCCCAAACAAGTCCGGGACATGTGCCTCTCCCTTTACTTTGACTCTTCCACTCACAGTTAATACGTACAGCAATTAACTGGACGTTTCCGGGGCACCACGAAGTTACCCTCAGTGGAACAGGGAAGAAAATTGGCACCACTGCAAAAAGCTGGAACAACCCAAAGCAGCGCTCACGCCTCTGCAAACTCGAATTACTGAGGCAGTATCAAGCCCTCGTGCAAACAACACCCGAACCAACATACAAAGAACTAAAACTCCTTGCCACCAGCTACATTAGAGCAAAACAGGCTTTCTTGTATGACCCGTCTGCTTTCTTCTCTTCATGGACCATGAAGCCCCCTCACCTCGAATCCTTTTCCTGCACCAAGGCAACACTTGGCTAGCTAATAGAAGCCAATCCAACAACAAGTTGTATCCCTAATCCCTCTTCTAGTTTTCATTCCCCCACCTCCAGAAATCCAGTGCGCAGTCAAGAGGGTTACTTCAGAGAACAGAGGGTGATGTTAAATACATCTCAGTCGCAGTGCTGTTTTCACCCAAATGGGAAATGTCTCCCGGGAGCGTTTTGGGAGTGATTTGGGAGTGATGAGGTCTCAATCCCTTTGATTATTCCTAGAAGGAGCCTTTTCTTTGCTCCTCGAGACTGTCGCATATCCGGCATCACCGGTTTTGGTGCCAACATACACAACATGTGTCTGCGGTCACAATGCGCCACGTCACGACACCCACTTCTTCATGTTTTTTTTCGCCGAATGGTAGTAATCAAAGCAATGATGATTTGGTCATTGATTGATGATCAAAAAGACTGCGACGGGAATCTTTCTCAAAAAAAAAACTCCGGTTTCTGGATCTTTTTCTTCTAACAGGGTCCGATTGACTTCAAATGACCGAAGGAGGAAAGACTTTCGAGGAAAGATCCACAGTTGGTCTTTGGGCGGCGACCGGTCAAGGCCAACCATTTTTGTTCATTCCCAGAAAAAAACCGATTGTTAAACAAAACACCAACTAACCAAAAACAAAAAAAAACAAAAAACCTCTACCAACCACAAATGAGCAAGGTTCAGCCAATGTCCTCGGTGTCACCCGCGTCGGCGCTCTCAGAGTCCAGCAACCACACAATGTCGTCCTGTGGATCGGACGCCGAGGCTGCAATGAGTGCAAGTACCGAGAAGATGTCTGATTTCCTTAGAAGCAGGCGCAGGTTTGTGTTGTGTGGTTTTCCATGTTGCATGCACTTACGTGATATCAATCTACTAGGGGATGCATGCCAAAAGTGTCAATTAGGACTGCTGTTATGCTCCTGTTGGAGATGGCGCTTGTGTGCTCACTAGTGCCTGTCTGGGTTATGTGGTATACATCCTCAAACAGTTCAATCGACCGTGTAGTGTCCTCTTACATGGACTTTGTAAGTCTCTCCTGCTCTTTGAGATTTTCTAAGGATGATGTACCTGGAGGTGTCTACCAGCACAGATGATTTCTTGACAGATGTGTTTAAACTTGGAGAACGCATTATTCAAGAGAATGCAGAGCTACCTTGCTTCGCGAATTCAGTTTGCGACGAGTCCAACTTCGAGAAGGTTCCTTTAGCTTTGCACCGATATATTTTTCTAAATGGCTGAAGCTATGGGATCATTTCTTGGTTCAGGCTGCTGTCCCAGATTATAAATATGTTGACTATTTCATAAGTAATCTCTTTTCGTAACTTTCTTCCCAGTTGCTTATCTACGCTGGGCACCAGTCGAGAGCATTTGTAGCTGCAGGGTACTATGATACCTACAATAAAACCATTGTTATGCAGCAGTTCAGGGCAACGAATTGGTCAAGACTACGTACTACACAATCTCCTGGTAGCAACTGCCTTACAAAAAACTTAGTTGTTGACATTGACTCCATGACACCTGTCACACTCGGAGCAATTCTAAGAGATACCGGCAATGGCTACGATTGCAGACAGCGACCCTGGTGCGCCCCCTCATTCTTGCTCCTCAATCTCTCTTACGTCCACTCAGGTATACATCTTCCATGAGTACACTGAGCCTCCAGTGGTCATCGGTTTACCCCATCAACGACGAAAACGATTTGGGTAAAGATCTGTTGTTCCTTTTACCCCTTGGTTCACAGAAATCAGGAATCACCGTTTCGGCTCCTATGCGATGTGGGCAAGATCCACCTTGTGGTGTTGTAGCAGCAGATTTCTACCTACAGTCGTCTCTGAGGAAACTTTCGGAGCGTACCAAGGTTTGAAGTTGACCGCCGAAGTGACAACTTTTTTTTTTGTAATTGTTATCAAGGTGGGAAAGACTGGAAACTTCTGGCTAATTGAGGTTAATGGAGACATTCTTACAACAAACAAGGATGGAGTAGCTCTCAGTACTGAGGGTTCCGATGGTTATGCCGCAAGAATAAAGGTTTGCTTGGATAGGCTCAACTGGAAACACCCTGATTTGTAATAGATGTGGGAATCGAGTGACGAGCTTACTAGAGAAATTGGACTGGTTCTGCAATCACAACTGAAAAATACTACCACTACTGGACGTCTCTACACTGGAACTATTGAAGTTCGTGACTCCAAATACCAACTCTTCATGGATGTCTTCAATCCACGTCCTGGTACTGGAATCACTGATTTCGTTGTCGTGCTTGGGATTCCGCAGCGTGATTACTTCGGAACTGTGAGATTGATGATGGGAAAGACAATTGGAGTCTCTGCTGGGTTGGTGGTTTTGTTTTCTGTTATCGTCTTTATACGTATGTTTCACTTCAAAATTGGATCGGTCTCACAAAACTGCAGTGACAGTGATGCTTACTTCTCCATTGAAAACTCTCCGTCAACAAATGGAGCAAGCTGCTCTCTTAGAAGGGGATTTCACAAGCACAAGTGCTGCAGAATTAGCACTTTATGCTTCTCCCTTCAGTGAGATTAGTTCGATTGCGAGTAGCATGCATAAGTTTGAACATTTTTGGTACCTTCATTTACTCAATCTATCCCTAGGATGAAGAGAATGTTGCAGTCGTTCAGGCATTACGTGCCAATGCAGGTTGTTGCTTGGTTAGTGAAACGGGCGAAAGTGGCCAAGCTAGGCGTACATAGAACATACTGCACAACAATGTTTTGTGACATTGTGGTAAGCTACTCCAGATTGGGAAGAAATTTGAAATTATACCAGGATTTCACTGCAATAACCGAGGAGGTAACGCCAAGTTCGCTGATGGAAGTATTTACAGATTTCATGGACCTCATGTGTCAACATATAAAAAATCATAATGGAACGATCGATAAAATTGTATATCTTGCACTTCTTCCCTTTATTGCCTCTAATGCATGCATAGATTGGAGACTGTATGTGGATTTTGTTTTATCAGGTTTCCGATTATAACTTCTTCTCACAGGTATTATGGCGTTTTGGGGTAGCCCGGATCCTGTTCCAAATCAAGAAGTAGAAGTACTATCCTCTAGTATTTCAAGGCCTTGAATGTGCTAAACTCACTTCAGGCTTGCCAAACTGTTCTGGGGGCTCAAAAGGCTCTAAAAGCACTCCAGGTGAATTGGGTGAATGCAAACCTACCAGTGTTTCGCGCACGATTTGCCCTGTGCTCTGGACCCGTTTTAGCAGGAAATTCAGGAAGTAATGACAGATTTCAGTACACTGTCTTGGGGGATTCTGTCAATCTAGCGTATGTTTCAAATCGATCTTATTCACGCGTACTGACATTTAAACTAGTTCCCGCTTAGAAGGACTTAATAAAGTTTTCGGAACTTCCATTTTGATTGATGGCACTATTCAGTCACGAGTGAAGAGCACCTTCTTAACCCGGAAGCTAGGAACTGTTCAGGTACGAATTCACTTGCCTAAGTACCAAATTCTGCACCTTACCGTTCATGCAGGTCAAAGGCAAATCCAACTCGAGCATTGTATTCCAGCTTGTAGGGGACCATCAATCCTGCTCTACGGAGGTAGTCAACTTGTGCGAGATTTTCACCCAAGCCGTGGAGCACTACGAGGCCGCTGAGTTCGCAGAGTGCGTGGCGACACTAAAGGAATACCATAGCAAGGCGGCAAGTTGTGCGGACTACTCAATGATAATTGAGGGAGAGGACCTATGGTACACTCAGCTTCTGACTCTATGCTCACAGTACCTTGCTGATGGAATCCCATCCGGCTGGTCCAATGTACATCACTTCGGAAAGGTCTAACCACTGGACCACAGATTGTGTCCTGTGGTTTTTCCTTGTGTAAAGAGAATTGCGAAATTAAGGGAAACAAATTCTGGCTGAAGAGAGAAGTCTCCCGGTGTCCAGACCCAAGGGGGCATTCTTAGATGAGTTCAGAGAAAAAAGCCGTAATCCAAATCAGATAACACCGGGACAAAAAGAAAAAACAAGTAATACAAAATCAAAAAAAAACGACTTCATGTCTTTCCTGGAGGTTGCTATTGTGGTTGCGGCTACAGCTGCCTTGCTCAGTCAAGCACAAACAATACTCGATACTGAGTGGTGGGCCGTGTTGCACTACTACTCTGATGGTGCGTCAGCCCCGGTGTTAGACTCGGTTTCCTCATGTTTGTTTTGAATGCCAGAGTGTGACTCTGAGATGTACTACATGGAAGGATATCCAGCCAACACGTGCACTAACGGAACCTGTATGTCACTGGGAGGCCAGCACGTGCAACTCACATGCTACGCGACCTTCGACGATATTGTCCGTCCAGAAGGGTAAGAGCTTCGCCCAAAGATGCAATGAAAGTTCTCTTATACAAACCCCAAACACGACAACAGGCTGACAACTTACCTATACAATGACGACGATTGTGCACCAGCAACCGAGGATAATTGGGAGGGAATGGATGGATTCACATGGCGGTCCGTCGGGTGCACCTACGACCGCGAAAGGGGATACACATACATGACATGTGACGACGACCTGGATACTGCCGAGTGGGGTATGTGCGGCGACGACTACACGTGCAATTCTTGCAGTGGGTACTACTCTGAGGATATAGCAAAGTGCATGGGGGCCATGCAGAAGTTCTGTGATGCACACACTATCACGCCAGGTGTGACTGCAAGTCTGCTTGCTTTGGTGATTGGCATGATTGGGATTATCCAGATGGTGTGAGATTGTGGGAGAAATTGTCTGCCTTCTCTTGCCTGTGCAATTTAGTGGAAACAACAAGATTTTGTTTTTCAAAATCACAAAGTAAGTTGAACGAAATGTCGTTTGAGGGTGCGTTCGACCGAGGCCTGGAGGTTCTTATCCAGGCCATCAACAACGAGGACCTCGCTTCGGGCCACACCACGGTCCTCGTGGAGATATGCGGGGGGTCGTGCTCGGGCAAGACCTACCTGTCCTCGCTCCTCTCGCGCCGCCTGACCGACTCCCTGGCGTCGGTGGTCACCATGGACTCGTGGTTCCGCGACGCCTCAGACCCCCTGCTCCCGCGGGAGCTCCCCCCTTCTCCCTCCCCCTCCCCCTATGCCTCTCCCTCTCCCTCTGCCTCGGCGGCCGCGTCTGCATCTGCGCCTGGGTCTGCCCCGCGGCCTCCTCGCCCGTCGTTCGACCAGCCGGGGTCGTACCACTGCGGGGAGTTCGCGGGAGCCGTGAGGGCGCTAGTTGGGGCAGGGGAGGGAGGGCGAGGTCCCGTGTGGGCCCCGCGGTACGACGTGATGTCAAACACGAGGGTGTGTGATAGGGGGACTTTGATATTGCACAAGCCCGTTATAATCGCTGAGGGGTTAGTTGCTTTTTCTCTCTTTTTTTTTTTTTTTCTTTAATGGCTTATTATAATGTAGATTGTATGCTGTTGAGGCATTGAAAGACATTGGGACACTAAAAAGTGTGGTTGTATATAAGGTCTTTGTGGCTGCATCCACAGAAACCAGGTTACAGAGGAGAAAGGAGCGTGACTGTGTCAAAATGGGAGTTCCGGAACAGCTTGTGGAAAAAGTTTTCTACTCCAAAATAGAGCCACCACATGTAAAATTTATCGAACCACAGAAAGCATTATGTAATTTTGTACTATGGTCGTAGAAAAGTAATGGAATTATTTGTATGGCAATGAATCGCTATCTCTTTTTAGGCCATAATTCCTCATAAAATACAGCATTCATCTTTCTCCTGTTTCAACAAAAGGCGCGGATGAGAGGCCACAAGGGCCTCTTTCTGTATATCCAGAGTGTGCGGTAATCCCAGCATTCTCAGTGCTGGGGCATTATCTGGTGTCATGGCAACGTAATTTGCCACTTGTGCAGTCACACTAGTGCCAGCCAGATCAAGTAAAAGTATCCTGTGACAGTTCTTAAGGAGTGTAATGGCACCTCTGTCAGTGATTTTTGTGCAACCACCAAGCTGAACTATTACAAGCCAAGGGCAGTGTGCTGCAAGTGCAAATACAGATAAATCGGCTGTTTTTGTTTTGTTTTGTTTTTTTTAGTTGTTGTGTGTAACTTTTTGTTTGAAAGAGGTTTTTTCGTACATATTTCAGGTGATGACAAGTTAATCTCAACCAGACATGGTCTGGCAATATGAAAGATGGTGTTATCAGTCAATTTCTAGCAGATTAAATGTGATATAGAACTCAAATTAGACAAACTTGGTTACGCAATAGTCTAACAACGGATAGATGCTGGCAATGTGAGGATAGAGCTGCTACCTACGGGTTTAAAAAAGTGGTACTGGGGATTTCAGGATTTTGGTGCTCTTACATCTTCATCTAGAACAGGGCTACCACAGCATAAAATCTGTAGGTTTGAACAGTTGGATAGCGCTCTGTAAATACGGCGGCCCATTACACTAGTAGTGGGAGGTGGATTTTCTTGGATCACCCATAGACTTCGTAATCCGTTTGGAAAGGATATCTACTGGTTTTTATATTATTCCTTTCGACTTGATGCGATGGGGTTTTGTTTGTTTGAAGAATTTCGTACAGTGTCAGTTTCTTCTTCACAGAAAGTAAAAATGGTCTCAACCTCGCCACTGCAATATGCAAATGCGCCGTTGTCATTTACTGTAATTTCCCGAAGAAGTGGAGGAAAGACAACATCTTGAACTAAGAAAGAAAAAATAATTAGCATAGAACAGACCAAAAAAAAGAGACTTGAATGTGTCCAGAGTTGTCTAAGTTCCGGAAGGTTGTTTAGTATCTGGGTTTTTTATGGTAATGAGCTCAGGAGAAAAATCGAAAGTGAGTCTGTATTTCACCTGTGCAGATAGGCCTGGGAGTACAGCTGCCAATTTTATTTGTTGCATCTTAGTACATTGTGCTATGCTCAAACAGGCTTCTCTCTAAATCTTGTGAGGCTGAAATGAAATTTGCTGGAAGAAGAACCAGTGTATTTGTATCTTTCTCTTCCTTAAAACACTCATCCAAGAAAAGAGTCGAAAGTGTGTTCTTATAGGTCTGAGTAATAAGGAGAAGACACTCAGCAGAAAAATTTGGGCACTGAGAGAAATTCAAAGATTCCATCTCTGGAATGTTTGCGACCATGCACTTGATGACACTAACAGATGTTTAGAGAGGTTAATGAGACGGCAACCTTATGTCCACAGAAGCTTGAGCTTCAAGATTCAAGTGGCGCAGATTGGTACACTGAGCAAAAACATCACACAGGAATTGAGAAGAGACAACACTCTGACTGATATCCAATTCCAACAGAGTGTTCTTAGATGCACAGACGGCCGCAGCGATGTTGGGATGTGATTTAATATTATTGTACTCAGTAAGAACAATGGTCTCAATTGATGTACAAGCACTAAGAAATTCGAATAGGACCAGGCCAAGTTCACATTCCTCCAATTCAAACAACCTGAAATCTGCAACCCGAACAGCATCATGGTATTTTTGGCCTATGTAACCAAGAGATATCTTTGTAAGCATCTTTGGCTGTACTCCTCCCAGTAGTAGAGGTGGAACTGGCAGGAGAGGTACAACAGCTTGTTCAGGAGTTGGTACAACAGTAGGTTCTCCATCCAACTGGATGAGACATGAATCCAAGAGGTTCATAAAAATAGTGTCATCCAATCTCTAAGTGAATTGTGTAGGAGTTGTGTAAATTATCTTATAACACACGTGTTCCTCCAAAGCAAATATGAAAAGTTCGCCAACTATTTCTGCTGGAAGTGATATCTTTGCTACACAAATCCATAAGAGAAAGACCATCAACAAAATACCTAACAAACGAACAGGAACCAAAGTCCCCCAAAACCAAAAACCAAAAAACCTGCACCACCCATAACTCAACTCCAACCGAAGCCATTCTTCATCAGCCTCAGCACATTTCTGAAGCACAAATGAACCAGTCTCGGCACGTGCCTTTGGCCCCCAACCCCGCCATCACTCCCAGTTCCAATTTCCAGCGGCGATGCAGTGCTTCTATCGCCGTCGGGGCTCCTCGTCCTATTGTGGGATACTCGAGTGTTGGGTATCAGTGGACTCCCATCTAGCGTCAAAGATCGCCACGCAACGGGCCTTTGCGCCAACGAACTCAACGACATCCCCATACTAACGCAAATAACCGCCCAAGATGTAAACCAAATAGGTTTCTTTTTTTATTTCGAAACCAAAAAGGCGTTTATTTGAAGTCAATTTAGTTGTAAAGTCTGGATGTGTAGGGATGGTTATTTGGGGTGGAGGTTTTTGTTTCTTAGGAGTGGAGTACTGTTTGGGTGTAGGCCGGGGAGGAATTGAGCGTGGGCGGCTTGGAGAAGGCAAGCCGTAGTGTGATAAGTGGTGTGACTTTAATGTTGTTGGCAATGCAGAGTGCATTTGTGGCAGTGGGGGCATCCATGAACTCAATGAGTCCTTCTCTGGTACTGGTTGGATAAAATTAGAAACATGTAACTATGTGCGGAATAACTTACTTGCGATCCTCCTTGCCTGGTGTGAGTGGTTCTCGTTTTGTGAAGAATTTCACAGTGGTAGGGAGTGGTGCATGGAGATTTTGGAAAACCGCGAGCATGTTTTCCTCAGTGAAGTCGTTTGGTATGTTGTTAAAATAAAGGCTGTGTGATGGGCGGTAAACATCTGTAAATTTCGTTTTAGAAAAAAAAAAAAAAGGTGTGACAATGCAGGGAAATTACGGCGAAGTGAACTGGATGACTTGCATCTGTTGAGAGGTGAAGAAGAGAAATCTTTACACATTGTGGTTGGTTGAAGTTCAGCAGAAAGCTCATCCTAAACGACAATCGGTTTCCTTAACTAGAAAGAAAACGGGATTACAGTTGGAGAAGCCCTGCTGTCCAAAATGTATGGGTGGCGTGAAAAAACGATTTGAAGTTGCTGTGAAAATAGTGTGGCTCCGTTAAGGAAGTTCTTGGCCGTCTCGGCCATCATACCATCACCCATTTGAACCATGGCCACGCCCTTTTTCGTCCCCAGGCATTTAATCTGTGAAAAAACTTAGATGGATCTAATAGGACACAAATTCTACCTTGAGTACATTGCCATAAAGGCAGAACAAATTGAAAAGGCGATCCGGAGTGAATGCTTTGTCATCCACATTGTAAACCATCAGTACTGAATGTGTCTCCACACCAACACTTCGGTAGAAGTCCATTGCAGCAGCTAGGAAAAGTGAGTGGACCTCACAAGCATCATTTTGAAACCTTGTACTTGAGCGACGGCAACAGAGGGATCAACGTAACCGACCAGAGAGGACATCCCCATCCCGGGATATTGCTCTCTCATTGATTGCATTGTGGGTTGTAAAACTTGGCCTACGGACTTGAATTAGAAAAAGAATCCTACAGTTGTTATTTTTACGTTAATTATACCAGACGAGAACATGCCGGGTAAGGGGCCAGTTGGGAGTCCAGGATTTGTGAAATCGCGAGTAGTATCAGTGTTTGCAGTCACATTGAGTTTTTCTGTGTGGGAGAACTCGATCTTGAGGGTACATGCTCCTGAATAGATGTCTTTGCCTTCCAAGGCTGATTTGGCAATGGACGCACTCTGAGAAGTGTCAAACCTGACAAAAGTAAAATCGCCACTAGAAAGGTGAACACTCCGTACTCAACAAGAGCTTGAACACCATTCTTGGAAAATATGACAATACGCTGCACAGCACCATAGGGTGACATAATGGCGTACAGTACATCCACAGTTATGGCGTACAATGGATTAATAATGGATACGAGAAGAACGCGATTTGGTTGTTGTGGTGACCTGAATCAAATTAGTACACACACAGAAGGATATGTGAACCTTTTCATTGATTGCTGATTGATCTTTTGGCTTTTGCTATAACTGAATTGGAGTTCTGTGTCATTGATGTAAACAGGGCGTTCGCGGGTTGCTGTAACAAGTGCAGAGGCGGCGCTGATGTTTGCCATCTCAATGAGTGCTTGATTGAATTTTGCAAGGTGAACGTCTGTAAATAAAGTTATTGTGGTGTGAACCTACAGGGAAAAGCTTACAAGCCACAACGTTTCCAAATTGAGAAGCGAAAGCCACGAGCTGCTCGTTCATGGATTCCAGTACATTCCTGACATGTACCACCTTGGACATGGTTGGGACAGGGTCCGGCAGTAGCGGGGCCATGGAACCCTGTGTGGACACGGTGACGGGCCCACCTGACGACGCCAACGTCGCCGTAGGCGAGGTAGACTGCGGCACGCCTATACTCGGCTGCTGTTGCTGCTGCTGCGTCTGTTTTGGTTCTTGTTGTTGCTGCTGTTGTATAACTGTCGGGGATGTGGTGACCGGGGGCGACGCTCGCGAGCGTGGAGCCGCGGTTGCGCCGGTTTTTGCGCCGCTGTTACCGACGTCGGCCCTCGTGGGCTGGGAAGCGGAGGGGGTTGTTGATAGGCCAGAAGTAGGGGAGGGGGCGGACGTAGGTTGTGGATCTGGCGACATCGTGTTGACGGTGGCCGGTGAGAGAGTCCTAGAATTGCCAACAAGGGCGGACTTAACAGCTGCGGGGTTGGCTGCCATGTCGGTTTTTTTTTGTTTTTTTATATGTATGTTTTCGTATGGTGCGGGAGCAGTCGCGCTAGCAGGGGAATTAATTTAGTTTGATTGGCAAGTGGCCAGGTGCAGGTGGGAGGCGTGGTCGTGCTAGCGTGCGTGGGGTGATGCCGCTAGCGGGGGTGCTGATTTTTTTCCCGGTCGCGAACAACAAAACGCTTGACCTCAAAAAAGGCGCAGTTGGTTCCTTTGGAAGGTTTTTTTTTTTTTGGCTTGTGCTGGGACTCTGGAGGACTGGGGAGCTGGAGGGTAGTGTCTTGGAAGAGCCATGGGAGTGAGGAGGTGTGAGCCAGACAAAGGTAAACAGTTCTAAAAAACAGGCTCGAGATCCATTCGGGGAAGATCACTAACGGAAATCTCGGCTCCTCTGTTTGGAAAGAAAAAAACGAAGAACTGTTGAAACAAAAAAAAAAAAAAAACACCGCTCTTCCACGTTCCGTTTTCCGGCCGATGAAGATCGTTGTTTGTTGGCCGTCAGCAGCGGTGCTGTTGTCACTATTATTCGCCGCGTGTCGATGTGATATTACGGAGTGCTCCGGTGTCGTTGGGTCTCTCGTTTACGATTCAAACGATTTGAAGAATGGTTTTTCTGCCATTAACCTTCCGTGTTGTATGCATCTTCCTTTATTCTTCTTCTTTTAAGTGCCAACAGATGGTGACAACAGTCGGCGTTGTGGGGTTTTTCTGCAAGAAATGAGACCCCCTACTCTGCCGTACAAGTTCAACACGGTATCTTGACGCTGAAACTTTTTTTTTTTTTTGAAAATATAAACGAGGGCAAATTATAACACATCTAGGTCTGTGGCCTACTCTGTGGAACAAATGGATCAGCCGTAGGAAATGTAGGAGCAGTTCTATACCAGGACGCTGCTTTCACTGTAGTCACAGCCACCAAAAATCATACAGCATCCTTTCAACACACCTTCCCTGCTTGCAGTTATGTCACTTGGTTCTCCATAGACATTTCTGCCTACAATTTTAGTATGAACTCCCACTCAAATCCAAGTCAGCCAAAGCATTTATCTTTTTTAGTTGCCTATACCGATCCGGTGTATCTGGGCTTCAGTGTTGAGTCCCTTTACACCATACACCCTGTTGCCATGGCAGCTGATGTAACAACAACAGGCAATTACCATAGCTCTTGGGTCAGTTCCGCAGGAAACTCTTTTTCACTCCTACAGCCCTTAGCTAATCCTGCTAAAAAATTGCACACCCTGTTCGTGCGAGGAGTGGGCGCGAGCATAAGTTAGCCTTGAATGTCTGACTTATTACTGAATAACAACCGTCCTAGATGCCGAAACTGCTGGCGCACCCCCTTTTTGGACCTGCAATGCATCCCAGTGGGATGATGGTTTTTGTGACTGCTATTGTGGATTTTATGTAGGCCTACCACTTGACATTCGTCTTACACTAGCCAGGATATTGATTGCCATAATCTTACAAATCCTTCCAACTGCGGTGTCAACCAATATTGCAGTCCCACGCTCCTGAGTTGCGTAGATCCGTGGTTCAACTGTCCTGCAAACACATGGTGGGATGGTGAAACTTGTAATTGTGACTGTGGCTCCGCCCTTGCAGCAGATCCCGACTGTTTGGACAAGCGGTGGCAGTATGGTGCCTGGGACACCCCTCGCCTTAACGTTTCTGGTTGCCGTGACATACCTGCTGCATATTGTGACGCCGTTTCCTTTCAATGCGGAAGTTGTAATTTGCTATTTTTTCCCTCTTGGCTTACTTTGTTACAGTTTTGGAATACAGTTGCGGTTATAGCACATACAACACTTCTGATGGCTGCAACTGTGAGTGTGGGTCACATGACCCAGACTGCGATGTCAAAACTCAACATACAGTGGGTTGTTTGTCCAATGAAACGTGTATTGCCGACGAGTGTGGCCCAAGTACGTGATTTACTGGCCTCTCTTGCTCTCACTTTGACTTAGTTCCGGTATCGTCTGAAGAACCACACTCCCATCTAACGGAGTCAAGTTACCACGATGACCATCACGACTCCCCTGTGGCTATTATTGCTGCACTAGTAGCTGCTGGTGCGGCCCTTTGTGCTGCCGGTGCCGCAGTCGTCGGGTATTCTTCTTTTCTCTTACTGAGAACTCAACTAAACATTATGTCACCACAACCTCAGATTTGTAGCCTATCGCCGATCCCACCAACCCGATAACTCTGTGCCCTCCTTTGTACCCTCATTTGTACCCCCTACAGACAGTCAGTTCACCATGGAACCCATGTCAATGGGAGGAAGTATGATGATGAGTGGCACAGGCACAGGTGTGCCAATGATGACTATGGTTGTGGACCAAATGGGCAACCCCATTACGGATATGTCATTACTAGCCTCTGGTGGCATGATGCAACCCGGTATGATGGGAATAGCCATGACCACTACGGTTGACCCTGGGATCGGAAGTGGAGTGACTGACGGTACCATAACCACGAACGTTTCCACAACAGAATCAGTCATGATGGTTCCACCACCCTCCACAGCCCCACCTCCATCCAACCTTCCCCCGGCTTCCACTGTTGACGAGGAACCGGACCTTGAAGGATATGGCGGAAATGACTAGTGGCTTCGTTGGTACTCACTTCACCCACCACAAACTCTATTGTGTACACTTTTTTTGCCTTTGCAAACCACCTAACAAACAAATAGAAAAACAAAAAAAATTCCTGTTATGCTAATGCGACCCGGATTGTGCAGTCGGAGAACCCAAAATCGTAGTTCTTCCTGGATGTTGTGTGATTTTGATTGTTTGCCACTCACGAAGCCGACAAACAACAAAAGAAAAAATTTTCACTCATTTCGGCGTTTCAATTGTCCCCGGTACGCCGATTGACACAAAGAAAAAAAATGGCGGCCACCGCCGAGACAGCAGCAGCACCTCCCACGACGCCCCCTCTGAGGACGAGCCACACCCCGCGGGGCTCCTCGGGTACCCCGCCCAGGCCGCCGGGGTCCTCGTCTCTGTCACCCCCTCTGCCGGGCACAGGGGGCAGGCCCAGATCCAAACCAAAGGGGGGAGGAGGAGGAGGAGGAGGAGGAGAAAGCAAGGGGCTGCGGGTGTGGGCGAAGAGGGCCGCGAGGAGCCCCAGGGGCAGGGGGGTGGCACTGGCTGCGGTGCTGGTTGTGGCCACTGCCGTTCCGCTGTTTGTGGTGTGGCACATCAACACTAGCAGGGCTGTGGACACCATGGTGTCGAGAACAATAGCAGAGGCAGGAAGCTGTGTGTGTTCTTTTTCTGGGAATCGCGGCAAATTTTTGCTGGGTGATACTCACTTTTTTTTTTTTATGTGAAGTGGTCTCTTATGAGATTCTGAACAGACTAGGGGTACAGCTTTTTGCTTTTTTTTTTTTTTTTTTTTTTTTTTTTTTGTTATTTAGTATACCACATTTAGGTACTGGACGGACAAATTGAATCGATTTTTGATGAACTAAGACTTAACCCCGACTTACTGAAACCTGGCCATGCTTCTGCTCTTTGGACTCGCCAAACAAGTGCTAGTCTTAGAGTATGGTTTTTTTCTTCTTAGTCTGCAAGTGAATCACTTCTGTTAGGATAGTACTCAGCTGTCTATCATTTTGATTCCAACAGATCCCCTTAACTTTGACCCCATGATGGAATCCTCACATATTTCTCTTGTGAACGTGGTACTGTCCCCTGCTACCTGCAAATACGTTTAACATTCCCAATATTAGACTTTGAGCTTAGTGGCACCCCTTTCCAACAGCACTCTAGCCGTGGCACAGAAGGAAGTTGGTGTCGAAAATGGCTTCTTATGCATGAATACTGTCTCGTTGGAACAACCAGGCCTGTCAAGAGTGCTTTGCCAAGATAATGTCATACGTTGGAGCAGTATACTGCGAAGGTCATACCTGGATGGGGCCGCCTTCAGTGACCCAATTTTAGTGGATGTTTTGTGAGTATAAGTTCCTTTTTTAGTGTTTTAATCAGCCTGCCAGAGGGACATCTAGGCTTCTCATCAACCTTGCCAAGGTTTCTGTGTGATACCCTTATCTTCTGTCCTTACAATTACAAGGTCCTTGTTTCCAATAACACTCCTATTGCTTGGTCGACTAGTGGGATAGAGGTGGCTCTTGTATGTGCAAGGGAATCTTGTCACCATGCTAACTTATGGGAAGATCACTGGGCTACTTTCTGACATCGAGCTTCAAGGACTCGGCTTTGGTTATTTGCTTGATTACTCTGGGCTTGTAATGGCAACTCTTGGTTCAGTGTCTATTAACGCGAGTGAGTTGGGGTATCGTAAATAACTATTTGGTAGGAAATTTCACCTTGGTTATAGTACAGCGTTTCCAAATAACTGTTCAAATTCTCGTATTTCCGGCTCCTATGATGTCATCACACAGAAGACGAACTTATCCAACTTCATAGCAGACTTCCAGTTGGGGTACCGGGACGAATTTGGAATTTATAAATTGTAAATCCCTTTTTACTTTCTTATTTCTTACCGGAGTACAGGAAAGGTACATTTGAAAGGCCTAGCTAATCTAAATCTTTCTGTAGTGAGTCATATAGCTCCTTACCCTACCGTTAATTGGACACTCGTTCTTGCTATTGACACTCAGTAAGAATCATTTCCGTTCCTCTTCGTAGCATGATGTTTTGAATAGAACCTATACAAGCTCAGTTGATGATAGCATCAAATTGACAGTTATAATAACCATTGCTATTGTTGTTGTTGTTTTCCTGATTGGGTACTTCATATTCCTTTCATTTTATTATTGTAATTCGTTTCCAGAATCTTTTCATCCATTTCTCTGAGTCATAAAACTCCATCTGTGAGCCCCGAGACGAAAATTGATCTTGATGCTGGAATAACAAAGGTATGGTTTTGCGCAACGACGTCCACTCATCTCCTCAGATAATAGAAAAATTGAGGTTTCTGCGTAAAAAGGCTGATAAAAAAAGTAGTGCCGTTATTGACGATATCATTGAGCACCTAACACATACCGGGGACCTCTTTATGCCGGATTTAAAGAAGCAAACTGACTTCTTAGATAGCGATATCCAGAAATGGTTGTACTGTTACTGTTGTGGGTTCTACTTAATGATACTGTAGGCTAAACGACGAAATTACACCTATGTCATTGCTTCAAGATTCTTCTCACACAAATATTCCGCCGCTCACGAGTAGGCTCCAAAGCGTTATTGTCAGCTCCCCTCGTGACCTGGACCTGGAATCTTTTGCGTTTGATGTAATTTCTCCTACTGTCTGATTAGTTGACATGTTGAAGGTATTCGAACTTCCAACTGAAGGAATATTAGAACGTGTCACTATCCATGTTGTTTGTTACGTCAATGATGAATCACTCACACATAATAGGCTTTGCTGTCTCTTGGTGTACTGCAGCAACTCAAAATCCCTCTCGACTATGTTCGCTCCTTCATTGCTGAATTAGAGACCCACTATAGGGTATTCCTATTATTCTAATACCATCATTGATGATACCTCTTTAGAACAATGCTTATCATAATAGCATCCACGCTGCGGATGTCGTTCAATGTCTATATTACCTTGCCATTAAGGGATTGCGAGGCTTGCTGGGTCCTGAAAATGCATTGGATATATTCGCCCTCATTCTTGCTGGGGCAGCTCATGATGTTGGGCATCCTGGAGTCAATAATGTTTGCATTTCCACCAAAAAAAATTGAATAAAATAAAAATAAAAAATAATGAACAACAGGCATTCCTGATTGCCACAGGTGATGAGCTTGCTTTGCATTATAATGGTTTAGTATGTCAATATCACACACATGGTTCACGTAAATAGATCGAAGTGTACTTGAAAACTTCCATGCGAGTTTTTCTATGAAGATTTTTCTCACCAAGTATGCCTCTTCATGGGGCCTCTCTACCAAAGACTTGAAGTATTGTATGCCTGTATTTTTCTCAACAAAGGGTTAACCCTGCTTTTCAAGTGCGGGGACTTTTTATAAACTTGGTGCTATCCACAGATGTCTCCTTGCACTTCGAAATAATTTCCAAATTCAAGGTTCAAACCCAGTTTCATTTTGAATTGCCAACAATAAACTAAGCACATTTTCTTAAGACTCTCCTCGAAGACCCAAACTGCAATCTGAAGGAAAACAAAGACCACCGTTCTCAGCTACTGTGCATGGCCATTAAAACCGCTGATATCTCTAATGTAATAGTCTACTACATGTGGTACTTGCCTCACCAAAAATTTCTGTAGGTAATGCGGCCACATAAGCAAATGCTAAAATGGGTATGGCAACTCACTCAAGAGTTCTTCAATCAAGGCGATCAAGAAAAACAACGTGGCCTTCCCTTGAGTCCCTTCACAGACCGGGAAGCCGGAGTATCAAAATTACCAAAGCTACAAACCAATTTCATATCGTGTGTTGTTGAAAATTCAAACCAAACAACTAAGCGAAACCTTGTTGACATTTGCCGAACAGACTTATTGCTGAACCTCTTGTTGAAACTCTTGATAGGGTCATACCATTACCAGACTTGATAGAAAACCTACACCAAAACAGTGATTATTGGAGCACCAACACCCTGCCTGAAAATTTCGACGTTCACGTACAGTAGCAGAGAAACTAATTGAAAAATTTAGAGTAAGATTACGTTCTAACGAACAATTATTTATCTTTCCTTGTTCTTTGCTTCCTTTTACAATTCCACAACAAGGGCAGAGGACTTTGGTGGATTGGCGTTTGAAGTGTTTGCAGGTGCTTCTTTGTTCGCCTTGTTACTCGTGCCTCGGAGCTGGTGAACCCAGTGTTCCCAGTTTATGTTGCTGAATTTGTATAGGAGGTTGAAGCGGTAGAGTAGAAGTACAGAAAGAAACGTAGCAAGAAATGGTGCTGTGCACAGCCACACCTGTGTAGTATTTATTAAAAAGGGCTGGACTTCGGCAAAGAAAGGATATACCAGTGGAGACAAAAACGCCCACAGAGTGCTGTATGATATCGCTTGCATGACCAGCATGCCTGCGCATCCAGATATAGCTACTAAACATAGAAAAACATCCAAAAGAATTGCGCTCATGGTTTTCCTGATAGTTACTCCGCGGCCGGCTTGCTTTTTATACAGGAATACCCAGTAGCAGGTATTACAAGAAACATTGACGAGGGGCAACGCGACCTAGAAAAGGGTCAAAGGTATTTGCGGCTTAGAAAACGCACAGTGAAGTAGAAAGCTGTCATATATGCAAAAGACCAAGTAGTATGGAAGGTGGTATTATTTGGTCCCTTTCCAATTCCCCAGGAGAATAGTACTGAACACCCGGTAAGGCCATTTGACCCATACCCTATTGGCACAAGAAAAGGAAGTAGTACTCCAACCTGTGAAATGGTTGATTCCTACAAAATTACACGAAGATATACAAAGTGGATGGCCCTAATGTACAAGGGAATGTGAGAACTTTGCCACAGTTTCCTCAGTGGTGAATAAAGCAGAAGAAGAGTGAGCTGCGAAAAAACAGTCAGCTTTGCTTCTGATGCGAGGGAATGTCCAGAAGTCTCTGTATCTGAACTTAATCTTGTTAGACAGGGACTACCAGTTGTTTTTCGCTACTTATTATGTGCAGAACAACCAAAATCAAAAATAGAGGAGGGTGTCTTTGATCCAGATTCGAGGTTATCTATAACTTCCAAGTAAGGCTTCCTTAAAATGTCAGTAATAAGAATTTATTGACTCAATGTACCTCCACGCTCCGCTTCCAACTTTGAGGCACTACGACGCCAAGAAGTGGTGCCACAAGAAGAATGATGATGGTAATTATAACGAAGGTTAACATCAGGGCCAGTAACCACTCATATAAATAAAAAAGGAGAATAAAGCCATAGAGTGCGGCAAAACGGACTAGAGTGAAGTTGAGGGAAAAAGGAGATGTGGACGAAGTGGATTGAGACGGTTGTTGTCGTGTACTGGTACTAATAGTAGAGCTACTAGTGGCCGTCACAGTAATTTCTTGGCACGTAAGAAAAGAAGACATTTAAGTTCATTTGGTACTGTGAATTCCAGTCAAAAACTCCGAGGCATCCCAGGGACAGGAGTAAAACCATGGCTGCATGGGATCACGGATCATAGAGGGACACACAACAACACCTAGTAGAGTTTCAAAGAGCAGGAGAAACTTGCACGGAATACCATCTATTTTCGCAATAACATTTGCAATTGGTGTAGGAGAAAAAACCAGTGCACGTATATCTTTTGAAATGAGATAGGCACTTGAAAGTTCAACCAAAGGAACACACGGGACGAGCTTGATACAAGGAAAGTAGGTTCGTTTTCAGTCATCAATTGCGCACTTTTTGGGTTCGTAATAAGGACTACTGGCCACTCACCAATAGATGCATCAACAAAACTCCAAAGGTCGTGATCGAAGGCAACAATGCGATACCTATTGGAGTCAGCATGATGGTAAAAAAAAAGGATAGGGGAGAACGTTTTTTTTTTAAGGGTATTAATCTCAAGCTCGACAAAGCCCGCACTCATTCTCCAATATGTACGTGGTGTGTGAAGGTGCCCACATAAGAACATTGTAAACGGAAGTGGTTTCATATCTATCTGACTGCGGGTCATTACTTCCATTTTCGTTTTAACTGCCAACCTCGTTCAGAAAAGGCTTGCCTGAGGGCCCTTGAATATAGTTGGAGCAATAGTGGCTTACAAGAATATTATGCTGATAGTCAGAGGAAGTCTTCAATAAATCCTTGAGCGCCTCGATATGACGGCCATTGACCCAGCCAAAGTATGTATCTTGTGGTGCTGGCCAAGCTCTTAGCCTCAAGGAATTGATATACAACCTTACCAGGTAACTCGGTATTCCGAAAAAAGATAAATCGGTAGGCACTCCCATAGGATGTAGTTTGAATATGCTCCACGATTTCTGTTGCTGGGCCGAAAGTTACACCAAAAGTGGAGTAGTCCTTCATCCAGTTATTGGACGCATTGAGCTCTAACACGGAATAGGAATCGTGGTTTCCTTATTACCCTTAATTTGTGTTGCTTCTCATTTCACAATCATTTAGTGTACCAGGGATATCTTTCCACTTGTCCCAAGTAAAAAGATTATGGGTCTCCAAAATGGTCCGGTATTCCCTTTTCATTGTATTACATATTGAAAGAAGGACTTGGAAGGGTACCTCCATTCATTCTCTTGTTGCTTGAATCTTAAAACAGTGCGCCTGCGTCTAACTTGAGAATCCACTAAGTCCCCAGAGGCTATGACAAATGCAGGCTTGATAATTGGTACGACCTCCTCCACAAGCAAACGAAACTTCAGTGCCTCTTCTTTGCCAAACTTGCTGATATGAGAATCTGACACCTACAGTGTTAAGATACTATAAATTCAGACGTTAGAAACAAAAAAAAAATAACCTGTATGAACCAAAAGAGTCCATCAGGTTTGGAATTCAAAACAGAACCAGGTGCCAGCCAAGCAGCGTTCACAGCGCCGTTGGCAATCGCGGTGCCATTAGTTGTGTTCCCCAGCAATATAGTGGACCTGAAACTTTCGGCCGCCGCTACAGCCTCACTGGGCTCCAGACGCGCAGTGGGCCAAACGCCAAACGGAGGGGGAGTCAAGCCAATAGCCACAAAGGAAGCCAAAACCCCAATCACCAGCGCGCCAAGGAGCGAATGCGACGAAAGAAAGAACATCGCTGATACACTCACCGCCCTCAATGCCTTCAACACGCCCCAACGCCTCCGATCTCCGTCATTCACCCCTCGTTTCTTCCCGCGACCATAAGCTGCTGTCGTGATTCCGGTGGTTCCTCCAGTGCCCGGTGTTGCCGAATAAGATCTCTCTAGTTGTATAGCCGCGTCCAAGTCGAACTGCTCTTGCATTTCCCTCGGCAGATCTCCATACACCGACATTTCGACAAAAGCACAGCAAAAAACTGTCAGTGGCGGGTGTAATGCCAAAAAAACGACATCATTCCCCGGATACGTCTCCCTTTTGTTTTTTATTTCTCCCCTAATCCTGAACCGTTCGGGTTTAGGTGAAGGGGGGAAAAGGCCGCCCTGCAACAAGTCAAGGCATAAGGATGTTATCGAAATAGGAAGAGTCAGAAAACTATGAAGTTAACTTTATCGACTGAATTCCCAAATTTTTTTTGTTTTTTGTTGTGAATTTTATTTGCACGAAACACTGCTTTACCGTGAATAGGCGTACTCAGCTTTGTTGTGCATTACAAGCTGGTCGCCAACAAAGTAGAAGCTGTCTGATTTAGTTTCATATGGGTGTGTGATAATGTCCTCCTCTATTGGAAATTTTGAGTTTCTTAAGTTTAAGTTCTTATATGGTATGTGGGTTGTAGGGTAATTGAAGGTTTGTGAAAGCACACGTTCAACTTTAGACAATCTCGGAAGATCGTATATCACTTCCCATTCGTTGGTGCTATCGGGAATTACAAATCCAAACGGGAAGTCAAAGCTTTTCAAGAGCCTATTCTTAAAGTAGTGACGCTCTATCATTCGGAAAGTGGGCAGAGGCTGAGGACCCACTTTGAAAGTAAGCCTGAGAAAAGTCAGGGGCGTTTCATGGGAACAGTTGCTACTTGGTCCCGATGGTTTTATACGCCAAAAATTTTGCACCAAAGTCGTATTGTATAAATCTGGAAGAGTCGTCCAGGTCAGATAGCCTTAGTGGAGGGGCATCAGGGTCTTTTTGGACATGGAAGAGTTCAGTCTAGGTTTTCAGTTAGCTTTCTTTGGTGCTGGGTTGGAGCTTACATTGGTCGCCACCTCTCTTATACAAAACTCTGTGAAATCAATTCCATACGAATTGGCAGTGATTGGACACAAAAAGCCTATTTTTTTTTTTTTAAAACCGTGTTGTATGTCGTTTTTGATTGGGTTCGAACAGTCACACCAACAACGACGCGACAACAAAAAGCCCACCCACAATTACGTACTCGGGGAAGGTGCAGTGTGCTTTAGGACTTCGGCGGGAGTCACGTTCCTGTACACCGGGGTAGTGGAGCTGCTGCTGGCTGAGGACGACGCCGACGTGGGGGATGCCGTGGCCGACGCCGACGAAGATGATGACGACGAGCTCGTGGGCGGTGGCGTCCTTTTGCTCGACATGGCGATAGACACACACGGATGTTCCGAACAACAAGGAGGGGAATAAACAAACTGTTTTGTGTTGTTTGTTTTCAGGTCGGCGGGAATTGGCACACTTCCGTTATGGGATTCGGCGAGTGAATGCACACGCACACGTGCTGTAAAAGGAGTGGGAGGTGTTGTGAAATCTTGGACCAAGTCTGTTACTCAGGAGTGACTTCCGTGATTAGGCGAAAAGTATTCCGCTTTTTTGGTTATCTTCGCGGCCGTTGCTGTAAGGCGACACATTTTTCGAGAGCTACGGCAGTTTAGCTTCCTTTTTATTATTCAAAATGACACAACTCCCCTGCTGGTCGGTCTCTCTGGTGCGCCCTCAGTTTATTTCATAATTTTTATTTTATACCGGATCTCACCTTGCCACTTTTTTAGGCCGGAGCAAACGTGAATGGGCGACTTGGCCTTGGTGACAATGTGGACAAACCACAATTTACACGAGTGTCACATTTCTCTACAATACCAATTACGGGGGTTTCGTGTGGTGCATACAACACTTTGTTTGTGTCAGGTACCTTCCCACCTAGATGTGATATTAATTTTCGTGTTTACATTCTCTTCCCCAGCTGAGAATGAACTGTTTTTGTGCGGTGCCACAAAGTGCCGCGATGGCAGCAGCCTTTTTATGGGAGCTACGCCAGCACCACCCGTAACCCAAGCTCAAGTCCAACCAAATGCCTCTCCTTCACTGACAGCGTCATCCACTCCCCCTCAGACAACACCTCCACAAACACCCTCCCACAGACGTCACCATCATCACCACAAGACGGTGGCCACACCTACCAGCTCACCAACCCCTGCTAGTCCTGATCTTACTCCAAGCACCCCCTCCCCGACACAGACACCTTCGAGCACTGTCACGGCAACACCAGCACAACCCAGAACCTTTGAGGTTCTTCCAGTTCCACTTCCATTCAAACTTCCACAAGGGAAAGTTAGGCAGGTAGCATTGGGAACATACCACGCCATGCTACTAACAGGTTATATATAATCCCAGTTCCTTGGTTTAATGGAAAAATGACAGATGAAGGACGTGTCCATTCCTGGGGTAGTTCAAGCTTTGGGCAGCTTGGCCTCGGGGCAACTTCTTCTGTTCTTACTCCACAACTAATTCCAGGGCTGGCTGGTTTTTTCACTTTTTCCCCGTATTACTCTGATGTAGTTTTAAAGGTGTTATTCAAATAGCTGCTGGTACTTCTCATTCAGCAGCTGTTACAGGTTTATTTGCAACCTCCTTACAATGGATAACGTTTAAAAAGAACTGGGGGAGTTGTACACCTGGGGTAAAAATACAACTTATCAGGTACACTATCTGATATGTCAGCCCTGGTATTAAGTAATTTGTAGCTTGGACATGGAGATCCCTTTCCTAGAAAAAATCCTTTCAATGTGAAAATTTCGTGTGTTCAATTTTTATTTATGTATTTTTTCCTGTGTCTTATTTGTGATAGATCCTCATCCGATACCGGAATCAAGGTACGAGAATTCATCAAGCAGGTTGCTTGCGGTGATTCCCATACAGTTTGTCTTACAGGTAAAATGCCAAAAACCTCCACATTATAATAGAGTCCCCAGATAGTCGGAAAGTTTTCCTTTGGGGGCAGTGCAACAACTCTGGGGCAGTAACCCCTACCCCTGAAGAGTTTAAATTGGATTCGTTTTTAGTATCTCCAGTTATCATCACACAGGTTCTACAGTTCATAAAAAAAATGAAAACAAACAACAAAATACAGATTGCTTGTGGCCAGTGGCATACTGTGTTGGTGACAAATACAGGGACAGTTATATACTGGAAACTTGGGGAGCAGCCCCAACTAATATGTGGCGAGCTTAGTGGCAAGTGTGTTGTGCAAGTTGCGTGTGGAAGCTTTCACACCATGTGTGTCACCGGTTTGTGTTTGCTGTCCTGAGGGAATGGATCTTGAGTGGATTTGGTATATTTATTTCTACTTTGAATAGATGAAGGAGTTGTATATTCCTTTGGTGAAAAGAACTCTTCATGCCAACTTGGTCGTACAACACCTACTGCTTTGGGAGATACATCACCCGTACACTAGCTGCTAGCTAAGTGTTTTCTTATTTTTCATAAGGGTGTTGTAGAGGGTCTTCCTCCCAATCAGGCATTTTATGTTTCATCTGGAGAGTACCATACTGCTGTCATTACTGGTTTCCTTTCTCTTACCATCTGCAATACCAGTAACACAACTAGTTACTCATTCCAAATACCTTGTCTCCCAAAAACTATTGCGGTGTTGCCGACGCTTTTTTTTAGACTTGATTATAGTTATCAAGGTTCTTTTCCGTTTGCCTTGTCTATTGCTTTAATACCATAAAGGGTTTTATGAACCCCATCCGGGATGCAATTGTTGCTCTTGATAGAAAACCTAAACCAATATCACTCACAATGAAAAGAGGCTCTCTTCCCGAGGTAAGACAAAAAAGCCTTAACAAGGTCAAACAAACAAACAAACAAAAAAAGCTATCTTCAAGCTTCTGCCGAACTGATATGCCAGCACTAATGCCCAACCCCCCTGTTTCCCCTCTTCCCACCACTCGGTTTCACACTGTTAGAGGGGATCGAAAGAAATTACTCCAGGAAGATCCACTCATATCTGAAGAGGCATGAGTAATGACTTTTCTCCCAAAACTGATTCAAGACAAAGGACTTCAATTTAATTTTTTCAAATTTTGAACCTATGCTCAAGACAGCATCAGCTCTGTTGCAATCTGTGGATGATTATCTTGCACACTCCACGCAAAAAACACTTGGCGATGCAATTCTCGAAAATGCATTATTCTCCATGTCATGGATGTTTTTTAACGTGTGGCCAGTTCTCGTCTTTCAGAACTCTTCTAGACTATATTGACGTGTACAATGATATACAGCATGGCCTCTTTAATGCTAAAAAGCGATCAGACCTATTAACTACATTACTACGGGTTTCTAAATCCAGCATCCTTCTACACTGAGTTGCATTAGGAAATTGAGGAGTCTATTCCAAATAAATTCAACAATATTGTTCACCGTGATTTAAAATCCTTGCTATTTACCCCAGGTTTTCCTTTCTTCAATTCGGCCTCTTACTAACCACCCCAAGTCCAATTCATTCCTAGAATCTTCGTCTTTGTACAGGTGGGCACCTTCTTTTTTTTTTTTTTTTTTTTGAAATTGTGTAGGAAATTTTTAATTCTGTAAATGAGAACGACCCAGATTATGTGCCTCTCAATTCCGCACTCCGGAAGATTGGATTTCTTCTTGCAAGAACGAATGAAAACTTCCAGGTTTGGTTGGCTGCTGAACTTGTTTTGGTGACAATTTTCTCCAGTTTGTTAATCCCCTCGATATACTGAACTGCACATCTGACGAATCTGGTCAACTGCAGTAGGTATAGCTCTTTGCCAGTGAAAATCTAACAAAAACCAGAATTATGGGGGCTACTTTGGAGGGACTGGTTGACAAACTCACACACCACAACATAACAGGTTATTCAGCTTTTATCCATTAAACGGGAACCAAGTCAAAAAAGATCCAAACTTTAGGCAAGTGTTTTTACTTACATTCCGTACTTTTACCAGTCCCGTTGTTCTTCTCAAGATGCTCATTGAAAAGTGGGTCCTTTCTACTGTAATCTCCACTTACTCTTTTTAACAGGGCGAAATCTTTGGGTTCCAACTGGACTGCCAAACAACGGTGTGCTTCCTCACGGACCTGTTTGCATCGTATTTGACTCTGTGTTACAGCATATACCATGTTCTAGATTCATGGGTAGTAAATCATTTCTACGATTTTAAGCAAGAAGAAGAAGTTTTGGCGATGTTGGTTGAGTTTCTTGACGATCCCGATACTGGAGAGGATGAAAAAAACTTCAAGCAACATTTACACGAACTGCTGAAGCAGCTAAATGTTTCTCCTCCCTTTTTACTCCATGGTCATAATACAAAATAGAATGAATCCCCCAGCCCCGATATTCTGGTTACAGAGACTGAAACAACAGCGTTTGACTTCTCCTCAGTTTCCCCCTATCAGGTCCGATAGAAACAATCTGGCTTTTTTACCAATTTATTCAGATTGCGTGTGGCCTGGCCCTTATAAGCCACAACCTCTTTTCACGGATTGGCATTCAAGAATTCTTTGGAAAAGCATGGGAGAAGGCTGATGCAGCCCAGCGTTGTCCAAATTTGCTTGCTTTTACATCACGTTTCAATATGGTTTACACTGAGATAGCTCTTTTCTTCACACGTTAATCACACTTAGATGTCATCCTGGTCTTCCACAGAAATTTCCAACCGTACAAATAAGAATCTTCAAATTGCTGAGCTGTGTCACATGCTTGATATTGCCGCAGTAAATTATGCTTCAATTCAATTGGTTTTTTCACTCAGAATAGGCGTCGGAAGGGCTTAATGATTACTATTCTCTTACAGCTATAATTTACGGTCTTCTTTCTATCTCCGATAAATATCGAAAGCAGGTCACACAACATTTTTTTCAACCAAGTTCCTACTCATTATTCAGATATCCAAAGAGCATTTGGCGCTTTTAGAGCGGTTAGAAGAGTTAGTTTCGCCACTACGTAATTATAAAAATATGCGGCAAAAGGTTCAGTCTACAAAACCACCTTGTGTTCCTTTCTTGGGTAAGAAGCCTCTATTCACAAAAACACTAAACTATGTCTTCAGCACTGACAATCAAGGACCTCACATTCATTGAAGGTAAAGACATACATCCCCAAAACAACAAAAGAATCTTACCACCACTGTACAACTCGACACAGATGGAAACCAGGATTACATTAGAGATGACATCAAAGTGATAAACTTTTTTAAGCGCCGCAAGGTGGCGGAAGTTCTTCTTCCCATTAAACAGTATCAGCAAATCAAGTACAGCAGCCACAATAATCGACACACAAGAGTAATAATCATTTTGTCAGGTACAGCACTACAGAGACCCCAGACGCCCCCCTACTAGCATACCTACAAACATTGAATTCACGGGCCAAGAAGCCCTGAGAAGCTGGACCCCACCCCCTGCCGAAAATTGTACCGTGTTTAACTTTGAAAGTTTTTGTTGTGATGGTTATGTGAAATACAACCACATCACACTTTGGATTTTGGATTGGGCTCGTTTTCACCACAAAAAAGCTAAACACGAGACGCGTTCCCATGGGACAAACCGTGCCGGAAAAACGGAACGTCCATAAACTACGACCACAAAGATCTAGTGGTTACAACCATGTTACACTCTCTACCTACTCGGCACGATCTCATTCATGGCGGTGGTTGTGATGCAGATTGCTACACGTGCGACGACAATGGCAACGAGTACGAGGGTTTCGTAGTTGTGGGACCTACAGCCGACTCCGCGTCGCGGGGCGTCGCGCCGATCTGCCGCTGCTCCTGCGATTGCGACGCAGTGAGTCATACACAAGAGGCGGTGGTGGTGTCTTTGGAGCACGGCGGCGAAGGCGCCGCCGAGCGTGCGGCGAATTGTGGCTCCGGGAGCGACTCTGAATCCTATTGTTCTGGCTGCGTGGTTGATGCCGCCTCAGAGGCAGCTTTGGGAGCCTCAGCTTCTTCGTGCGTTCGCTCTGGGCGTGGGCTGGTGATTGTGTCTGGCAGTGAGGATGTGGGCGTGGCTAGTGCTTCCTTGGGGTCTGGCGAGTGCAACAACTGCGCTGCTGATGGCGCTTCTGCATGGAGAGAGAGGGACGGCGAGGAGTGCTCGAGTGGTGGTCCCCTGATGGCCCAAGAGGATAGCGGCCAAGGTGCAGGCAACACTTTGATGATAAGTGACACAAAGGCCGATGGGGATGGGATATCACTGTGCAATGAGAGCCCCATCAGGCTTGGCGAAGGGGAAACAGAAGGACCTAAGAGGGAAGTGCTTGTGACCGCACGGAGGTATGCAAGAGCTGTAAACTAACTCTCCTTGTGACTTAATGATGGACAGGCAACTGTGTGAAGATCATCCAAACAGAACAGTGAAGCTGTATTGCGAAACATGTCTCAAGCCTATTTGTCGAGATTGTCCTTTTTCTCCTCCGCACAGAGGTCACGACATCATGTTATTCTCTGCAGCTATCCTGAAGCACCAGAAATCTTTACTTGAGGCTTCCTCCAATGGGAGGGTACAGGTATCTTCTCATTGCCCAATTAGTCTTGATAACACTTCTAGATCGTGGAGGCAGATAAAGCTCTGAAAGAAGTGGAAGACGTTGTGTTGACTGTGAAGCAGAAGTCGGACAATTTGCACTCCCTTATATGTTCCTTGATGACGGAAATCAGTGCTGCAGTAGAACGCCGTAAGGCTGAATTATTTGAGTCACTTGAGCGTGAGACTGTGACATGCCTAAGAAACATCGAAGAATATCGCAAATCCTTACTCCAAAACTCTGAGGCGTTACACTCGGCACTGGAAGTGTCAGATACTAGCTTCACCTCCATTGCCACTCAGAACACGGATGCATATCAGGTGATGGAAGGACAATATTACACGAGGAGCAACAGTGACTTACGCCTTCTTGTACAAAATCTTGTTCAAGCAGAATCGCATCTGGATAATGTTTTGAATCAAACAGTGCATATCACTGCAGGCAAACCCAGGGAACAGTTTATATGCGCAGTAGATGGTGTTCAGGGTTCGTTTGAAGTTGAGAAACTACAGCAATCATTGAATCTCTTTGGGCATTTGGAAGGGGTCGTGGCACCTTGGTTGTGCACAGCCAGTGGATTAGGTCTTGTGGCCTGTACTGAAGGGGGTGAAGCTAAGCTGTTTGTGCATGTACGGGACTTTTCTGGGAACCCCCTCTCCCGAAGTGGAGTTCAAATAGCGCTCTTGGTATTTATTATTATTAGCTTTTTTACATTCCACTTATGTTTCTCTGTAGGGAAGAATGATAGAATCCTACACTGTCAAGTTTCAGAAGGATGACATATATAGTATAACCTACCTCTCAAAACGTGGCCTATCCACACGTAAAACACTACCTCTGAGTGTAATGATCAAGGGAGTGCACATCACAGGAAGTCCCTTTTCTATTGTAGTTTCCCCTTTGTGCTTATGGACAAGCGGATCCACTGTTTTCACAAAGTCTTCAAGGGTAATTGTTTACAATACTACTTGTGCTCACTGTATTAGTGCTGTGGATGGGACACACTGGCATTAAGCTCTGCTGGATGGAGTACTGGGGTCCACACTCTCGAAGTCAGACTTCGTCACGTTCACCGCACAGATCCTGCCGGATTGATTGTTGCTGTTGTACCGAAGTGTGTGGTTCCTCAAAACTATGCTTCCTATCCTGGGCTCTGTGCAAGCAACCATCCTAACAATATGTCATCTTTCCTCAATGGCGTTGATTTTTCACGGTAAGGAACTTATCGGGAGAACTTCTACTCATACATCCTACAAGTAATGCACCCGACCGCGTAAGGGTTACTTTGGACATGAAGTTGAAGTCTGTTACTATGGTGAAAGGAGACCGTGCCTTCGCTGGGAAGCTACCAACTTATCCTGATGACGGTACCTTACTTCTCCAATGTTGGTTGTTCTAATCAGTTACATTTCAGTTCAATGGCACATCGGTGTTTTCCTTTACTATCCTGGTGACTCTGTGGAGCTGTGTGCCCCGTAGAAAAGAAAATAACATAGAAACTTCCAGAATATCATTTTGTTTAAACATTGTTATTTCTTTATTTTGGCTTGTTTCTTGTCAACAACATAGTTACGAGGAAAGCGCACGGACAATTTGCTCCCGGGCCATTATGAGGGCTTGTGACAGACCCTGCTGGGCAAAGGCAAGGTCCCCCTCGGGAGTTCTGAGTGTAACCCGGGAGGCAATGATCGCTGGATCGCACTCGAGAATTACACTATTAGGGGGTTATGTTTAGTTAGACTTGAAGTCAAAAAAGTAAGAACCAAACCCGTTGTCGATGAGCTCTTCCATAGCCAGTAGCACCATGTCTAGGTAATCGGTGATCATTCTTTTATCAACTTGATTTCTACGGTGAGTTACTTGTTATGAATGTGCGAAGTGTGACGCACTTGAATAAAAGCATCAACGTTTCGATAAATGTATTAAGAACAGATGAGAGTAGTAGTTCGTTCTCTTCGATGGAACCGAGGAGATAGATGTTGACGTCCCCAATTATCTTGTACAAAACCACGAAGTTGTCGAAGAGCAGGATCTCTGCTGTGACAGCTATTAGCAAAGAAACGGCCAAACGAAGGAGAACACACAAGAAGCTCTGGAGGTTTTCGAAAACAGCCGCTTCTCGAATGCCTTCTGTTCCTTTGGCGTCGGCAAAGTCGGATTCGAGTAGTACTTGCAGCACAATCTGCTCCCGTCGGCGCCATCGAGAACCACAAGCCCCTTGATGCAATACAGAGGGCACCACTCTTCACGAGATCCCGACGTAAGTTTTGCCACCGGTGCAGCAGGCAAAAACGTAGTCGAACTAGCAGCGGTAGGTGCCGGTGATGATGCGGTACTGGCACTCACTGTGGGAGTACTGACTGTCGGTGTTGGTGCCGCTGCGGTACTGGTCGTCCGTGACGAGGACATCGTTGTGATCGGTGTTGGTGACCTGGACATGCTTCTTTATTTTTTTTTCTTTTTTATGTGATTGTGTTTGATCGTAAGAGATCAGTAAATAAAAAGCAGGGGTGTTGCCAAATGACTCCTCAATAATAAAAAAAAACGATTGGCTGAGGCTATCCACAAAACGCGACGAGAGGACTTGGAAAATCTTTTTTGTTTTTTTTTGGGTCTTAATTGAACAAAAATTGTCTATGTACAATCAGGGTTGTTTCTCTGCTTTGGAGTTTCGCCTTGCCTTTGTACTAGATTTAGAATGAGGGTGACTCACTTTAATGCATACCGTTTCTTTGTTCGTTTTGACGCGGGGTGCTTTTTTTTTCTACAGTGGGGTAGTTATTTTTCCGTTCATTAAATGACAATTGAGTATACCTTGGAGCTCTTTCTTGCTAGAGTATAGGTAAGCACATTTGTTACAAAAAGAGGAATAAGACCTTTGGTGGGATCATATGCGTGGTCCTTAGAGTCCTCCGATTCATCCGAGGAATTTTCTGTATCGAATGGTGATAAACATAGTGAGGCAGAAATTTGTTTTTGAAAAATGCAGACCAGTTTCCTTTTTCTTCACTGAAGAGGTAGATAGCCTGGTGGCAAGTTATCTCAAGGAAGAACTCTAAAAATTAGCAGCTAACCTTCTGGCAGCCATGCGCTGTGATGTTCTCCCCCCAAAGCCTAGACATTTCGCCAAATGTTGTGCGAACCTAGTTGGCCCAACACGTGTTTCACACACATAGCACGTAAGTTCTTCTGATGTTGTCTTGGCTGCGGGAAGCTGTTGCATTATTATCCCATCTGGCTGGAGGGTGTTGCTTCTGTTTTTTGTCGGTTGATTTTACTTAGAATTTGCTGTGTTTCCGTACGATTTTACTGTCTTCAGGTTTTTGTGAACTTCAAATCCCACTTCGTATATCATTTCAGTTATCAGTGTATCGAGAAGCCATATCATCTAAACATCAACAAAGAGCACTTGTAAAAAAAAATAAAATTAAACAAAATAAAGCAAAACAATGAAGAAGCAAGAAGAAGAAGGAAGGGCTGGGCAGAAGAGAGGGGAAGAAAAAAAAAAGCCTGTGAGGCAATCACGCAAGCCGTAGATGTGAGGTTGGTAACTTACTGTGAGGACAACAGGGTTTTGTAGATCATCACTCAACTCCTGCATAGCTGCAATAGTTGTTCTGAGCGTCTCTATTTCCGCTTCTTTCTGCCTGATGAGCCTTAAGGTACCATGTTAGAAACTGATTTCACTCAATGTTGCATACGCCGAATCGGCCAAGGAGGAAGAGGAAAGAGGTTGTAAGGGGTTTGGCTCCAAGTCTTTGGCGTCCTCAAGCACCACGTCAGCGGAAGCCGGTGCGACAGCTTTGTTGGCCGCCTGAGGCTCAGGTTGATGGGATATGGTACTTGTGGGAGCTGGTGTCGGTGTAGTAGTTATTGCTGAAGTTGTCTTCTGCGTGGAATCGGCTAACGCTGTTGGGGTGGGAGGGGGAGGGGGAGCGGGAGCGGGAGCGGGAACGAGAGTTGGAGTGTGAGTTGGAGTTGGAGTTGGATTTGGATTTGGAGTTGGAGTTGGAGTTGGAGCAGGACTGGGAGTGTGAGCTGGAGTAGGATTGAGAATGGGAATGGAAGCGGGAGCGGGAGTGATTGCTGGAGGGGGGAGCTGCTGTGACTCCTTTTCCTTGATGGGTTCTGGAGCCGCTGAAGGTACATTTGCGGGTGTTGGCGGAGGAACCTTTCGTACAGGGATGGGTGCGGTACTGGGTTTCACTATATTCACGCTGGGTGGGTTGGGTGGAAGGCTAGAGAGTGATGAAGACGTCTGTACTGTTACAGCAGTAGCCACAGTTGGGGTTTGGGGTGTGGGTGTTATTGTACTCTTGGTTGAGGAAGGCGTTGGAGTTGAATTTGTTGTCACTGGAAGGGTAGGCGGGGGAGAAGAGGTAGTCACCTTTGGATTTTGAGGGAGCACTACGGTTACAGTGGGTTTAGATTGAGAAGTTGCAGGTGTAACTTTTGAAAGGTTTTGTGTAGAAACAACTGGCCCTGTTGGAGTTGTAGGCACATTTGGTTTTTGGGTTTGTGGGCTGCTTGTGGAAGAAGCTGGGCCAGAAACTGCGGAAGGTGCTGGAGCAGACACCGTGGAAGACACAGGGGCAGAACCCACAGATGCGGAAGGTTTGGCCACCGCTTTAGGGGTTACAATTGTAACAGTGGTATTTCTTACTGTTGAATTAGTTGATACTAATGGTGCCGTAGGAGAGACTGTTGTGGAGGCGGGGGGAGCTGAGGTTGTGGTTGAAGTTGCAACGTGAACTACTGGTAAGACTGGTGTTGACTGGCGAGGAGGTTGGCGTGCAGTTGTAGTAGGAGCAGTAATAGGAGTGGAAGTGGAAGCCGTACTAGCTGCAGTTGCAGTTACAGTTGCAGTGTTGGGTGTAGGTAGTGATGAAGAAGGGGTGATAGGAGTAGTCGAAGGAGTCTGTTGTGTTTTCGACTGGGGTGCGGGTGGTACCTGTGCAGGGGTGGCATTTGTTCCAGAACTATGTGTCTGTGAAGGGGTCGAATTTGTGCTAGAACTTGGGGTGCTATTACTTGTATTGGGAATTCCTGCATTGGTTTTGGGTGTTGGCTCATTTGTTGGAGGTTGTTTTTGTGCTTTTTGGGTTGGTGAAGTCTTTGAATTCTCTTGACGTTCACTGCTACTTGGGGCCGATGTCTTTGGTGATGGACTGCGATGTCTACTTGAATCAGAAGTCTTCGGTACAACATTCCTAGGCGGAACTTTGCCCGCATGATTTGAAGAGTGTTGTGATTGCGTAGAATGCGTTGAAGCTGACGTGTAAGAGTGGGATCGTGAGTGACTGTGAGAGCGATTGCGGCCGTGGTTGGAATTGAAATCACCACCAGATGCACGCTTCCTGGGCCCCGAGGTGCTTCCTCGACGGTGTGAGTCTCCCCCTGATGTGTTAGTGCTTGTGTCACCATCGCTTCTGCTCCCGCTCTTGCTTCTGCTTTTACTTTTGCTTTTGCTTTTGCTCTTGCTCTTGCTGGTGCTTTTGCTGGGGCTCAAGTTGTGGACGTCTGCCTTGCCCTTCCTCTTGCCGCCCGCCGCCTCGCTCGCGGCCTTGGGCCTGCCCCGGCCCCTCCCCCTGCCCCTCCCTCGGCTCCTGCTCCTGCTTCGGCTGGTGCTCTTGCTCCTGCTCCCGCTCCGGCTCCTGCTCTTGCTCTTGCTGCTGCTGCTTGTGCTGCCGCTCTTGCTGCGGCTCCGGCTGCGGCTCTTGCTGCGGCTGGTGCTGCTCCTGGTGGTGCTTTTGCTGCGGCTCCTGCTCTTGCTGCCGCTCCGGCTCCTGCTCCTGCTGCGGCTCCGCTTCTTCCCCCCCTTGCCCCGGCTCGCGCTCCTGCTCCTGCTCCTGCTGGCGCTCCCGCTCCCGCTGGCGCTCCTGCTGCGGCTCCGGCTCTTGCTCTTGCTGCGGCTCCGGCTCCTCGTCCGGCTCCTGCTCTCGCTCTTCTTCTTCCCCCCCGGCGTCGCTGCCTTCCCCCCGCCGCTGCCGCCGCCGGCCGCGCCCTTGTCCCTCTGCCCCCTGCCTGCCCCCGTTGCAGATCCGCCGCCCGCCGTAGTGGCCGAGACGGAGGAGGGTGCGGTAGAGGCCGACGCCGAGGACGACGAGGCGGGGGGAGGGTTGGCCCTGGGCCTGCCCCTGCTGCGCGCAGGGCCCTTGGTGCCGCTGCGCCCTCCCGTGCCCCCGCCTCCCCCCTCGCTGTCGCTGCTCGATGGGCTTATGTTGGAGGCACTGGAAGGGGGCTTCTGCGAGGACGACGAACTCCGCTGTTGGCTGCTGGCGCTGGACGACGTCGGCGGGTGCTTCTTGCCTTGGCTACCACCCCTTCGCATCAATTTGTTTTTTCGTTAATTTTCGTTCCTTTGGCGGATCTACAAAAGGGAGGAAAAGTTGGCTTGGGTGCTGCTAGTCTTTTTCTGTGGTCAAGTTAGTTATCATTGACTGGGTTATCGTGGCCATGTTTGTAGTCGTTGCCACTGGTCAAGAAATCTGGAATTTGGTCATTTCGTGAAAAGAGAGAAGGGGGCGGTACCTTTTTGAACTGTTTTGATTGGCTGGAATGCAACAGTGGTCTGACTGCAACTTGCATTAGGCTGGGTCTGGGGTCCGTGGAAAGTGGAAGAAGGATTGTGGCGGGTTCCTGTAGTGGTAGCTGCGGTGCCCGGGGTTCCATGTTTGGGGATTCACAGCGGTTTGGTGGTGACTGATCTGCGGGATTTTTGGGGGACTTGGTACTTCTAGAAAGTTGAACTGGTAACTTTACAGGAGTCTGTGCGTGATTCACTGGGCCTTGTTCTACTGATGGAAGGGGAGAGCCAGGGGCTCTTATTTGTACAATTGCCGAGCATACTTCTTCTTTTCTTATAAACGAGCATCGAAGATGGGATGGAATCTGATGGGTGTCAGCAATGATTTAATTTGTGGGGGCAAACATTAGCCAAATTTTCATGTTGCTCTTCACTGGACATAACAACAAATGTGAGTCCCCCAAATTGAGCTACATTTGGAGCCATGATGTCAGATAGAGATGCCACATTTCCTCCACAGTTTGTGATGAGTGTAGGCAGTGACACCTTTACTTGGTTAAAAAAAAAGGGTGGAAGCTCGTACATCTGATTCGGGAGGTAAAATAAAAGTCATTCCACAGAAAATTGTTTTTCGGGCCTGAGTTGGAAACCAGTTTACTTTTGCAAGGGAGGCACCATAACATTCCCTGCACTTCGGAAGGAACCTTAGCATTGTAAGATAGAGTAGGCCACTTTCATGTACTTGACAAAATCAGGGAGACCATGAACCAGGGTGTAATCTTTGTGAGTCATTTCAAAAACCCATTCTGGAGATACAATTGGAATTGCTCTGGACAAGGCTGGCACAATAAGAATAGAGTGGTAACTAGTGAAATATTACCGATGAGGATTTTTTCTGTGACAATAATTTCAGGTGTAATCAAGTGTGTAGCAAGAAGAGGATCGTAAGTGACAACACCTGCTCTCACACTAAGTGCATCATAAGGGCTTAAATACAAAACACACCAAGCAACTCGGAGATTGTTGGACAATTTACAAACAAAAAGAGTAATGGCGTGAATTCGACAGTGAATACTGTGCCGCACATTCCAAACCGCAGTGTCTCGCCACTGTGAACCAATGTCCACGCTTTTGGTTCAATCCGCATGTACCCAGAGAGAGTTGTTTTATAGGTACCAAACTTTGACCTGCACAGTTTCCGTTAAAAACAAACAACCAAAAATCAGGGTGGGAGGGAACCTGTCCTTTACTTCAATAACGGCTTTTTCTTTTGGATCTCCAACATGAATGAGTGCATGCCATCTAGATACAGAACGATCTCCCACAATGATATCACACCCTTAATCGAACGTCAAAGGCCATCGAATGCACGTTGGTACCTAGCCTCCCCACAGAGTAGTCGTTTCTTGGAAACAAGTAATAACACCGTGCATCGGCAACACCACTACGCAAGGTCCACATAATAACAATTCTTTTTACCCTTCTCTTCCCATTTCATTCCCTGAGATCCATTCTCCTTGACACCACACAAGCCGGGGAACTATTAACCGACGACGCAGGGAAATCGTTTCGCCCTTCATCACATTCGGAAAAAGGTGTTTGCGACGGGAAAGTTCCTTTCCCATGGTACGAGACTCCCCCTCTTACCATTGGGCGAATTGCCCACTGTAAGTGTCCGAATCAGGCAGAAGAGGTCGTTCTGCCCAGCCTGTCATCTAACAGATCGAGCTATCCGAACCAAGAAAGATGTCAGAGCGAAATATTTCCGTTGAACTTCCACACAATTCGTGCATGACAGACATTTATGGAACGTGCGAGGGGGAAATCGGCTTTGAAGCGAACCTTAATCACCGACTTTCGTGCAAAACTTAAGTTTTTTTCCCCGCGGCGGAGGGAAAACCACCTGCAACCGAAACATTTCCCTTTGACAGGTCTCGGCTTTATAAACCATGACGGTACCGCATTAAATAATATAAAACTTAAAGCCCAAAGGTGCAAACACTTCTCAACTTCATTTCCTCACCTAATAGTTTCTCCAGAACAAGCCACATAGCCGGTAGAATTCAAACCTACAACTGAAGAAATGGCACAGTGCCCAAGTCCAATTGTGAACGAGAACATACTCGCTGCTGAGCACAAGGAAAGCCTTCGCAAGGTCTGTGAATTGCTTGACATGCGTACATCCCTGGCTTCCACTGCAGCCCGTTTGGCTCTGTCAGGCATGAATGTCTCTGACTTGACTGATGACTCGTTGGCAAAGTATCTCTCCCTCTCTTTTAGAGAGTTTGTACTCAACGCGTCGTTTAGATACATACACGATAGGCTGGAGGAGAGAATCACAAATCGGGCAGCAAAGGCGGCCTTGTATTCATCAAAGCGGAAATCGGCCAATCAGCTCGAGCTGTACGCTTATGCGTTCCAGTCATTGCCGTACATCACAGGTAATAACTCATGCACTAGCAAACTGACTCATTTTTGCAAAAGCTATATCTAGTCTCTTAAGTGAAGCTGTTACATCTTACATTGAGCCGGGCGATACACATTTCACTCTCATTGATATCGGTATTGGCACAGGAGCACAAGAAAGGGCGATAATCTCTCACATTGCATCGCTGCCTCTTGGCCATACATTGAGCTCGATACACATAGTAGGAATAGATCTATGTGAAGGCTCTCTTCGGTCAGCTGGGAATAGTTGCGTAGAGGCCGGAAGAACAGTTGGCGTTCAGGTGACATATTCCTCAGTATGCGGATTTGCTGAGACTCTCACAACTGAGAAATGGGAAGGAATCCTTTGCTCTGCTAATCAGGAGGTAGAGATAACTCATTGTGGGTAATAAGTCTTACCTTGTTTCAGAGGAGCAGAGTAGTTGTGATGGCTTCACTGGCGATGCATCACTTGCTACCTGAGAAAAGAAGTGATTTACTCCGGACTCTGAAGACAGTGAAGTCGATGGGTGGAGTAAGTGGCGTGGTACTTGCAGAACCGCATTTGAATCATGCAGACAATAAGATTGCTGCAAGATTCGAAAGCAGTTGGAATCACTTTCAATTGGTTTGGGAACTCATTGACTCACTCGATTATACTCACAAAGTACAACTGTTCACTTTTCATCCTTGAATTCTGGCTTAATCAACACAGGAAAAATTCCACGTCAAACAGTTTTTCCTGCGAGAGCTGGATGATGTATTTGCTAATTCTGACGAGCTAAGAACTGAGCGTGAGACCGAAATGCAAACGTGGGTTGATCTGCTTGCTTGTTGTGGTTATTCCACACACTCTCTATCCAGATCGGAGGCAGTCCCCTGGTAATTTCTAAGTCCTTGAAAAAATTGTTGCCATGAACCTGACATAACATTCAGTTCTGGAGGAGTTGAAATTGTGCCACATGGAGAATGGCTAGGAATTGACTGGAAAGGTGTAACGCTGATTGGGATACTGTCATTTATACCACAGTGTGAGGATAGTGAAGCGTCCAACAAAAACAGAGTCCCTGAGAGGTACTGCACCCCGTCAGAGGAGACTTACTGCACACAAAGCTGGTCGCTAGCCTGATAAATTTTGTTTGTTTTGTCATTGCGATTATCTGTGTTGGTACAATAGAATTTTTTTTTTTTGCCTACCTTGAAGGACGGTCCAATTTGTATTCTTCCATTGAGAGATAGGTCTCCGTGGCGTTTTTTCTTTCGTCTTTGGAGGTTTCGTAACAGAGATCCTGTCACACCCCCTCAAATTGACATTGGCCCAAAAGCGCTACAGTTTAGGAGACAGTGTGACAAGCCTTTGAGCACTGCTACTCTGCTACCTTTCCACCCCCTGCCTCTCTCAAATATATGATGTTGCATAAGCAACACCTGAGTTGGTCCGCAGCACACGTGACAAACGTAAGAAGCACACTGACTTGTTAGAACTGAGGCAACCACACTTGGGACCAGTGCCAAGGGAGCCGTGATCGTTCCATCTGTACTCGGTGAGCTTTTACTACTTGGATGCAACCAGTACTGTTGCTTGGGATTTCACCAAAATCACTTTGTCTGTCAAGTTTCCACAATGGAAGCTTGTCTCAGAAGGACCGAGAAGCCCTTGTTTTTCTGCAGAGAGGTTTTTGTGGGTGCTTTGGGTGAGTCTGGGAGTTTGAATCTGAAAACCTTCTGCAGATCATCAGATACGAACGTTATGAACGAAATTCCCATCACACACAGTAATTGCAAAGAAAACGAATCCATTAAAAAATGAGCAAGCCCCCAAAGGACAAGGGAGGCGAACGCACCACTCCAGCAGAAGCCCAGCTCTTTGATCACGTCCTACTCATACAACTTACAGAAAAAGGTCATCCTCTTCTCGTTTTTTTTTTCTTTTCTGTACTGTTGCGGTTTTTTTGGCGGTGTGTGCATCGCTGGTGTTTGGTGGCACTTGTGGGACGTCCTCTCGCGCCCATAAGTGGGAAATGACTTGGGGTTGGGGGCCTTGACCTTATTGAATAATCTCAGCCGATGGGAGTGCCGTGCCACATGTGAGTTATAGATTTCCACCCCTTCAGGATGATCGCGACAGAGACCGAGCATCACAGGACTCTGCTGCATTTGTACAATTTTGTTTTCCTGAAGAGCGACCCACCCAAAACTCCACACCAGCATCATCATCACCATCTCCAAGACCAAATTCCAATTCTGGCTCTACTCCCCCAAATTCATCACCCCTTTCATCATCTGTATCAGCAACACCATCTGCATCTACATCTACTTCTACATCTTCATCTACACCGGCGTCCTCAGGAGTGGCAAACTCATCTTCTGTGCAGGAATCAAAGCCTAAATCTGAGACTTTCTCATTTGTCATGACATCTGGGGATGGCACCAAACAATTTGGATACTGCAGGCGATTCATTCATGCCACACCACCTGAGTGCTTTTGTATCATTAGTCATGTGTATGGCATTACATCCCTCTTGAGTTGTAGTTGTAATTCCTTTGGATATTCCTTGGAAAGCTCATTTCTTTTTCCCCCTTTCAGGCCTTCATACAGCCTTTTTTGCAAACTGCTGGATATTATCGAAAGCAGAAGAAAAACTTCATCAGCAGTTTTCAATTTTTTGAAGGTTTGGTTTTTCTTTTTTTAACTCCTTCAGCATGACATAATACTTTTTGTTTTACAGGCAGTTTTGGCACACCCTTTTCCAGCACCAGGAGACAGCTTCGTTGTCAGAACTTTTTCTTGCACATCAACATCTGGTATGGATGAATACACAATTATGCGTCCAGCTTCAGAAATGTTGTTGGACTATGTATGTTTCTGTGTCTGATGTGCTACTTATAAGAGCTTCTTGATTTCCTAAGGCTGTATTCAGGTCTCATTTCGCAGTCTTTTTGGCAAGTTGACTGTGTCCAAAGTTGTGAAACTTTGGGGTTGTCTATTATGTGAAAGACGAGTTGTTATAACATCAGAGAATTTAGAATTACTCAGTTCCTGTGTCAATGCGTTTTGTGCTCTCCTCTTTCCGTTTAGTTGGCAGGTACACTATGTCTTTTAATTGCCTAAAAAGATATTTTGAAATGAAAGTAATATACAACAAAACTAATCCAAGCTTTAGCATGTCTTTATACCAATACTCCCCAAATCTCTCATTGGATACTTGAGTGCGCCCATGCCCTTTCTCATTGGTTGTTTGCACTCTTCAATTGCCCTGGTGAAGAAAACTGGCATTCCACTAGAAGAGGTAAAGCACAAAGATCCCCCCAAGCACCTTTTCTTTGATGGACCAGTGTCTTAAATTGTGTAGATATATCTTGTTGATCTCGATACCGGAGCCTTTTTGTTGAAACCCACTCTCCCCGATCTTCTTCCAGTCAAACCAGCCAGCTTATTGCGGAATGCTTTAACTACCATTCTTTCTGGAATTGACTGTCTGTTTTCGTCTCTTTATTCCAAATTGCCTTACCGTGTTTCAATATAGTGGGCACCGAGAACAAAGAAATAGACAATTCCATTTCCAGAACGTTTTTTCATTTCTTCAGGAAATTATTTTCTGGGTACAACGAATTCTTCACTGCAGACCCTGAGATTGCCAAGGCAAAGAGAAGGCCAAAAGAAATCAACTTTGACGTAAAAGGATTTATCGGGGCGCACAAAGGAGATGAACAATCTGTGTGTACTCAACTCAGAGTTCGCACCTGTTCCTCATATTTACCAACAGTTTTTGGAAGCATTTGAGGGTTCTCAAATTTTTTGGATGTTTATAAATGAACGTGAAGATATGGCAATTCATGGGGACCTGACAAAGCAATGTGCCCTGTTAGTGGAATCTGATTACGTCCCTCCATTTCGGTCCTACACACTGTAAGTTGAATGTAAAACAGCACTCTCGTAACAATAATCCAGCGGAGTTGGAAAATGTTTCCAATGCAACCACATTTTCAAAAAAGATCAACCATGTTCTATATACAAAGAGAAGTACTGGCACACAAAGGTACTTCTTTTTTGTGTGGCTTATATTTACTCTATCCTTGTGCAGTGCTTTGTTTGCTCAATGTGTGGTATAAACCTAGAAGGTGACACCCCTTGTGGTAGCAAAAAAGCCCTCATGTGTGGGGAGTGTTTCAGTTTTGCTGCAGAATTCGATTCTGGTGCGGGGACTAAAAATACCCCACAAGGTAGAACAGCCTCAGTTATTTTTCACTTACACTCTCCAGCTCGAAAAAGAAGATTGATGCCGGACCTCCCGACTTCATTTTCCGCCACTACTGGGGCCATCGCCGCGACAACTGGTGCATTTGCAGCCACTACTGGCGCAACCGTGGCAAAAACTTTTAGGCGTCTCCAAAACTTTAAGCCTCCTTCTTTCATGCACAGCAGCACAGGCACCCGGGAGGAACATCCTGCTCCTCATAGTGATGATGGAGCAGCGACATCGAACACGTCCTCTCCAGTGCCCTCTACTGCCTCTCCTTCCAGTTCCCCCTCAATTTCACCTTCTCCCAGCTCAACCTCAGCCATCCCTTCAGCACCACTAGGCTCTGCCTCAGGATCATCTTCTGGATCGGGCTCTGCGGCTACATCTACTTCCACCTCCACCTCTGTTGGGAATGCAAATTCGCAGCATTCTGTGCAGGGTCAAGCATCCCCACAACCAACTTCTGGAGGTAAGGGAACTGCAACTGAGCCTTCGTCAGATGGGACAAGAGTGCATGTATTTACCACTGATATCCAACTCTATTTTGACTAATTCCTTTTTTCTTTGCTCAAAAAAATCAGGCTGATAGTGACAAACACACAGGTAGGAATTTTTTCTTCGATTTTCAACTGTTACAATTTTCCAGAGCCAGTGCAGGAATGGAAATCCTCTGGAAATAAGGAAACTAGTATTTCTCCGAAACTTGATGATTCTATGCAAGGATCTCTAATTGGATCGAGAAGAGCTGCGTCATGGATCCCCGCGGTTGTCACAAAAACACCAAATAGGGAAAGATATATCTCATTCAGCTCTCATGTACCAGTACAGCCCCAATCTATTCATGTAGTCGCACAAGAAACTCGTACCAATAGTCCGTCTGAATTGGCATCCACACAGCAACTGGAACACCAACAGCTTCCAGCTGCGCTGTTGGAACAACAACAAACGCAACAGCAGGAACAACTTCCAGCAGAGCAGCAGGAACGAGTGCAGCCCAGCCAAGTACCCCTTGAGCCAATATCCACAGAAACAAATGCGGTACTGACCCCCTCTCCTCCACCATCATCCCCTCCATCACATCAACCACCCTTCCCCACCTGCCAACAACCAAGTCCGCTGTTGGTATCGCCATCACCATCTTTATCTCCTCCGCCGCATATGCCACACCCGCCACCTTCACCACCTCCTCAACAATCACCATCGCCGCCGCCACAGCAAACTGAACAGCCACCTCCGGTTTTACCCTCAACACCAGTACATCCGTGTAAAGTACTGCCTCCAATTCCAGTATCCCACCCACCATCCAAGCCTTTGCCAACACCACCATCACAGCCGCCGCCGCCAGCAGCAACAAGAACAGTCTCACCTCAAATACCACAACACATTGACACCACAGAAACAACTAATGTACCAATACCAGTCAGGGTCGATACCCCTCCAAGCCAAGATACCAACCCGCTTCCCCCACCACACTCCCCCGAACACAGTCCTCCACCTCCCCAAGTAACACCAACTCCAACACCAACTCAACCAGTAATCCCAACTCCAAAACCAGAACCAGGGCCAACACCCACAACAACACCAACACCAGCAACACCAACAGCAACACAAAAACCAGAACCAGGACCAACTCCAATTCCAACTCAAACAACAACAGCACAAGTAGTCAGTACTCCTCCTGCACGGCCACTACCACCACGAACAGGGAGGCCCCTGCCGGCAATCAGATGTGCACCACAACCACCTTACAATAACCCTCCCAGCACCAGCACATCAGTGTCACCACCAACCAGGCCTGTTCCACCACCCAACAAACCTCTGCCCAACAACACTCTATAGCAACCCAAATAGAACATATTGCTCCACACCAGGGAGTACAGAGGCAATTTATGGTAAACCCCTGAAGTTCCCTTTACTCTATTCTCATAGAATTACAAAAACGTTATCATTCTATGGTTTTGAACTAAGTTCTACCCATAAGCCGGAACAACACGTTTCCTTTGTGGCAAACTGATCGCACTGGGTAGCCACTTTTTCAGGCACCATTCTCCGGAATTTGTCGTCTTCTGCTGTGCATTGGGTTTCCGCAGCGAGTTCTCTCATCTTAGGTTCATTGACCCAACTCGCTCCCACGTTTGCTTGTTGACAGTGCATTGCAAAAGGCGGTGAAGTTCCCGAGACTGGTCTGGGGCTGTTTTTTTCCGTTTTCAAAGTTTTCGGATGGATGTGGACAGCGAAACGACGCAGCACAGAGACGACCCAACTCGCTCACAGTATGCGTTCAACGGTTCGACTTTCAGCGGTTGCCGACGCGTGCTGGTCGTCGGGTTGGGCGGCGGCTGCGACGCCATAACGGCGTACGTTTTCGCGCATACTTTCGTGAAGCCGTTTCTGCCGCCTACGTGCTTGTTGTCCTATGGGGACACCAAGGACGGTCCTGTGGACACATCAGCGCTTTCGCCGGTAGTTTGCGACGTAGCTGCCCTCGGCGGAAGCCCGCCAAGTACCATTATGGGAACAAATGGCGCTTCCACTACGACGAGCAGCGCGCCGAATACGGGAGGCAGCACTTTGCGCTGCAGTAGATACTTATGGGTAACAAAGGAGGCGTACAGTGACCCAAGGAAACCCTGTCACTCTGCTTTAATATTCACCTAACTCTTAATAAAATCAAGAAAATGATAACTAATGGCCTTATTTCCACTGGTCTTATTTGTTACAGACAGTGCCCACGTAGACTTCGATACTACCAGATATTGATGACATTACCTAGAGTGGAACAGGGGTTCCCTTCACCAGTTATATTTATGCTACCTGAGACTGAAGAACCCAACATGGATGTGGCCGCGGAACTTTCTGACTTTGGATTTGACTGTGTTATCGGGGTAGATGCCGGAGGTGACAGTCTTACTGACACCAACATGAGTGGTGACCAAGGAAGAGATAAGAAGGCCGTGGAGCAGCTTCTGGGTAAGAGAAGTCATCGCAGGGACTACAAGTTCTTCCACGTGGTGGCAGGGATGGGCTGTGATGGTGAATCAACAAAGGAATCCATCCTTGCTGCCTTCCGCAAACATACACAAGCCGGAACATATTTGGGCTGCCTGGAGTTGGCTCCCATGGTGACCCTACTGAGAGGAATGGCCTCATGGCTACCACAGGCCAGAACACCACATATTATCTCAAATGCCATAACCAACCCACAAGCTCTTTCTGCACCAGGGTACCCTATCACATTGGCCTCTGATTTCAACCAACCGGTAGTGATTCCGCGGTGCTTGAATCCTGTAATTCCTCTCAGATGGCTGCAACTAGGGTTTGTTTTTACAGTTTGAAATGTAATTAAAACAAACAGCTATTCTGGTTCTATTCCAAAACTTTGGTTTGTTTGTTGGTATGTTACAGGGTGTGGAAGTGTCAAAATGAAGTGGAAGTGAGGTTGTCCATGCACTTTTTCACAAGAATCATATGTGAGGGTGAGATAGCGTTTGAAGGTAGAATTCCTTCTCCCAAACCCTGAATAAGTTGGGCCAAGCAATAGGCACTTTCCTTGCGAACTATCAGGGCGTTGTGATTTACATTCTGGGTTGGTTGTCAGTAAGTTATGGCCTCTTTTTTAGGGCATTCTTACTTTTATAAGTGTTGTGTTTACATCTTGCCAAACAGGCTGAGACCTCCAGGTGGGTAGGGAAATGTCCCTAAGCACCATTCTTAATACTTGGAGTGCTGCAGCATCCACAACAGGTTCGTCACCGGAAGCATTCATTATTTGTAGCGTCGCCTGGTACGAATTTGTTAATGTAATGTTCATCTCACCAAGGAGATTACCTCAGCAAGCTGGGACTTGTCACCAGATTTGACGATTTCGTCCAAAACTTGGTGTGCAGCAGCGCAAATCTGGAATACATTAATCAAAGTGAGGAGATTGAAAACTCACCTGGGGGTCGTTGTCATTGCTGGCTCTGAGAGATAAATCAAGAATAGATTTTACAGTCTGTGGTTTGCCAGACAAGACTGGATGAAATGCAAGGAGTTCTCTTAAAACCAGTAATGATAACTGGCGGGGCAGTGTCTGTTCCAGAAGTGAGCCAGAAAAATAAAGTTGGGTGGCCAACCTCCACCGATTGTGCAGTAGTCAGTATTCCATAGAGTAAGCTGTCGAGGTTACTGACCCAATCTTCCTCAGGTGTGGAAGATGTTAACTTCAACGTTATTAGGCATAGGCTCTCTTTGCAGGCTGTTCCCCCTTGGGAAAGTTGTTCGATCACTGCTGCCACCTCCTTGGGAACTACCACAATAAGAAAAATTCCGTACCACCCAGGAGCATACGATTTCTAGGGAGCACAAAACCTTCAAATATGCTTTTCTCCAGGCTAAAGGAAGTGAAACCACAAGATAAATGTATTAAAGGGATACTTGGGCTTAAGTGAAGTATCTTGTCTTTGACTGTATCTATTAGAGGAGAAAAATAGCAAAAAGTGGTTACCTTCTTTGGGGTGTTCTAGAGATGGCAACTTTTTGATCAAACGAAGGGTCAATGGAAATTACTACCTGATAGAAATTTCCAAGCTTGAAAGACTATGGACATACCAACCTTCCTCAGGGAACTTAAGCAACTTTCTGGAAGAAACTTTGTGGTTGTGAGGAAACTGTTTGTGTATCTTGTATATAATTCTTGTATAGCAATTGACGATGCCTGGAAGATAGAGGTGGAGAAACACAAGGATATATGGATTTACCCACTTTTTGCACATCTCCAGAAAAGTCTTCTGTGAGACCAACGAATATCGGTAAAAGTATTTGGAGAGCTATTGCAGAGTAAGTTTGAGAAACAAAAAGATGCGGTACTTTTTGGCTCACTGAAAAATTTTACAGAGAACATATCCAAAAAGAACTCAACCACCGCCAAGACAAGTTTTTGTGTTTGTTCTGATGCCACCTGTTCCTCAGAAGAGGTATGTTGTAGAAACTCGGTAACGGTACTGAAAACGCATTCGGGAGAACAGTTAAGTTGTATTGACTTGAGAACCTGTGGGGGAATAACTAATTTATTTTTCAAGAAAAAAATGTCTACTACCTGTGAAACAACAGGTCTCATTTTATCTGAAGTTGTTACCAACTTGAGAAAAAGTACTGGTATTAGATGACTAAGATAGAGATTTGCCTTGTGCTTCGATTTTTTGATACTCATATCCAAAGCTTCTAAGACTGACACAAAAACCTGATAGTTGATTTCTATTAGTTTAGACAAATTATAGAAGGGACCTTTTGGTGCGGGTCATCTAGATGTCTCTCACAACAAGAAATCAAAGCCTCTACTCGGCTCCCTTCTCGAGCCAAAGAAGATACAGCCACAGGAGACTCAAGAGCGTCACGTATTTGTACAAAGGCACTATGCCTGCACGACCACTGTGCTAAGTCAGCTTGCTCTATCATCTCCGAGATATTCCCAACACTGCTATCAGCAACACTAGTTTCAATACTTGTATCCTCATCAGAAAGTTTGGCTTCAATTGCTTTACCGCTAGTAGCTGGACTTGCGGTTTCTGGGTTATCCGCAATAAGGCCAGCTTTTTGGCGGGCCTGGGGTTTAGAGGCAGCCCTTTTTTGTGGCTCCATTACTGTCACAGTGATATTGGTAGTCATATCCTTTACCAACTGTTAAACTCACATATTGTGTCACAGTTAAACCTGTGGAGGGTCTTGCTGAGCAGTAGAACGAACTTTCATTGCATAAGTCTGCAGGAACCATCAAACATGAGATTTAGGGCTATACCCTTCCAGTAATCAAAGAAATACCTCGTTTTGCTTCTGCTGTGGGAAGCTCGGAGTAGAGTCACTAGGAAAAGTAAAATTCGGATAGAAGTATGAGAAAGTCTACCTTACACTCGATGTTGAGCTTTTACTGACACTGGTACCACCCGAATTTATTAACGTCCCGTTTACAGATCTATTCAATTCTTCCTAAGTAAGGTTAGTGTTGAAAAGAAGTTAAGGCAACCTGAAGTCTCTTTCTTGTTGAAGGATCCAGAGAAGCAAGGGTTCTTTAGGGAAAGTCACTACTAGAAATCAAAGTTTGCAAGAAACCTCTGAGCAATATCTGGCCAACAAAGGGAAAATTTAGAATATGCCGTTCGCGCACAGGATCGAACAGCTGGAGAAGCATCACTTAGGCATCCCTTGATTGCTGCCTCAAACTGTTCAGCATATCTATCTAGGGATCCCTTGTAGAATTAAAAGAAAAATAACCGCAAAAGTTACTACTTGCCATGTATTTATCATATTGACTCAGAATTATTGCTGCCGAATCAGCAGCAAATTGTCTTTGTTGTGGATTCTTTGAGGCCATCATTTCTAGTATTTTTCCAACCCCTTTACCAAGTCGGGTGCAGTTGAGAAGACCTCTCAGCCCCTTGAACAACTAAAAAAATCTTATCAACAGGAAGTTCTTGTACCTGAATTCCTTGAAGTTATTAAAATAAGCTTTCCAACTGAGAAACTGAGTACCAGAGTCCGCTATAACATGGTTTCCAACGCCAATAACTCGGAACATGGTTTCAACAAAGAAGTCACCCAGTGGTTCAAACGGTTCACCAATTAGTAGTGCAAGAGTTTCCACACATTGACAAGCTTCTTTGACTACCATTGAGCGCAAATCGAGGCACTGAGGGTGTTAGTACACAATGTAACTGTAGAAATGTACCTGTTGGGATATTAAGTCACGCAACTTTGTAGATATTGCCGAAATAAAAAGAGAATTAGAGGCAGAGCCCCCTTTAGCAAGACCAATAAGTTTTCTTAGTGCTCCTATTCTCTGTTCCCAATCATTATCAGGTAATGATATAGCATATTCAATTTCTTCAAGTTCTTTCTGGAGTTGCTTGTCAGAGGAAACCTAATCAAGTTTGGTTAACAAAAAGTATCCAAGCCATTTTTTAACCCGTATCGCAGGTATCTCCACTCTATTTTCTTTCGGTGCGGTTGGTACATTAGTATTGGTTGCCACAGGTTTTACTTTTGAAGCACTGCCCGGTTGTGTGGAAAAAGAACTAGTGGCACTCGATGTACTCATAGGTGTACCTGGTTGATGCTTCTTGGTTCCAGAATTTCCAATTAAGTTCACTTGATTATGGACTGCAGCATTTTGGGATGGAGGTGGGGCTATGATTGCGGGATCAAGTGGAACTTGCTCCAATCTTTCCAAAACAACCGACAGAACACTATTGCGAATGTTCCGTTGTTGTATTTCAGTAATTAATGATGGTCCAACGTTTCTGAAGAGTGTTAAAAAATGGATGTCAACAGTAACAATGGAAACTTGTAAACTTCTTCTAGACAAAGAATGCAAGCTTCTCTCACAAAAGTAGAAGCATCTTCCAGTAGGGATATAACCATAGGAGTGAATTTTTTTGTTGGAACATTGGAGAAACCAAATTCCTTCAAGGCAGTGTAGAGGCACAAAACAACCTTGTTGAAGAGATTAGCTAATTTATAACCTCAGAAATTCTACCTGCTCCTTAATTCGTGAGTTTTTGTGAGTCAAACCTGGCTCCAGTAATTCATACACTTTTTGAGGTGTTGATATTCTCATCCCAACCTGCAAATAAAAGCACAAACAAAACGTGAGCATATTAATTCTACTGCAACAAGAATCTGACCAAGAGCAGCAGAGCAGCTTGGTCACGGACTTGCTGCTTTCCATCAGCCAAGCAGGCAAATCCAGCAGGCAGAATGGAGTCCAGATAGGCTTGTGTGCTAAGAATGACTTCTGTTGTTGACACCAGCACCACCAACGCACGCAAGGAACCCTCACTCACTCGGAAGTTGTTATCAGAACTACTTTGTATAAGTGCACCAACAACGTCCTCAAGCTCTTCGTCCTGTTCATAGTGTTTTCTATCCATTCCAAAAAAAAAAAAAAAAAAGTGTTGTGATACCAACACAGAGTCCTCCTCAAGGTACTCTGCGAGTTTCCCTACAGCAACAAGACGCTGCTTTGTATCTATTGGGAGGGTAAATCTGTGAGTCTCCCCTCGTGCTACCTACCTCTGGATGTTATCTGTTGCACAAAAGATCGCACTGAACGCGGCATACCCTCCCAAGAACGTTTTTTTTTTTTATTGTCTGGCAGAAATGATGCATTCTACGAAAACATGAAAAAGGGTTCAATTTTCAAAACCTGCACTTCTTATTGCCGGAAGCTGTGGAACATACGGGTTGTTGTCACCTTCTGTGATTGGGCACCAGGGAGAGATATTATCAATCGATTTTGCATTTGGCAGGCTGTTGGGTTCTACAAAAAAAATGCAGGGAAGCTGTCGTGGTGCGTAGCCTAGGGTAATTTCTCCCATAACCAACAACAAGCAGAACGCCCACGCGTGGATATAGTCCGCCACCAAGGTGCTATCGACGCATCGGGCCTGCTCTGGCGTGTAGTTGTGCCCCGCGTGTTCTCGGAGTACTTCTCCTCGCCGGTGCCCGCCCACAATGCCCAGCTGTGGCAGTGGTACCACAACAACGCGCCCGTGTACGGCCCCCGTGGTAGCGTAACCCGCGGCCCCGTCGCGGTCGCGTTCTGCGGGTGCACGAGGAGGGCCACCGAGATTCTGCCCAGGTGGCACGAGCTCAGGGAGCAACAGCAACCCGCAGCAGCCGGCGGTGGTGGCACCAACAACAAGAAGAAGAAGAAGGGGGGGACAGGGGCAGGGATGTGCCGGGGGAGGCGGTGGCCGACGGAGGGCCTGAGGGAGCACATGAGGCACTGGGAGGGGGCCCGCGAGGAGGTGCTGTGCAAGTGCGGGGAGGCCATGTTCCCGCTCCGGGGCCTCGTGGCCCGGGCCCTGATGCGGCGCTGGGGCGGGCCCCTCAGCGCCCTGTGCGCGGCCGCCACGCACGGCTGCGTCGGGGTGGCCGACTGGGTCCTGTGCAACGAGGACTACTGCGGGAGGTGGGGCGGCTGCGGCCGCGTGTGGGAGTGCCCCGGGCCCATATCCTTCGCCGTCGGGCACGGCCACGCCGAGTTCGCCCGGTGGTTCGCCGGAAGCTGCTTCGACAGGAGACAGAGGCTGATGCCCCTGGACACCGAGGGGGGGAATGCTCTGTGCTGCGCCTGCTTGGGCGGGCGCGTGGAGTGCGTGGAACTGTTTGACAGGAGCCGAAGGAACGCAGAGAGAGATACTTTGGAATCTGCACTTTGTTGTGCGTGCGTATCTGGCTCTGTGGCAACCTTTGAGTATGTGAGTACTCAGCTGTTGGTTATTGACAATCTGCAGCTGTACCTGGATGCAGTGAAAAATGCAGCTTCAGTGGGGTCTCTGGATTTATGTCGGCGGCTTTTCAAGTTCCCCTCAAAAAAATTTCCAATAGTGAGGTCCCGTTACATTTCCCATGTACTAGGCCCTGCATGCGAATGTGGGGAAATGAAAGTGATTGCACTGCAAGAATTATTGGAAATACCCCCTACATATTGGAGGTATTTGGCACCAAAATTGGCTGGCCAGGCCTGCAAATACGATTGTCTGAATCTCCTGGAACAAGCCTTACAAAGACAGCCACTTGCAGTACCCTTCTTGGTGATGATGAGTGAGGCCTTGAAGCACAACCACGTTGAGGCTGCAAATATAGTCCTCAGAGCCTGGAAACATGATGCCCACTACAACCTGATGGATCTGATACAAGCTTGTTGTGAGACAGACAGCATTGTGGGGATCGAATGGCTGCATGAAACCTTCGGAATTACAGATAAAGAGATTCACAGCCGTGAATTCCTGTCTGTAGCACTGCAAAAAAGTGTTGAAATTCACCACAAGCACCGGCTGCAGGGTGTACAAGATTTTGTTGCACCACCCCCCAAATTCTTAGTTGCCAGCTTCCTAGCCTCTACATTTGACTGGCATCCCGATTACCTTTGGGAGCCATTTACAACTTGCTGCCAGGTAGGGTGTGCACCTGCAATTGATTGGTTTTTCTGCAAATTTGACATGGACACTATTTTTCCAAGTACATACATAGAGATATTGCTGCGGAGACTTTTAATGATGGACCCACCTGCAAACAGGTTTACACAATATTGCCAACTTGTTCCCAGGGTTGTGGATTGGATTGCACCCAAAATCACCTTCAGTGTTAAAAGCTGTGTACAAATTGCACACAATTCATGCCCTATTGTTGTTAAGGCATTTACCAAGCACAGTGACTTAACTGGACTGGGACACATGCCTCTGGCAAGGTTACTCAAGGCAGCAGCAGTTTATGACACGCTTTACCAGAAAAAGATAGCACCGGAGACCTCTATTCTCTGCTGGCTCCTGAAGTACTTCCATCCTGAACCACATGACATGGGTGGGGCCTGGATTAGTCTATGCAAGGTTGCCAAACGGCCTGGCTGTATGGACCTGATACCTGTTGTACACGAGCTTTCGCCTCTGAGTAGACTCATTGTGAATGTGCCTGAATTTTGTCCTGCATTCATGGACTGTGTATCGGCATGCAACTTCAAGCAAGCCAAGTGGATGGCTGATAATCTTCCCATCAAAAAAGAGGACTTGACCGATGACGAAATTGTGCTTTTATGCCACCATAGCCACGAATCACTCAAGTGGTTGTGCAAGAACTTCTCACTCACAAAATCAGATAGTTTGGTCAATCCAAAAAGGGTGATGTTAGCACTAGGAGTCCATGAGAGTTCGGACAAGAAGGAGACTGCAAAGTGGTTCATACACTACTTCAGGCTTACACCTGCAGACCTGAATGTAGAATACACCCAGGGGGTTCCCCTATGGCTCAAAGAAACAGTGAGCAGGCACACAGAATTGGTTGCATCACACATCAGAGCAATGCGCCGTTCTTCATCAGCACCATCAGCTGGAACCAAGAGGCGCAAACCTCCCCTCTCGAAAAGCAACTCCAAAAAGTCAAGGAAATCCTGATTCCCAACAAGCTGGCGCCAGCTTATTAGCGTAACAGCACTCCCCTGCTCTGAACTTACCAAAAAAAAAAAAAAAAAAAAAGACGAACTTCAAGACAAAAAAACATAAATCTGATTCTTCTTTTTGTGGGGCGACAGAGAGCACCGGAAAAGCGACAGCATCGAGACGAGTACAACAAAGATATATGAAAGCAGTGGCGGAGGAGCGGGGGAGGGGTCCTGCGCCCCGTCACCGGCGACGGCCTCGTTTGCATCAGCACCAATCACCACACCGAGGGGTGACATGCGAACCGAAGTCGTGCAGAAGAATGCCGTTGATTCCACAAACACTGAGGAAAAACAAATTGAGGGCGTGGATGGAGACGACCGCATGGCGAAGGAGGAGATACGGCGGAGTGGTGAGGAGGAGACTCTGTTGGGATACGTGACCATTGTTGCAAGTAACTTGATATCTGCCACGGCTATGGTTGTTGATGTCTTCTTTCCTTATTTACTAACAGACTTACCTTTGCTTGGAATTCAGGAAAGAGATAAGATATTAAATGATATAGAGGAAAACTTTTCTGCACTTACTGACGAAACTGTTGGTGCTTTATCTCAGAGGAAACATGCACTCACGGAGCAGGTTAGGGCAAATGAGCAGGTAGGCTTTTGCAGTTCCTTCTATGCAATGTAACTCTTTTCAAGTTTTCCCTGAATGCGTTCAGACATCTGGATTTCTCACAGTCTATCTCAAAGCAAAAGGTTTTCCATTCACTAAACACCCTTCACTAACTCCCGATATACTCCAGCTACTTTGTGCTTCTGATAGGTTTCGGGCTTCATTCAGAGTTCTTTTAGAGGAAATTTCTGTGCACCATGGTTTTTCCCATCCAACTTTCATTTGTGAGGAATTAAAATACTCAATTCTTTGAAGGGACTCACTTGTTGGATCTGCCTGTTTATCTGTTGCAAGTTATTGCGGGATACCTTCCTGCAGAGACACTTATTAGTTGTCGGCAGGTGTGTCAAGTTCTAAGAGCGGCAGTTCACGGCGGTACTGAACTACTTTCAAGCAAACGTTATATAACCAATGCGCAGCTGTTTCGAGCGAGGTGAAGTGCGTCATTCATGTCGAGCTCAAGGGCTATCCGTATTGGAATGGGTCTAATACCGAATGCGAGGTTACCTACCTCCAAGGAAAACCCTCTTCCAAAACCCTTGGGTGGAGTATACAAGCGAACAGCACCTACCCCAGTGGCGTTCACGTGCAATTGCGTGTCTCTGAACGGAAGCTGTATTCCTGCAGCCAGTTTATCACACTAAAATGCCACTTACCAGAAAAGCCCGACGGCTCTGGCGTGGTCATCAGCGCCACAGTCCCAGGTTACAGCCTGGCCAAGAAAGTAGCATCATCCACAGGTCTGTCATACAACTCACCACCACTTTCAATAAACCTCACCGGCAATGACCTTGGTGTGCCGTCATCATCCACACTCACAGGATTCCACATTGACTTCTCCACAACGGACTATGCCCTCCCCAGTAATTGTCCCTTTAGGGAATCCAAATAAATATCACCCAATCCTTACATTTCTCTTCTTTTTGTTTTTGGAAAGTGGGGCTGACCACACTAGGCGGCAGTGCAGTGCCTGGGCAATCAGGAGGGCACCCAACTTGGCAGCAGAGCAAGCCCCACCACCAAGCAGACACCCCCAGCGACCCCACGAAAAATAAGTTTAATATCGATGCTACCCAATGGGCAGCTTTCAGATATTAAGCTGAAAAGAACAGATACTACACTTGATCTTAGCCAAAAGGCCGAGAAGGTATGAAGGAGTTTTAAACTCGGGCCGCGCAAATACTCCCGAGACCCTACCTCTTTCATTATGGGAACTTTCGGCTTGTGTTGTATTCGGCCGAAAACCAGGTCTTCGTTTTCGTCCAAAAAAGATCTGATGGCTAGTACGACGTCGGTCACTGTCGCGTCGGCTTGTACTCCCTCGGCAAGCAGCGGAACTGCCACGGCGGATTGTGGGACAATGTCGGAGGTGATAGCGATGCCAATCAAGATGCTGACGCAGGGCGTCGACTTCGTCACGTCGGCGTGCGACGGCGCGACGCCCCAGTACTACGCAGTACGATTGCGCGCGTTGGGGGCGAGGCTACGTGCGTTGCTGCCGTTGCTGTCTTTGCTGAGACCCGCTAATGGTGCCCCTTTGTTTTGTGTCTTTGTTTTTGTTGTTTGCTTGTTTGTCATGCTATTTGTGGCGTGGTTTATTTTCAGTTTGTTTGTTGGGGTGATTTGCGAGTTGTTTGTTGTATTATAAAGTTTACGAAGCTGGGATCGGGATGCTATATCTCATGCTGCTTGTTTATATGATACACTGTTGAATGTAATTTTTTGTGACTGGATTGGAATTGATTTATTTTGAAAGAGGATGCACCGGAGATGAATACACTACTGGCAATTACTGAGAGGGTTCATGACTTGCAGTGGCTGCTAACTAGGATAAAGAGTCAGAAAATAATTGACCACCTTTTGTTTTTCCTTGAAGACAGGCAAACCCTCCTTGTGCATTTCCTTTATCACCATCCCTCCGCTCTAACCTCCGTCAAGTGACAATTTATTCGACTTTTTTGCTTGCACACAGTCTGCATGTGAGATGCTACGGGCACAGCCTTACATAAATCCCACTTCCATTCCCCAGTTTGTACCTGATGAGTTGAAGTCTCTCTCCGTTGCCGATGTAAAGGTACCCCGCTCTGTTATTATTTCCAATCTTTTGTAGTTTGACTTCTCACTACAGGAACTGCTCGTACTACTTCATAAAGCAAATGAGTTACGAGAAGCCGCCACGCCGACTATTCCACCTGCACCCATGATGAAAGAGGCTCGACAACTTCTAGATGAGCTGACAGCCCTGGAAGCCTCCAAAAACGAGCAGCAGCGCAAGCGAATCGCGGATTTGCACTCCATTGCCGAGAGGTTTTCGTCAAGCAGTGACACCTCAGCCGTCTCCGGCGAATTGACAACCCTCCTCAACGCAACCACCACAACAACGAAGCCAGCCGCCGCCAATAATAGCGCTGCCAAGCCCGGTGCCAAACCCAAAACACAGGCAGCCCGAGACAGAGCAAAGAGAAACAAGCAAAAGCGCAAGACGAAGAAAGCAGCTTCTGCCTCAACTTCAGTTGCAACTACTACACCCACAACAACAGCCACGGCATCAGCATCGACACCAACACACAACGAGGCAGAGGTTGCTGAAGGGGAAGCTGAGAGTGATGAGGATGGTGGTGATGTAGCCACGGTTTCTTGTGAAATTCTCCACCACGAGTAAAGAATAAGGTACCAAAGTTAAACTTAACTTAGTTTTGTTGTTTTGTGTTGTTGGAAGCAGAAAGGAACAACACGTTCAAACTGTTTGGGAAAGAATCATTTGCAGATACAACGCACCCGTTGGGGTGGTGATGTGCAAAGCCGAAGTAAAAATATGCAAGATTTGTTGACAGTGAGCTTTTTACTCGAGCTTTTTGCCCAAAACAAGTCCGTTGTAGGTCTCTTCGAACCACTTGATGGCCTCTTCTCGGCTCACTCTCTGGTTGTGGCCAACTCTTGCTGTGGCGCGTTTGCGGTGAGCAACACGTACTCCGGGTCGGGACAGGACAACGAAGAAATCCATACCTGAAAGGGTGTGAAATGTGAGTAACAAGGGAAAAGCAAAGAGGTCAAGGAGGAATAGAAAATACCGTAGATTCCAATGTGTGGGTCGTACTTAATTCCAAGCTCAATGTGTTCTTGGATACCAAAACCGAAGCTTCCGCTGGTGCTGAAGTTGCCTGCACGGAGTTCGTAGTCCTTGACCTTCGCGGGTTAAGCACAATCAAAAAAACAAGGCAAGTCCTACCTTTAGACCCTTGTCAAGAATTTCGGCGGCCTTGGCACCTCGGACGGTGACGTGGCATGCAATTTTCTCGTTTCTTCTGATGGAGAAAGAGCGGACGGTGTAGCGGGCTGCAAAAAATGTCACACGGAAATGTCGAAGGGAATGGAAAACTAACCCTTGGAGAAAAGAGGTTTCTGGCCGGTGAGACCCTCAAGCACTTTAGCAGCTCGAGTGAGTCTGTCTCCACTTTCACCAACACAAATGTTGAGGCACAGCTTCTCGATTCTCAGTTTGTGCATGGGGTTTGATGGGCCGTGAACTTTGCCCAATTTGTGCAGGACAACCACCCTGTCCTTTGCTTTGACCTTCTTTTTGCCGTGGTGTTCATCCTTGCGGTGCTTCACAACTGGGGCAGCCTCTCCCTCAGCAGCTGCTGCCTCGGCCTTTTTAGGCTCCTCAGCCTTCTTGGCATCCTTGGCTGGTGCCTTGGCGTCCTTAGCTCCTGCCTTGGCGTCTTTTTTGGGCTCGTCCTTTTTGCCAGCGTCTTTCTTGGGCTCCTCCTTCTTGGCACCTGCGTCCTTACCACCCTTTGCGGCTGCTGCTTTTTTGTCGGACTGTACAGATACAATGAACAACGGAGCCAATACGAACGAAACAAAAAAAAAATCGTGGTGCGAGCGTGAGCAAAGTGCGAAAAACACGACGGCGACAACGATCGCAATACGTCGCCAAACGAAAAAACGACTCGGAGGAGGAAGAAGTACCATGGCGGCGACGCTACTACCGCGGCGTAGATCTGCTTGCTCCTGGTAAAGGTTCGGAAAAATAAAACAAGATGTACCTTCGGGGCTTTAGAAAATTAATACACCCTGACGTCGAGTTCAATTGCCCAATTGCAATAAATCCCTTCTTTGTTCTATCTGATCTTTCTATTTTCTATGGTCCCCCAGTCCTCCCCATCCACTGAGGAAGCGGGTGCCCCGCATGGCCCCATTCATTTTGGCATGAATCCCCTGCGCCACGGAGGCACCGTTCCGGATCTGGAGGTTAAACATCATAAATTAACACCAAATTGGATGTAACAGGGACCCAATCAATGTCACAGCCGACGACCCCACCCCCAAAGCCACGTACGTGACGCCAAAGTGCTTGTGGAGAATCTCATCCATATTTTTTTTTTCCCCCCAACAAATAAAAAAAACAAACACCCCACAGTGGCGGAGCATGTAAAGAATGCTGTTTTGTTGTTTGAGGCCAAACCGCCTTCATCTAACTCACTGCTTACTGTCTCATCTACGGTTACTCCTACTGGCGCACCTCCACCTGCATCTAAGGTCTCTTCTTCTTCCTCACAAGCTTCTCAGGTAGATTTTTTTTTTTTTTTTTGCCGTTGATGGGGTGAGAAGTTGACTAATGGTTGAAGCCAAGGTATACTGAGAAATTGAAAGAAGTTGAAGGGCACCTTAAAGAAGAAGTTTGCTCCCTACATTCAAATTGCATTTATTATATATACATAAATAAACCTCGTTAACAACTACTGTGAAGCAAGTGAAGAATCTTATCTTGCGGAGGGAAAAACAACTTCTGCAAACTGAGGTTGACAGCCTCAAATCATTGCTGACAGCCAATGGGTTGGCAATTCCCCCGAGCCCCATATCCACTTTTGTGTTTTCCAACTCGTTTATTCCTGGAGCTACTGATACTCCCAGCAGTGAGGAGCACCATCGACGTAGGGTATGCCCTGTATCCAAAAAAAAAAAAAGAAGTTAACCCTCTTTTCAGCCATCCGAGAATGATGACAAAGGTGCAATCACGAAACTAATAGATGGAAAGAGAACAACAGAATTAGAGAATGAACTAGCCTCAGTAAAAAAAGAGCTATTGCAGGCATTATATGTTGTCTGAGGATGTTCTGTTGTTCTTACATGTCCTAGACTGAAGAAAAGCTCTCTGAGACAAACAAGCAACTGGCTGACGCAAAAATCCAACTATCCAAAGGATTGGACGAAAAAAATGTAATCTTCTGCCTGATGAATGAAAAAATCTCCAAACTGGAAAAAGCCAAGAAAAAAATTGAGGAACTTGAGTGTAAAGTAGCAGAACACCAAGTATGCACACCCAACACTGATCTGCACATGTCAGTGACAACAACAAAGAAATCCATTCAAAATGAAGGGAGTAAAACCGCAACTGCTGTGGTTGAAAGAGAAGAACTGTTGTCTTCTATTACTAAGCTCAAAACTGCCATTGAAACTCTCGAAAATGAAAATAAACTACTGGTATGCATGTCATTCAGGCTTACTTTAAATTCAATCCACTAGAAAGAGCAAGAAAATGTCTTACTGGAGAGGGTGAAAGTTGAAACCACCAAGAGGTTTTCCCCACTTGTCTTATTTCGAATAATTTTATTCAGAGTTGAGCTTGAACGGCAGAGAGATGCAGAGAAACTGCAACAGCTAAATCAAGATCCAGAAACAAGGCAAGAGTCAACCAAATCTGTATCAATGGCAGAGCCTTCCAAGTAATTATATTTAAATATTCTAATCCTTCTTTCTAATGGTTATAGTCAACCTCAAAACTTGGAACAAATACTTGACCAAAATAACTCCGTTTCTGGGCTTAAGCAAGAAATCAAAATACTTAAGGAGGAGCTTGAGGCAAAATCCCAGCTTGAACATGACATAGTTGTATGGATTGAAAATTTTTTTACACCAGGAGTTCACAGTCATCTCAGATTGCCACCCACAATTTCATGCAGGCTGTCCAAAAACAAAAGGAAGTTCATGATGCCGAGAAACAAGATTTGTGCAATAAGCTAACAGAACAAAACCAAGAATATACAAATCTGAAATCTCGTTACAAGTACTTACCCAAAAACCTGAATTTTGATACTCTTTCACTAACATACGAAGGACACTGATGAAACAACAATCCAATGTTGGTGATAACGCAGTACAAATGGAAGTCGTTCAGGCAGAAATTACTGCAGAAAGAGAAAAAGTATGTGGCATGTTTTGTCTCCTGTGGTTAACCTTTTTTTTTTTTTCAGCGACGGCATAAGCACTCAAGTCGATCCGGGTTCAACTCCACCATGCTCTCTATTTATTTTTTACAACTTCCCTTCCTGCAGGTCGGAGTCATCTGTATGCAGCACCGAGATTGGGATAAGCTCTCGTTCAAATAGTCCCAGTGTTGATGCCGCAATTGCCATTTCTTTCCTTGTCAATGAACTTATTCTTTCAGGTTTGACTTAGTATCTCATTGTTAGACCAATTCTGACTACATTCCTTTTAGAGGAAAAATTTTGCAAGCAATTGTCTGTCCTCTGGACAGATTTTTTGAAGCCTATGAGCTCTTTTCCCGATGCTACATGCCCTACAACAGAGTGCCACAATGTATCGTCACCTCTGACATTTGCTTTGTTCCCACACTAACAATTACTAGGTTTCTAGAGCTCTGGAGCCCCTCATAAGCTCTAATGTGCATTTCAAAGAACTCCTCAATGCTGTTGTTGGTAAGACAGCATCTCTGAGTAGTGCATTCACATTCCTTGTAAGAAAATTAAATCTTCATTTTCTTTTCTTACCTTTTCCCAGTGCGATAGCTTTAAGGTATGCACTTGCTTGTTTCTTTTCTTTTCCCACCTGAACCTCTCCAGGTTTACAGGGCGTATTACACATGTTATGAATCTGTTATTGTCCCTCTTAAGGAGTGGAGTGGAGTGAATACTGATTTTAGAAAACAACTCTCAGATGTAAGAAGGTCTTTGAAACTAAGAACTTATCGACTTAGCTTGAGGACAAGGTTGGACCCACTTTGCCTCTTCCTATGGACACAACAATACCTGGGAAAGTTTTCTTTAAACTTCTTCGACTTCCACTGTTAAGTACTACTCCCTAAGGAAAAACTTTCCAATTCATGTTTCACAAAAGGAATTTCGGAATACATGGCGTTCATGGAAAAAATCTTTCGAGTTGACATTCAAAAACCTGAAACACTTGTCCAAGCCTATAACTCACTGAAATACTTTGAAACTGAAGTTAACTCGAAGGTTTGGGCACCGACCTCTTTAGGTTATGTGAACTATTGATAGGGAATGGAGATTAAAGGAAAGCGGAAAGTGGCTAGGATTGAACAAAGACTTGTTTCGTTCCAAGTTAGCTTTTCTGGTGCCCATTTATTTCCTAACTTCTCATAGGATCCGGTAGTGCCTTCTTCCAAGGTAACTTTGTATTTACCCCACGCAAACAAAGTTGTCATGAAAGCTTATTCAATCACAGCGAAGTTGGGTACATGATGGGTTTCTCCAGGTAGCTTCTAAACCTGAGAAGAAACCACGGGACAGGTGGCTATTCCTTTTTTCAGACATTCTCCTTGAAACAAAGGTCCTTGGAAAAGTCAAAACCGGTAAATCATGCACCCCTTCCCAAAAGTGGCCGCTCTCACCAAGTCTTCAGGTGACTGCAAATACGAGTGCAAACGTTGTGTAATTTTATCAACTGTAGACATCAAAGACAACGCAAATTCAAACGAATTCACCCTCATAAGTAACGAGGGATCACCAGACACCACCGCATTTATATGCACATGCAACTCGCCATCAGATAAAGAATTATGGCTCACAGCACTCAACAGTGCCCTGCAGCCCAAGACTGGCTCCCTGTAAAAAACGAAAAACACCAAAACAAGCTTGTAAGTAAAATAAAGTTTAGAGATCGTTCTATGCATACCAAATACAATCACTCACAGCTCCCAGGCAAAAGCGAGAGAGGGTGTCTGTGGTTCAGAGAAGGAGCTACTGCCACGTTGCCCATACACCTCTGGACAGAGTGTTTGTTACCTCATGTGAGGAGTGATGGCCGACGGATTCAGGGAATCTCGATGCGGGATGGCACCAAGCCAGCCAACTAGCCAACTAATTATGGCCATTCACGGGAACGAGTGAGTTCAAGCTAACAGACACCAGCCAAAGCGCTGAGCCGCACTGACAAGGCCACTATGTAGCCCTGTGAATGTGTCTCTCAGTCTAAAGTTCAAAGATCATAAAAAAAAAAATATTTCGAAACGATTTTTCGTGGTGGTTAGTCACCATTATGTAGCCACTTGGGTGTGAGAAAAGGAGATAATTACCGAGAAGTACGTGAAGTTTTGAGTGGGCTCTACGTGCACGATGGATTCCAATCGACTCGAGGCGGTTCAGAAGATAATGGGGTTGTACAGCGGTTCCAAGGTTCAACAAAAGGTGTTGCTTGAAGAGTATTTTTCGCCGTATGTGGAGTTTGAGGATCCCATGATGATAGCAAAGGGGAGGGCTGAAATCGAAACACAGGTAAACTTATATATGATAAACCCAAAAAAAGAACAACTACAAATCTCCATTTATTCCAAACTATTTATTGTATAGTAGTGTTGCATTGATATTAATGAGCTCTTAAGTTTATGAGCATTCCTGTTTTCTGGAAAGATGTTGCCGTGGTTATCTGGCATGCGGGACCAAAGGGCAACAACAATGACGTATGGCTCGTTGAGTGGGAATTCAGTGGCAAGCCCAAGTTGTTGCCTTTCTTGCACCAGAGAATGAGGGTTCATACAACCATAGAATTCGTTCCCACTACAACTGCGGCAATGCCGGCCTCTGGAATCGGTGCTGCTTCTAAGCTCGGGGCTGTTTCTCCCACTGCCACCGGAGTTACTACAACGACTACTAGTACACTTCCTGCTGAAGGTCTGACTCAAGCCGGCTCCGCCATTCATCCAGCAAAGAGGAATGTTGTGAGGCACATTGTGGACGAGTGGAGTCTCTCTGGAATTGCTGCCAACGTCCCCATATTCTCGCGTATCTATGCTCCTTTGAGGCGTGGATTTGGCCGTGCCAGTTCCTTCATAATGACACCATTGTCACATCGTGGAGTGGAAGTGCAACCGACTGAGGGTGCACACTGAGTGAGGTAGAATCGAACCCAGCACAACAGACTGTTGTTGAATAATGAACTCAAAATTTCTTTTAATTACGAAGTTGAATGAGAATCTTTTCCCACGAACAAGAAATTGTTGAGGCAGTGGGAAGAGTGGCCTGATGCATAAGGGCATTATTTTCGGCTTCTTCTTCCTCAGCGGTTGTGGGAGGGTGCAGGTTGGCCTCATAGAAGTCCTGCAAAAAGGAACGGGTTCCTGCCTTCACGGATAGGCCGGTAATCCCGTCAGGAAGTTCTGCTTCTGTAAGGTTTACTCGAATGAATTTTCCATTGGCACCGCAGTCTCGTAGCATTGATTCAATGGGGTACCTTGTGGTGTTTGAGTGATGGTTCTATTTAAATGCAGGATTACCTTGTAACAATGGGAGTGGAACCACTGCCCACCCCAAATTCGATTACTAATACACGCTTTCTTTGTGCAATGCTCTCTTTCATCCACTCAATCAATTTTAATTGTATCGGAAGATATGGCTCATGAATGAATGTGTGGTCTCCGCGACCATTTATTCGAAGCATGGAGTTACATTTGGGGCATCGGGGTACAAGAGAATCATCTCGTAGCATTTGCGTAGCTACGGGTAAAGTTATACTCTTTGACATAAAAGGAGCGCATGCATTTGTCAATATTTGGTATCATTTTGTCGAAGTATGGTTTAGCTGGATAGAACGAATCTCTTGCACATGGCTTTGAGCATTGTAGGTAGGCAAAGTCGCCCTACACTCAGGTGTAAATGGTTCTTACTTGGGAACTGTCGTCATACCTGGGGTAAATATATTTTCGCCGGGTCAAATCCTGTCTAGAGTTAGCATTGCTGTGCCTTGGCTCGGTTGAATAACCTGACTTCTCAAAGCAACCGTCTGCATTGCTGGTATACACAAAGTAGTCTTTGTTTTTACACATTTCCCACAGCTGCCTGTAGCCATCATGTGGTTGAACTTCATACCTCATCCAATTCGCGTGGTCACTTCAAAGTGTATTAAGAATGAAATATGTATAATGACTATACAAACCTATAGTAACCCCAGCATAGTTTTGGTGGCACATCAGGATCAAACATTAGAGATATTCCCTGCCACGAGCAAGTCAATCCAAACTGCAGTAGGCCAGGGTATCTCTGAGCAAAAATCGTCTTGTCTCCATAGTCAATCCCACACTCAATAGACATTCCAGCACCTTAAGAAACAAAATTACAAAAAAAAAAAAGTTAAAACTGTCTCTGAAGCATCATCAAGTGGTACCAAGCCAAAACAGTACTGGAAGCGAAACATACCGGCAACTAACAAAACTCTGTCGGCCTGACGAAACCACTTGTAAGCACACCTTGCAACATCCAAGTTGGGGCTTGCTGTCCTTGCTGCCATCATTATCGAAGTTTTTTTTTCCCGTTATTTGAGAAACGACAGTCTGTCCCAAAAAGAGACCCGAGCCAGTTCACGTTTATGAAAAAAACCGGTAATCTTTTGTTGTTGTGGTAAAAAGTACAAAGCAGAGCCTAAGAATAAGAGCAAGTTCGTGTTTTGCGTTGGCTGATTTACACTGTATGAGCCAACAACAACTATCACAGTCAGTTCTTTGGTTTGATGCTGCTGGGGAGTGGGACAAACAACGAGTCCACTTTGTTCAGGGGAGGCAGTCCCGGGAGGCACATTCCCACATGCGAGGCATACACCTCCATCGTGTGAGGAGTCGGCGGCAGGATCGCAATGGCCGGGGCAGGCAGCGGCCCCACAAAGTCCCACCCGCACATCTGCTTGCGCTCGTTCCTGTTGAACAGCCAGTGGTGCCGCTGCTGTATCTCCGCGCTGGCCGCGCACAGCGCCACGGAGCGCCGCTGCGACTTGGGCGTGGCGCTCGGCGGCGTCGGGACCACCGGCGCCCAGGCGTGCCCGACGTAGGCCGTGTACCACTGCTGCTGCTCCTCGCGCCGCTGGGCGTGGCTCATGCCCCCCTGCTGCGCGTCGTCGGCCGCGGCGTCGTCGTCGTCGTCGTCCTTGCTGCTGCTGCCGCCCGCGGCCTGGTCGCCGGGGCCCCCGCGGCTCGAGGCGCCGCCGGGGTGGGAGCTGTCCCCGGTGTGCTGGAGCAGCTTGGGGAGCCACCACAGCAGGGCGATGCGGGAGCGCTGGTGCGCGAGGCCGCCTTGGGCCGCGGTGCCGCTGGCCGCGTCTTGGCGGCCGCGGCCCGACGAGGCCGCGGAGGAGCGGAGGGTGGTAGGGGGAGGCGGCAGGGCAAACAGCGAGAGGTACCTGCGGAAATCAGGTAGGAGGGGAGGTTAGGAGGAGCAATTGGTAGAGGCTGCGTTTACTTCTTGTAGAATCGGACGTTGTCTGTATCGTTCAGCTTCAAAACGCTTGTGGCTTTGCTTATCTCGGTGGCACTTAGGGACTGCCGGAGCCTATTTCGGAAGTGTGTCCGGTCTATTGTAATGGTTGGCTCAGCGGCAAAAGAGCGGGTACGGGTATATTGTGACGGCATCATTTTGATGAATACATCAAATAGCCTAAATGAGATATCTATATGACTACTGGAAAATGATATGGGGGAGTGGGTTACCTCATATATTGCTGTGTGGCACGCAAATCCCGAGCAAAGCCAAGTGATTTGGTTTTTGGAAGAGCTAGCAAAGCATTGGTTTCACTTGTCTTATGCTGTTGCATGGGAATGTCTTTTAGAAAAGTGCTCACGTCCAAGCTCCTGGGTAACCAGGTAGCAGTTGTCAGGTAGTCCTCAAATATTGTATAAGATGACAGGCTCGTGTACTCAAAGCATTGTCTCACAGGAGGGCGGATTGGGGTGACTGCAGGTTGTCTGGTACTCCGACGACCACTTGTAGTGGTGCTGTTTGAGGAAGGGGGGTCTTCAGGGTGCTCTCCCTTTTTTAAAATTAATTAGGGATCATCGAAACTGAGAAGGAATGATGAGTGCATTGTTGAAAGTGCGATGAAAATCCATAAATGGGGGGTGCAACAATTAAGGTATTCAACTGGGGTTGCAGTAAAATATGCTAGAGGTTCACTCCACCAATCTGTTGTACTTTTTTGAAAAGTCCACTATCAGAGTTTTCTAAATACAATAGACGCACGTACCACAATAAGTTCGTGGGATCGGATTGAGGAGTGTTGTGAAGGTAATAATCGGTGTGAAAATTCCAAAGTGGTTCCAGGTGTTGCAATGGAATGTACATTCCCAAGAAGACATTTATACTATGCTGCTTCTCAGTGTCTGTAAACGAATTGCTGTAGTATCTCTTCATTGTCTGAAAAAGATCTCGCCCAAATGAGGAAGCTGAGGCCTGCATGTATAAGATTTAGCGTCTAGAGTCATTAATTACCCGTGTGTAGGTTTTGACTGTATTAGCTAATTGGGATCCGGCATATTGTGTAGCTATAGTATTGCCCACTTTCTCATAAAGCTCCACCAAAGTATCAAATAGAACTTTGTCAAATTCATTGGATGGATCTGAGAAATATCCCATGGCGTACAACTGAGTTGATGAGAAGCAAGAAAGAAAAAGACACAAGGCACCTGATTTCCAAGAGCACACTTCCCTACAAAAAATTGGGCGGCATTTGTCCTATCTAAACTATCAACACAATTGGTTCTTAGAACTCCTTGCTGTTTCTTGCAGGTACTTTGGACATTCCATGTACCACTGGGAATGGTCAGTCTGAACTTGATTTAATTCAACACTACTCTTTAAATTGCATGGAAGTTCTATTTCCGCTGTGAAAGAAGCTTGTAAGCTGCAGAACATCATTTGCAATCTCAAACAACTCGGTTAAATAGTTACCCCCACCACTTTTACTGAGTTAACAGCTGGAAGATAAGAAACAGGACACTTACTGTTTTAGAGCATGGCTTATATCCCAATGCTTGTAACGGATGGAAATTTCAGGAGGCAGGAGTTTGTTCAGGAAAAGGATTTCATCAAGGAAAGGATTAAGAAGAGTAGATTCTCTGGGATTTTTTTCATGTGTCTAAAAGGCAACACTCAACTATGAAAGGATATTTTGTGGTACCTTGATTAATGTCAAAACGAACAGTGGGGCACCATATCTACAAAGAAGGTCTTGAAAGTGTCTTATTGTTGCAGTGCAGAAAGGGTCTCTTCGATCCACTGAAAGTAAAATCAGTAAGAGCACCAATTTACTTGCTGAGGAGTTAATGTTTCTTACATATTATTGGAGGTTTTGGGTTATATGAGCTTGTATCTTGGTGCCAAAATAGGGGGATGGACCCTCTTACTTGTACATAGGATGATAAAGCACAGGTTGAGGAAACTCCTTCAGGGTAGTTGGTTCCCCAAAAAAAACAAATGAATAATGCAGAGGCACACCCAGTGAACAATCTTGGACAATTTGCTCTATTTCCACATGGTTGGCAACGTGCCCACTTTCACTCAAGCCTCGCTTCAAAAATCTTGTTCCTGCATAATGTCGACTTCGTCGTGCAATCAAGGAGAGAGAAAGAGGGTGCCTATGAATCATCACGGCTAGAATGTACATAATGAGCGAGGGAAAAATTAATTAGTTCAGAGGGTAGATTGAGAAGGAGGATGGGAAGCCTACTGGATTGAATGAAATCCCCATGAACAAGAGGTAGAATCCACATTGGGGATACTTTACATATCAGTAGAGGTTGGACAAGATAGTGGTTCCACATAAACATATCATCATATTGGGGAGGGAGTGGAAGAAACTCATCATTATCGGATGACGATGATGCTTTCTCTTCTGTCTGGGAGTGGTGCCAACAATGCTCCATGTTATATTGTAGGGTACGTGTTAGGTTGTATGTGTAGCTGAAGAAAAAATTTGAAGATAGGTCAACAGCCTGCAGTAATGTGCGATATCTAACCAAGTTTTAAGAACTCAAGTGCCCAAAAAGGAATAAAACCTTGTCTCGAGTTTGGGTGGCGGTGAAGAGGAGGGGATGTAAATGAACTGAGGTTCTTGAACTGCAAATATGCAATGCCCACCAATGACACCTACGCATTTTCTTTTTGCAGCAAATATCATATAGTACCCTGCTAATAGCTGAATAAACCCTGTCAATAGTAAACTGAATGTAGACGAACTCGGGGAGTACCCAACAGTGCGGCAGGGGTAGCGACTAGTGGGTGGAACTTGAACAATTTTTCTATTTCATCTTTAGTGTATGAAGCAGGATCCTCAATGATATTGAGGCGGTTCGGGTTCTCAGTGTCAACAAAACGTTCAATCTTAAGCACATGGAATGAGGTATCATTCTTGTTACTTCCCACAAGGTAGAACCGCTTGACATTTGTTCAGCTTTGCGCAAGAAAACGTAATGCAAAATAACTAAGTTACATACATGAGGCGTTTCATACAAAAAGAACTTCTGGAGGGTGTATGGTGGCGGAGCCAAGCAAAACCTCCGCGCGCAATCCACTTCAGTTGCCACTGGCCCTTTCTGTAAACTAGGAGGTGAATTTGACAGCCTGCATCTAGCCGTCGGGCTTGTGCTGTCGCCGCTGCTATTGCCAGTAACTGAACGTGCAGACAGCGGGCGTTGAACCACCGATTCCAAGTCCACTGGTTCTGAACTGCGCAGAAGTCCTCCACGTGGTGATGCCCCAGAACCAGCGAATTCAGTCAATTGAGCCGACAGTGATGACAAGGATGCAGACGATGACAAGGACAAGGACACAGTGGCCAATCCAGAACCAGAGCCAGAAGAAGAAGTGTAGCGATGGATCGAGCGAGAGCGAGGCTGCACCGGGGAGTACGAGTACGACGCCAGCGAGTGCGAGTGGGCGGGGTCCCTGAGGTCCCTGTCGTTGAACATCCGGCGGCCCCTGGTGCGGCCGTGCTGCTGCTGCAGCTGCAGCTGCCGGAGCCGGTATTGGTGCTGCTGGTAGTACTCGTCGTCGTCGGGCTTGGGCACCAGCTCCGCGGCCTGTGCCTGCGCCTGCTCCGGCGGGAGTGTTGGCTGCGACTTGGGTGCCTGGGCCTGCGCGCGTGGCTGCGGTGTTGGCTGCGCCTGGGTCTCCGTGTGTTGCGGGTCTGCTGCTGCCCCCCCTGGTGCGGCGGGCTTGTGCTGAGGCGGCTGCTGGTGGTGGAGCAGGAGAGACGCGTGCTGCCGCTGCTGGTGGTGCTGGTGCTGCTGCTGTTGGCTGGGGGAGGCCGGATGGGAGGATGTGGAGAGAGGCAGCGGGAGCTGGAGGTGCGCCGGCTGCGCGTGGTCGCTGGGGTGCGGGTGTGCGCCGGGGGCGAGGGGGGCCGTGGGGCCGGGTGGCGAAACCGGGCTTACGGGCGGGACTGCCACGGCTGCCGGGGACGACGGGCTGCGCAGCCTGGGGAACAACCCCAGGATGGATGGGGCTCTCGCGGGCGGCTGGTGGTGTGATGGCTGGTCTTTGTCCACTCCACTCATTATCTGCGGTTCTCTTAAAAAAAATATGATGGAAAATGCCACTTTGGGTAGAGAAAGTGGCTGTGGCTTTTTTTTTTGTTTGTTTCGTGGGCTGGGACAGTGTTTTGGTTTTGTTTTGGAGGGTTCTTGTTACAGTGCTTCAAACCGGAAGAAATCTACTTCAATGTCTACAGATTCCTTCTTGTGAAACTTGTAGGTGTTCCCAAGGTCCCAACGCAGTTCCGCCAAAACAGAAGCACGTGCACCGAGCTGCTCTGCCTTCTTGAGGATGTACTGTGTATTGTGGGATTTTTTTGTTTGGTTGTCATTCAGTGTTTTGTTGTATCTGGGTTTTTGGGAATACCTCTCTGGTGGATGTCTTGTGCAAGGAATAGACAACTGGTGCAATCTAACGTGTGTGAGCTTTGGATAAAGTGTGTAATTCCTTGCATACTTTTAAAGCAGAAGCTAAAAATGCCATATCTACCCCTTTTGACTTGGTACCAAAGGGTGGATTCATAATTACTGTATCAAATGATTTGCGGTTTCTCATGAAGTCCAGTCCTGCCACTACATCCCCTTGTACGAAGTCAACATTGGTGATCTCCAGTTGCGTAAATATGTTGGAAAAATGTTGGCTAGATACATCAAATTCTTCACAATTAGACTGAGCAACAGATAATGCATTCGAATCTATGTCTATCCCCACAGTAAAACTGTGACATAATGCAGGCGAGGTTTTCTTTCAGAGGGAAAACAACAACAACAACAACAACAACAACAAAAAAAGGCTACCTGCTTTCAAGCAGTAAAGAACCCACAGTCAAAATACCACAGCCACACCTACACAGTAAAAAACAAGGAGAGAGAAAGTCCTGGGTTTGGCGTGAAAACAAAGATAAAGAATAATTGTGAAAAAAAAGATTTCAGGAATGTTAAAGAAATACCCCAAATCCGCTACAACTCTGTCACTAATGTCCCCATAGGAATTCTCTGCAGTAAACAAAATATGTGCTCTAAAAAAAAAAACCCATCCTTAATAAACGGGTTAGCGAGGGGGGTTTGGACTACACACGCCAAATGAGGTGGGGTCGAATACTGCTCCCACTTGGTCACGGGGGATGCGGACGAGGCCTCCGCTGCGGCGGCTCGCGCTCCCCCCCTCGCTCTCCCCGCCCCTCTCCCACTCCCTCTCCCGCCACCCCCGCGGGCCCCTCCTCTGGGTTTCCCGCGGGGTGACCCCTTGCTGCTCTTCCCGCTGGAGTGTCCCCTCGACGCAGCACCGTCTTCTCCTTCTCCATCGTCTGCGGGGGCGTCACCAAACTGGCGAACTTGCTGCAGCTGTTGCTCGAGGCGCCTCATGGACGGATAAAAAAGACGTAGGTACATCTGATCTGGAGAGGGAGGAGACTGAACCCAGGAAACCAGTGATAGCCTACTGTAGGATGTATACCTTGGAATCGTCACTAGCTGTTGGAGAAGCAGATGTTTCTAAGGACTCAGAGTTGCACACGTAAACAGCCAAAACTAAAGAAAAAAAAAAAAAAACCCGAGATCACACATGGCCGCAGTCAAAATACCACCGTGCATTTGGGCCGAGAGAAAGGACAAAGTCATTTTCACTGTTAACGTGCCTGGCTTGAGACAAGAGGAGTTCGTATTTTTTTCTTTTTTTTTTTCTTTTTTTTTTTCTTTTTGTATAGCCATGTTAATTAAAAATTGCTAGTTGCACTGTTGAGTTGGAGGAAAACGGAAACGTATCATTTCTTTGCGGAAACGTATACAATTTGCAGTTCACGTTACTCAAGGCTGTTGATGTGAAGGTTTTTAGCTCGCTTCATTTTTATTATCCCGTTAAAACTGCAGTACTTACTTTCGCTATTTTAGAAAAGCAAATGGGGTGTTGCTGGCCGAGGAGTGGTATTTGAAATTTTCAAGAAGGAGGAAGGGTGGTGGGGCAAGATGGTCAAGGACGCCAAGCCAAGGTGGTTGTCCTGCGATTGGAACAGGTGGATGGACGAAGATGACGAAGTCGAAATTCCAGACAACCTAGGTTGCACATTCTATTCTCTGTTTTCAGTTTCTTACTCTCTTTGCCAGACATGGGCAACATGGGTGGCTTCAACATGGTTAGCTAGCACTATTCTAGTGGGAATTTCTGAATACTAACTCCCCGTATAGGATGACGCCGCTGAGCCCCCTGAGGACGAGGAAGAAGAAGACGGGAACGACATGCCCTCACTCGAGGCTGACTCTGAACCAGCTCCGGAAGAAGCACCCAAGAAGCCTGAAGAAGAGGAAGAGAAGAAGGATGAAGCCTAAAAAGATTATTTTAACGGGTTTTTACTGGAGTGTTTCTTTCTTGGTTCTCTGTCTTCTGGTATCTTGTGTGTATTCCTCTGGTTATTCTGCACCAGAAGCGGTAGGCTGAGTTTGCATTGCGTCCACTACGGGGGTCACGGTCTTCTCCTCAAAGACCAATGATTCTCCTACATTTTCTTGTTCGTTTTCTTCTTCTTCTTGTTGTTCTTGCTGTTGTGGTTGTGGTTCTTGATCTTGTTCCTGCTCTTGCTCTTGCTCTTCTCCATCGTTTTCTTCACTATCATTGGAAAGATAAACGCCATCATCCTGTTGTGGTTCCCCATCATCAGACTGAGACAAGTCCTGCTCAAAGAAGCCTTCCTCTTCAGTAAGGTCATTTCCTTCCTCAGCTTCAGAGGGAGTGAGGCTCGCAAGCTCCAGGTCGTCCTCCAGAATGTCGTCATTCCCATTCTCATTATCATTCTCAGCGGCTGCCGTTCCGCTCTCGCCCAGGGTCGCTGTACCCAGAGTTGCAGAAGGCATGATGTTCCCTTCAATGATGTCACTTGGTGTGGTCTGCAAACCGCCGGTGGGAATGGAATTGGTTGCGGCCGCGGTGTTTGTTTCCGTTGCGAGTAGGTGTTCGTTGGTGGTGCTGGTTTGTGGCAGCTCTGGCTGTGCGGCGTTGTTGGTTGTTTGGTGTTGTGTGTTGTGCTTGTGAAGCGGAGCGAGAACTTGAATTAGGTGGGTGTCGATGAGAGTAAGTAGCTGTTGTGAATACTTGTCGAGCATTGTTTGAAGCATGGGGTCTCCGGTCCTTTCAAGGTTGCCGGTTGTAGGAGAAAACCCAAGTGATGTGGGGCTGGATGTGGTTCCAAGGCTTTCAGTGGGAGCTGGAATTATGGATTTCTCGGCCTGAAGCAGTGCCCCGAGTTCGTTGTACATTGCGTGGAAGGTATCCCGGAATTCAGAAGTGAGATGCTCCAGCTCACTGGATAGCTCGGGAATTGGTGTTTCAGTTTGGCAAAGCTGACGATAGGCAGTTGTTGTTTCGAATAAGGAATTTTTTGTTGCCAGTAGCATACTGCGATATGTTGAAGGGTCGAGGTTACGAGAAGTGGAAGCCTGTGAATTTGATGGTGATGAAGGAGTCTCTTTTGTGGAAGTTGAGGATTTAGCTGCGTCCCCAACCGGCCTACTCTGGGTGAGTTAAAGAAAAGTTTGGCAAAAACTGTACCTGTCTGTGGAAGTTTGACAAGAGTCAGTTGCTTGCATAGAAGTACTCAAGTCTAGGTTAGAGGCCAATTGCAAATTAAGATTAATGGAGTCGGAAGGTTTTGGATCGCCTGGAGGTACTGGTGCTGGTGACATAGGAGATGGGGGGGTGGTAATGACACTTGGTGCGTTGATGGGAAGAGGCGTTTGTGGCACAGGTGATATAGGCGTATTTGTATTTGGGGATGTACTTGAAGGACTTGGTGGTACAGGGACCGCTAATGTGGAAGATGAAGTGTTTGGAGCTGTCCCATTGTTGCTAGATGTGCTCTGGTCTGAGTTCCCGGGCTGGTATTGGTACATGTAAGTGGTTTAAGCAAAGAGATTCAAAACCTTGTTTAAAAAACTGGCAGATAAGCTCTGTCTATTCATGGTATCAATTCCTTGCCCTGTATTGAGATTGTCATATCTAAATTTGGGTAAAAAACTGGTTTTGACTTGAAGGTGGACACACTCTTCGTGAAGAAGTGGGCTGTCGAAAGGTGTTGATTTTCCCCCATTTTCTGATGCACTAAGATTCAAAATAAAAAAGTATTGGACAAACCTTCAACGGTTTTGGATTGAGCACAAGTTTCAATTGCCGTACTTGATAGAGATAAGATACTAAAAAAATTGGAAATACGACGGAAACCTGTGCTCTTGGTCAGGCATTGGTGGAAGTTCGTCATCCACATTATCTTTTTCCCCGAGAGCTTGGGTCAAGTTCAAGTTACTTTCTGTTATTTGGTTTTTGGGGAAATACCATCACCAAAATCAGTCCTTTTTTGTATACTTTTCCCATCATTGCATGTGGATAAAGAGCCACTATTTGCAGTTGAACTTGGCTGCTGATTTCTGATGAGCCATTAGCCATATAAGTAGTGCCCTGATTAGAGTAAGAAGTTATTTCTATGTTTACCTCAATTTGTGAAGTGGGGCCCGTTTTGCCCACGCTCCTGCTAAGCGTTCTCTCTTTAGAATAGTGAATTCCCTTTATGCTTGAATAACATTTTTATACCGCTGATTGCGTGGTAGTTGGCTTTTCGTTTTGTTTCATAGCCCAGGCGGGAAGGCCTGTTGCCCCCAGGTTGAGTGGCACTGTTGTCTGCAGTCCTACATTTGACGCAAGCAAGGAGCCATTAGACAGAGAGGGAGCCTAAGCTTTTCTTAGATTTAGGAGCTATACATGAAAATGCAGTTTTAATTTATTGTTTCAGCCGCACCTTGCCCACAGTCTTTCTTCTCTGTGATGTTTCACTCAATCTAGAAGGCCCGTGTTACCCAAGTTTCAAAATTGTTCGAAATTGACCTATCTTGCATGGATTTTATGAGGTCTTCAGCTAGAGCCCAGATGAATATACAGGAATCCCCACAAACAGTAACTATTCTTTTGCAGTCACCCAAAAATTTTACGCTTGTCACAATCTCCGAGTGGCCTGGAAATGGTATATTACTGGAAAAAATTCGGAATGTAGGTATGGAACCAGAAAACGAAGCAATCTTCTCCCCAGAATAGAAGTCATACAACCTCACCACTTTATCTGAACTACTTGTAACCACGTGCACTCCAGCATGGTCGATCTCTACTTTTAGGAGATCTACTACATCTGGCTCTGCCTTATAACTGCGAACTTGCTTCCCACTCGCAATGCTAGAGAATATAAGAGAGGCTAAATACATAGGCATATTATAACCTGTACAAACTCAGTTGCCTTTCGTGACCTGAAGTTATCATGTACTATAGTTTGTAAAGTAATGGAAAAGGCACAAAATAAATACTTTATTAAGGGGATCTAAATCCATGTCATATCTAAGTGGATAAGAATCCTCAAAACACAGGAAATTTTACCGACCTCGATTGTCCCACTGACGCATAGTGGTATCTCTTTACTGTTAAAGGATTCTTGTCAACGGTACGGAAAATTATCGATCTGTCAGCAGAGCAACTTAGTAGCTTTGTTCCGTGGCACGCAAATTTAACTGATGTAATGGATGACGAATGGTCATTCTTATTGGAAACATAATGAATGAGGGAAAGAGAAAGGGGTCGATGTACAAGAGTCATAAGCAGAGAGTACGTTGCTACTGGTTGATTGAGTTTACCAGCGTCGAAAATATGGATAAGTCTATCTCTGTGGACCAGTTACAAACCCGTTAGTTATCCATAAAATTCACCTGGAAGCTGTAGCAAGGAGAAAGGATGCCTCGGGGTCTACTGGGTGTGAGTAATCCATGGAGAGGATTTCAGCAGCGTGGGCAGGTTGGAAAGCCACGACAGCAAGTGTAAGAGTATCAACTACAGTTAAATTGCCCTGCCTATCACCAACAGCAATATGTGCGCCATCAGGTCTCCTCCTCAAGCACCGCAAACCACCAGTCGGTATCGTTTTTGAGAACGCCCCTAGGTCCGAACATGTCCCAACAGAACTCAAACTTCCAGTGGTAGAGTCACAGAGTATTGCTGAGGAGGGATCAGTTTCAATTGCTTTCATTGATTTGATGCTTTCGGAAGTGTCAGATAAATAGAGCATGTGCAACATCTCCTTGCAGTGAGTACTTCTTGGAACATTCCCATCAGTATCAATGTTCCATGTGCGCAACGTGCCATCACTTGAGCACGTGATAAAAGTTCCAGATGGAAAAGGATCCAGTTTACAATTGGCAAGATCGGATGGGCATGGCCCCACAACAGTGATGTCCCTTTTTTTTTTGGAATTGAGGAAAATTGAAGAGGAGAAAGGACAATACCAAATGCAAGAACTGTGAGCTAGGAAAGACCGTTGTTTATACACTTTACTGATGTCATCAATGCACCATATGTAAAGGCTATGATCGCTATAAGCACACACCAGCTTCCCGCCATCACTTGAAAATCTGCAGGCAACTGCATCAGCATACTTGGCAACGCCATCGGGCTTGGATGATTGAGATAGCTGCTGTGATTGACCATAAACATTAACACCAAGTTGATGTGGCTTAGGCAGAGTTCCAACGTATTGCAAAGTGACAGGATTAAAGAGTCGAACATTACCATCTGCGCAGGCACAGACAACAAATCTCTCACTGGCACATACAGCATAAATAGCACCACGCAAGTCCACCCACTTCTCCATCTGACGTGTTGACAAATTAAAACTGTGCAACAGTCCGCGTTGTGTCACACCATACACCATGTTGTGTGCAGTACCCTTCCCACAAGCAATGCAGGTAAAAGTTGAGTCCTTGTGATTCCCAAGTGACACACTTTTCCCCTCAAGTAACCACGGGGCTTTGCTAGTATCAGTGAGTCCTGGGAAAGTGGGAGGAATTGATTCTGAGAGTTGTCCTGTTGTGCTCAGTGGTTCGTGCGTCGAGGAATTGAAATCCATTGCCCAAAATGAAAGGTGTTTGTAGCCAGCAGTAATAAAGTAGGCACCATCTTCTGAAAAGTCGAGTGATAAAATCTAGCGGTTTCGGTGTAAGATTATTGCTTTTCTTTTAATTCACTTGCCTTGGTGGCAATTTTTGCATAAGCTATTATGGCAGAAGTTCTCCATTCCCAAACAAATATGAAGCCATCATTCTCATCACCAACAGAAACAATGTGCTATGTTTAGTGGTAAAAAGTACGTTACTGATTTAAAAAGCATATCAGATAAACTACTTCTCCACTTGGTGAGAATGACACATTCAGTACACCGAACTTATGCCCAGTCAGAGTTGACACTACTGAAGCTGAACTGTAAAAAAAGGAAACCCAAATATAAGCAAACGTTAGAATATGGGCTATTATAGCGCAGTCCACATATATCCCAAACCCATAAGCAGAGAGCCAACCTGGCCTACCTTCCAGCTACACTGTAGTCTTGTGGAAGTTGCCACACAACAATCCTTGACTGACATCCACCCTCTCCAACGGAAATCCAGCGTCCATCAGGGGAAAATGCTACACATGATACAGCGCTATTCTGAGCCTGAAGGGTAGGGGTAGTCACATTGGTGCCAGGTGAAGGACTTGGGGTGTTTTCCGGCGAAATCAAAAAATCCAGCTGTTTATTCCTACGCCAGCAGTACAGCACCACCACACGCCCAGCAGGATAAGCCACCAAATGAGTCACACCGGGCTGAAGCGCAGAAAAACCAGATGTACTATTTAAGTCAGAGGCAATTGTAGCAGCAGACGAGGAGGTAGTTCCGCCAACAGTGGAGCCAGTAGCACTAGCAGCAATTGCAGTTGGTCCGTCAGCACTCGGAATTGCGTTCGCAGTTGCTCCGCAAATATTGGTGGTTGTGGTAGTCGACGAATTCAGAGCCGACACCGTGCCCATGGTTCCCATCGTGGCGGTTCCACAACCACCCCCCGTCACAACCGAGTTGACAGATAGCGACGCGTTTCCCCCGACGCAGCACCCTATCACCCTCTCCAGCTTCACTCGTTGCCCCACCCGCTGCTGTAGTTGCTGTTGCTGTTGTGGCTGCTGCTGCTCCTGCTGCTGATGCTGCTGCGTAGACTGCGACTGCTGGTTTGGAGCCGTCTTCGTCTGAGACGTCGAACTGGGGGACTGGGGGTGTTGCTGCTGCGGCTGCTGCACAAAGTGGAACGGGGGCCTCGACGCATTGGAGGCAGATGCGGGCGTGGGCCGGTGCTGGGGCCCGCCGCTGCCGCCGCCGCCGCCCCAGCGCCCCCCGCTCGAATGCGAGGACGACGAGGGCGGCGGAGGCGGGCCCCCTGGGCTGGGGCGCCTCAAGGGTCGGGTGGCCCCTGTTGTTGTGGTGGAGGCCGCGGTGCCGGTTCTGCCGCTTGTGGGTGTCGACCTGGGCGTGGACGTAGTAGGGACTGGAGGTTTCCTGGCGACCACGGCCGATGTTGTGGTTGGCTGCTGTGGGCCTCGGTTGGTGTTGTGCTTCATCGCCGTTTGTTGTTGTTTTCTGTTGTTTCGTTTTTTGATTTGTCGAGAAGCTTACACGAAAATGGGTTTGTGATGGTTTGTTTGTTGGTGGGAGTGCATTCACTCAGTGGCCCAAACTGTGGCTTGTGTGCACATATCAACAAACAATAACCTGTTATGCGCGCATCAATTCATTTGCTTGTTGGCTTGCCTTGTAGCCTGTTGGGTAACTTAGTTCTTGGCAGGTTGTTGAGTTTGCCGCACATCGTTGTGGCCATGGATAGTACAGCTGGAAAAGTCAGTATAAGGTGTTTCCGTTGTGGCAAAGAGTATGCTTTGATGACCGAATCCTGTGAGCTCATCAATGAGCACTATTTCACCTATTCGAAATGAGAGTTTTCAGCTAAAGTGGGATCCACACCTGTCTCAGGCGTCATACAATACAACTTTCCCCAAGTGCCAACCCAAAGAAAGTTCTTGTGGAAAGTGACTGTGACAAAGGAGTATCCACAACCAGGTAGAGACTTAAACCATATCAAACTCCCATTGCTCGCATCCATACAACTGATTTTGCCACCAAAGGCAACTATAAGCCTCTTGATACCAATTCCAATCAATAAATATGTAGCCCCATTGCTATAACCCATTCCTGTGGAAAAATTATCGGTGAATTACGCGTTATTCAAAGACCAGTCAATGGGTTTTTCCAGGCCACGGAATGTGTGAAAGCAGCGCAACAGTGAGCTTTCCCCAACGTACCTATTGGATGTAGGAGTAAACAGCATTTAACAGGGAATTCCAACCATAATACAGTCTCCCTTCATCACTAATAAGGGGTACAATATTATAGCCAGACCCTGGAATTGAAGTTTTTCTTATTGCCTAAAATGAAGTGAGTAAAAGTGAGGTATTTGGAGTAAAACCTCCCCAGTATTGGGATTGATATTGTATAGACATCCTAGTGAACCTAGACACAGAATTAAAAAATAGTACCTAACTGCATAAAAATTCACCAACGATAAGATTATCTTTGTGCCAAGACAAAGAAACCTGGGCAAATGATTATTGAAAGAATTATGCACATTGACTCACTGGGAAAAGCATTGTTACTGATGAAAGGGAATATGACCATATTATAGAGCCATCGGTCAAGTCTAGTGCAAAAACTTTTGAGTGTGCTCCGGCATACACAACAGAGTATTTTACAAGAATTGTCACACTCCACCAATAGGTAGAAGGAAGACTTGTAGACCAAAGGGTCTTTATAACATAAGTTTGACAACCACAGAGTGGGAGGTACAGATCCTCTATGACATGAAACACAAGTAACACATCCACCACCGGCATATATCAATTTATCAGGTTTAATGGGCACAATTGTTATTCCACGACCCATTCCAGTCCCTACATGTGTCAAGCATGACCAACTAAATAAATCAACATACCCTTTGGCCTGGAATGCCACAAAATTGCACCATTGAATGGATTTAGAGCAAAAAGCTCTCCATTGCACCCAGCATACAAAGTGCATGTATCTACAGAGAGGTACAAAGTAACCCGCCCGAAATATGCCCCTACTAAAACCATAATTAAAATACTGCACTTATCTCTTCAAATGTGATTTTTTTGTTTGTTTGTTTGTTTGTATGTTTGTATGCTTGTTTGTTTGTTTGTTGTTTTGGTTTTTTTTTTTTTTCCCTTAAGCTTACTCTTGAGGTCTGTCTTCCACACCTTCTTGAGCGGTTTTTTGACCAACGCCACAGCCTCATCAGGTGATGGAATAGTCTCAGCATCCCATAGTGGTATCATCGTCGATGCGTTGGCACTCTCGTCACCCCCAAACACACCAAATTTCGATGCAGAGGAGCGGGCCATCATCTCGGACGTCGCGGCGTTCAAAACAGGCCACGTCTCCCCGTCGCCGTCCGTGCTCATGCTCGACGCCGACGTTGAGGTGGACGCGGGCGTGCCCGCGATCGAGACGGCCGCCACAGTGCCGGCGGTGCCGAGGAACAAAAGGGACTCGAGCTTGGACACCAAAGAGGGGGAGACAGAGGCCGAGACCTGGGACGACGACGCCGACGACGACGACGACGAGAAGGAGAAGGGCGGGGCTGGGGTGGCGATGTAGACGGTGGTGGCTGCTGCCGAGGACAACAGGGGCAACGACGGGTAGGCAGCGGACTGCATGGCCGGGGGAGCCACGAGGAGGGACGGCGGGTAGGAGGAGGCGGAGGCTGAGGCTGAGGCTGAGGTGGCGGTGGGTGTGGTGGCGTAGCAGGAAGGGGGCAGGAGCGAGGGTGCGAGCGAAGACGGCAACGAGACGACGGGCGCGTAGCCCACGGGGACGACAACCAGAGACACAACAGTCGGGTCTGGTCCCGGATACATGGCGGCCATTTCAACTACACAAACGGTTGAACTCTGATGGCCGATTGTTTTGGGAAATGCCCAGAAGCTTGCGCCAGCAGTCCGGGAAAAAATAAAGTGTGCCGATTGGACCTGCGACAAACGAAAGATTCCGAAAACAAAACAATTGGGGCCGGACAGTGCCGAAAACACATGACGACAAACAGCAACACAGACGCAGCATCGCCGCCGTCGCACGCGCCTCCACACAGCGGCGACGGCAGCCGCACCGCGGAGGCGCAGAAGCCGCGGCCGCCCCCCACGCTCTCCTCCACCATCTCGAGCCCCTACCCCCCGCTGCCCGACGTCGCTGCCCCGCCCGGCTCTCCTTCGTCGGCCACCACCGCCAGGCCCGCCGGCGGCGACCCCTCGTCGCCCTGCAGCACCACCAGCGGCTCCACCAGCGCCGAGGACGCTGGTGGCGCCCAGGCAGTAGCCCCCACGTCTTCGTCGTCGGGGCGCGGCAGCGGCAGCGGCAGCGGGGCCAAGAAGCCACTCAGGACCGAGACAGAGAGCGGGAGCGGGAGGGAGAGGGAAAATAAGCGAGTGCGCGGGGGCAAGGGAAAGGGCAAGGACGAGGATCCGGATGGGGAGGAGGGCAGCAGTCGCAGGCACAAGAACGAGAGGGCCGCGGGGGAGAGGGGGGACCGCTGCAGAAGCCGAGGGAGGGAGAGGGACAAAGACAGGGATAGGGATAGGGATAGGGACAGGGACAGAGACAGAGGCAGCCGGGTTGGGGATAGAGACAGGGATCGTGACAGAAACAGGGATAGAGACTACAGAACCCGAAGCTACAGCCACAGCGGGAGTGACAGTTCCAGTGACTGTCAGCCCTACAGTCGAGACCGTGACACAGATAGTGACAGAGAACTCCATAGGGACAGGACTTACAAAGACAGAGAGAGACATCACGACAAGAGAGACAGGGAAGACAGGGACAGAGATAGAGATAGAGACAGGGACAGGGACAGGGCAAAAGAAAAACGAGACAGTGACAGAGAAAAAGAGAGACCAACACCTGCGTCAGCAACAAACCCCCCTCCATCCTCCCCACAACCTATAACACAAGCACAAAATCCAACACCACCCACCTCTAGTGCACAAGTCACACCCCCTGTGGAAGCAGAAACCACTCCTCCTCCAAAACGACACCGGAAAAGTGGCTGGGACACTGCTCCTACTGAAAGTACTAGTTTGCACTTAGCAGCTTATCTAATTGTGTATTAGGGCTAATCCCACCTCCATTCATATCCCCTTCTCCCCTATTTCAGGCAATGGCAGCTGCTGTAAATCCTCAGTTGTCTCTCCAGTTACAATTGGTGTGCCTCTTGCATAAAACCTGAAATACTAACTTGTATTAGCAAAACAACAAAAACCTCCTCATGCAACAGCAGGCTGTACAAGCCGCTGCCCTTGCAGCAGCCCAAGTTCGTAATACTGCCATGGCCTGCCGAATATATGTGGGGTCACTCAATTTTGATTTATCAGAGCAAGAAATTATGACAGCTTTTTCTCCCTTTGGTGTGATTAAGAGTGTTAATATTTCCAAGGTATTACCTTTAAAAACAAAAAGAAGCCTCACACTGCATCGAACACTATCATAAATATTAAATTATCATTAACACCTACACGTGAATCTGGTTTTGAACTTTTTTGCTCTTTTTTTTTTCTTTTTTGATTTCCTTTTTTTTTTCCTCCCACTTCGTACTTTACTTTTTCCATTTTGGGACTGCATCAAACAGATTTAATTAGGACCCGTTAACTGGAAAATCCAAGGGTTTTTGTTTTGTAGAATACACCACACCTGAATCAGCTAATGCTGCACTGCTGCATATGAATAACGCCACTCTGGGGGGCAGGTACCACTGGACACTTTCGAAGTTTTGAAATTTCATCTTTGGATAGGACAATCAAAGTGGGTCCTCCTCATGCTAGTCTTCTCGGGACTCTTCTTCCAAGTGGTTGCTTTTCTTTTTCTTATTTCTGAGTAGTGACCAAAATATCAGCAACCCCAACACCTCTTACTGCTGCTTTTCCAGGCCCACTAACTTCGGGTATAACTACACCTTTCACAACTCCATTTGTGCCCCCTGTGATACCAAAATTGCCGACATTACCTAATATCACATCTGGTAAGACTGCTCCGGGATCCAATTACACCTCAACACGTGCACAGTTCTTGGTCCAGCAAACAGAATTTACGTTGGCTCTCTGCACTGGGACATTTCAGAGGAAGATGTTAAATATGTATTTCAAGCATTCGGAAAGATAAAATCTTGCATGTTAATGGTGATTATCTCCTCTCTGCCTTCCCATCCTAATTTGTGTTGCTTTTTCCACACTCTTAAGTACTTCTATGTGTTAGCACCCACTGCACTTATTTTCCGCCTCCTTGATTACTTTTTACTGTCTTTAGAATACGTGTAAAGGGAGGGGTGGGGATAGTATAAAGTACAGTGGGAGAAATACAGGTCTGAAGCTTTATGTTAGCCAAATCCAGAAACTGGAAAGCACAAGGGATATGGTTTCATCGATTTTGAGACACCACAAGCTGCTGAACTTGCGATAGGTTGGTAATACCGCTTCTTGTGTTCTCTATTAAGCCCGTATTAGAGAAGATGAACGGATTTGAACTGGCTGGAAGGCAACTGAAGGTTGGAAGAGCGACGTCATCTGTGGCTCTCCCCACTATAGGTATTGCCAGTAGATTTTGCATTCAACTGAAGCGTTTTGTAGGGTTAGATCTACCCACTCCTACACTCACGACCATCCCTGGAGTGCCGGCAGCACTCAACGTTCAAGATATTGTTGAGAATATACAATCAATCCTTCAACAACGTGGAGGCAAAGGAGTTGAAGAATCCCTGAGCCGCGAAGAAAATGTTACCATCAGTGGGCCCCAACGGTTCCAGTTGATGCAGAAACTCGCCCGGGAGGAACCAAAGAAGGTAACTTGTTGTGTGAATAATTGTATTGTATAATTAGGTATTGGTGAAACAAAACAACTGTCACTTCCACCCTGCCTCACTGACTTGTGTTCAGCTCCCATTCTTCTTCCCCCCCAAAAACAAAAACAAAAACAACCAACCCTCTCCCCTCCGACTCAAGCCACTACATCACAGCAAGGATCACGTGTGATAATTCTCCGGAACATGGTTGGACCCAGTGATGTGGATGAGGACTTGGAATCTGAAGTCACAGAAGAATGCTCCAAGTTTGGAAAAGTGCAGCGCGTTGTTATATTCCAGCAGGATTTGGGCAAGAAGAGTGAGAACAACATTGTTGTTAAACTATTTGTATGTTTTGAGGAAGTAGCAGGTTAGCAACTCCATGCAATTGCTCTACTTTTTGGACTCACTAATCGTTAAATATGTCTTCCAATATCAATACTTCAGCTGCCCTGAAAGCAATCCCAAAACTTGATAAGAGATGGTTTGGAGGAAAGCAAATATCGGCTGAACTTTATGATGAATCCTGTTTCAACAGAGGGGATTTTACCCAATAGCAATAGAAATTATATCTTCTATCTAATTCATCTCTGGCTTTTTTTTTATTCTTTTTAGTGTTCCCAGTTTACCTGGCGTACCCATTTCCTTGTTTTTTAAGCCTACATTCCATTTCTACATATCCTACGCTCAAAAACAATGTTTGGTTGTGTGAGCTTGATCGTGCTTGTTGAGTTGTTTGCAGTCGTTGTGGCACAGACTTGCTTCAGAGACCAATTCACACTGGCTTGTCTAAATGAAACACACTGGTATACGTGCACATCGGAGCCCAAGGCCCAAACCAAGCAATGTCCCTCAGTATGCCTTTTTTTTTTGAATGACCACCCCCCACAGTAGCAGCACACCATCAACAAACAAAAACCAAAACCAAAAAAAAAGGGCACAGTGTGTAAGTGCTATCCGGAGTCACAGTGCCCAGAGTCTGATTTGAACAGCAACAACAATCCATGTGGGCCACAGGACCATCTGCTTGTCAAGTATCCTGACTCCTACTTTGTTGAGATATCGGGTGGGTCTGTCAGCGTGGCTTTCCCTGTGGGCCAAGAGCTGTTCAACATCACACACGGCACAGTTTTCAAGAGAGGCAAATCACTGAGGTACAAAGTGGACATGGTTGTTGTGAGGCAGCAGGCCTCTACAGCTGGTGTTGGGCAGGGATTGTCACTACATGTGGTTGTGCCGGATATCACTCATCCTGATACATACTACATGGTGGATAGCCAAACTGGGCAGTGCTATGAGAATGGTGCAACTCCTGGGTATTGGCCTGACCCACAGTCTATTGGGGTGTCAATGAGACCTACTGCAAAGTTCGTGTCAAATGTTACTTTGGGAAGTGGCGAATCGGCGGTACAGGGCCGTGTGTTTATGTGGCAAAGTGGATGCAGTAACCCTGGAGTGGCTTGTATTACTGGTAAGCTCAGGCTTGTTTTGGTTTGAGTTAATTTTCTACTCTCTCTATTGTAGAGAATTTCACAGCGGCCATCCAGGCCCCAGAGTCAGAATGTCAAAGATTGTCTAATGAGGGGTGCTTGATCTCTTGCTCTGTTCGCAATGGCTTTGAAAGTGCATTACCAGCCTATTTCAAATACTTGAGAAACCAAGGTGCAATTGTAAGAGTCAGTTGGGCAAGGGAAATTGAGTTCAACCGGGATTCAATCATAGAGGTGCTACCAAGTTCGAACTTGTTTGTTAAACCAAAGGAGTGCACACATTAAATTTGAGAGTTTATTTTCGTCTTCATGGATTTGTCTTGGTGGCACATTTCGTCCACACTTTTTCTAATGTGGAAACCATGAACTGTTTGGTGCCGGCTCGTATTCCATATTGAGCTGCATGCTAGGAGAAAAATGAGCCGAATACAACGCAATGCCTAGATACCTGCTTGAGTTCTGCCAATGACATTCCGCTGAAGTTAGGCATTGGCTGTTGGGTAACTGCTGTTGCATCTGGTTGTTGTTGGGAAGTCGGGGGTTGTTGGATTGCTGGTGCTTGCTGATCTGATGGTTGTTGCGTGCCAATTTCACTCCTTGTTCCTACTACCAACATTTAGGAGAAATAACCTTGGCTTCGACAAACCTTGTAGTGCAAGGGTTGTATCCCGCATCTGCGGTGCACTTGGCAGTGGGTCAGTTCCTGTTCAAGGTTGATCAGATTTGGTATACAAATTCATTGGAATTACTTGGCTCACAGTTCGGAACAAAGTAATTGTCATCAGTGAAGCTTTGTGCTATCGGGGCACTAAAAGAGGGTTGGCAAACAGTGAGCACTGGGGCAGGTTGTGAAATGGGGCAGGTTGTCTTATTTTGTATTCTAGAGAGTATTTGGGACTTGATTTCATCTAGTTCCCGTACCTACTTGGATTGAATAAAAGCGCTTGAGAGATGGTCATAAATTACCGCTCTGTTGTAAGATTCGTTGGCACGCATAATGTCACTGTCGCGCTTTTCTTGCTCACGTTTGTGCAATAACAAAAAGTAATCAGAAATCATGGATATTTTTTCAGTTTCCGTGTGGAGATGGGATACCAATAGGTTCAGCACTTCCCTTTAATCAAGATAACGAAGAAAGGGTAAATGCTTGATAGCTTGCCTATCGCACACAACGTGTGAGTCACAGATACTAGGGTCACTTGGAACTCTCCTGGGAGGAGCTGAAGCATATTAATATAACTTCTGGGAGAAAAAAAGCAAACTTGTAGGGCGACACTGGGTGGGTGACTTGTGTGTGACCGTCACATTTTCCAAAGAGACCACAGAAAGCCCCACACAATTCCTCTTTGGAGATGGCTCAGTCGGTACACTATTGTCAACATTTGAATCATAGGATTGCTGAGGCAACGAAGTGGAGAGTGAAAGAGAGTTCGGAGACTGTGAATGCCTCAAAACCCCCAGAGGTGATGTAGAGGCAATAATGGGTGTAGCAGAAGAATTAACAGGTGAAGTAGGTGAAGTTAACTGGGGCAAGTAGGCTGGAGGAGTATGAGGTTCAATATTCTGAGAAGGAGGAGGGGGAGGTGGAATATGAGGAGCAGGAGTTGAAGAAGAACAAGGAGAAGAAAACAGCGGAGGGAGTGAAAGGAAGAAATCGGTGTCAGAGTCATTTCCTCCACCTGAAGCAGCAGCAGAACTATTATGGGAAGGTGACGAAGGTAGTGTTGAGGAACCGCAATCGGAACCGTAACCAGAAATGGAAGCGGAGCAAGACGACGACCCCCCGGCTTTCTTCTTCTTTTTGGGTTTGGCGGGAGAGTCTATCAAAATTACGCAGTTGGTAGGTGCGCCCACGTCACCAGCAAATGCAGGCACAATTGACAGCGCAGGGGATTGCTGTTGATCCTGCGTAGTCGGCGGTGGCACTCTCGATGGTGGCGAAACGCCCTTGTGGCCGTGGTGCTTCGGATTGGTCCCTCCTCGCTTGGTCTTGTGTGCGGGCCTGTGTGTCGCCGGTTCGCCGTCCGTGTCGTTGTGCATGTGAACCAGAACTAGCTAGATAGCAGATCCGTAAAAGAGAGTGAGAAAAAAACCAACATCCTAAGAACAAAAAATGTGGGGCTGGGGAGGAGGATGGGGCGGAGGACCCTACCGTAGTCCGGTGACACGCAACATGGTTTGTTGCTTTCATCCGGTGACTTGCCGTGACTGACTTTTTTCCCCCCCTCTCTACCGCAGACGGACCTCGAAAATTGGTACGACCACTGCGCGACTGCACGTGTCGACGATTTCCCTCTGTCTGAAAATTTCACGCCGAACCCCGAACCGTGCGATTCCGTAAATGAGGAGCCCGCAGTGGTTCCCACTACGTCGTGCTCGTGCGCGTGTGGCAGTGGAGCAACTGCAACGACCGACGAACATGTGCCCGTGAGTGTCAGTGCGAGCGCAAAAGCGGAGGCAGCTACGAATACGAATGCGAATGCGAATGCTAGTGAAAATGCAACTGCAACTACGAATACGAGTGTGGATGGAAGTGAAAATGCAACTGCAACTGTAAATGTGCATGCAAATGCCAATGGTGAAGGTGCAAGCTGCTGTGTTTCTGTGTCTGGCTCTGAAAAGGAGGCTCAGACTGGTGGCACTGTGATTAACCCTGCTGCTGAGCCTGTGGTTGAGCCTGTTAAGAGTGAAGACACTCAGATGGCTTCCCAAACAAATGAGGCAGAAGGATCTTCCGTAGCTGAACCTTTGTTGAATTCTGAGCAAACTCCTAAGCCTAGTGTTAATGCACAGGAGCCGCAATTGGATGTGGCGCAACCACCTCCACCACCACCACCAATGACCCTTGCGCCGCCACCCCCACCACCTGGTCAAAAGAAGCCCTGGTTGAAACAGCAAAGGCGAGAGCCCTTCAAGATGTTCAGGATACCCTCAAGTTATGATGAAGATGATGTTTCTGACGAGGTAGCCACAAAAGTTTTTTTTGCCCTAATATTTTTTTATAGGAGCTATTGCTTGGTGGTCCCTACACCCCTGATTCCACTCTCTCCAAAAAGATTGCATTATATGCTGGAAGTGGTATATTCTTAGAAAATTGAAATACTTCTAACACACAAAGTAACAACACTGCGTGGGGATGCTATTGTCAATGCAGCAAACGGGAGTCTTCTTGGAGGAGGGGGGGGTTGTTCTTTCTTATTTCATCTAGTCTTTCTAACCAGTATATAGTTGATGGAGCGATACATGCAGCTGCGGGGTTTCAACTTCTTGAGGAATGTGAGAAATTGAATGGCTGTGACACTGGTCAAACAAAAATAACTAAGGGATATCGTTTACCTGCAAAATGTGCCTTTTATCACGTTTCCACGCCTTCACTTAATTCTTCAAGATGTACTACACACTGTTGGTCCCGTAGGAGAAAATTGTGAACTTCTAGACTCTTGCTACAAAACGTGCCTTAGTTTTGTCGACAGCCATAACATCCGAACTCTTGTATTCCTAATTTTCTGACTTTTTGTTCTTCTAATTCTTTGCTAGGCATTTTGTGGGTAGGCAGACATTGTTCATTTTTTCGTTTTTTTGAACTAAACATTGATTACAGCATTTCAACAGGGATATTCGGTTTTCCCCTCAAAAAAGCTGCCAACATAGCACTACACAGAGTTCGTAGGTGGTTGGAAACTGGGAATAACCGAGAAAAGGTTATTCACAACCAAATTAACTTGCCGCTCATCTTGATTAGGTGGATCGTATCATTTTCGCCAACTACACAGATCGGGAGGTTCGGGTGTATGATCTCTACACACCATATTATTTCCCCCCAGTGGTGGAACCCAATGCAGTAAACAGTAGTACAGAAGCAGAAACGAAAGGGGAAGCCAGTACGCAGACTGAAACGCAATCAAATGCAGACAACTCCACCTCGAAGCCAGACACTGATATGAAAGTAGAGACAACAGAAACAAAACATGAAGCAAGCGTGATGAACCCAGAAACGGAGGAGAAGCCAACAACAGAAACAAAGTCAACAACATCAGAACCAGCCACAACAGCACCCATAGATACAAAGGAGACAGAGCCACCCCAGTCACAAGAAATGGCATCGGCACCCACAGATGACCCAAGTGCAAACACAGAGTCCACACAACATACTGAGGAACCACACACAGAGCCAGTATCAACACCAACCACCCAGCAAGAAAAAGAAAAGGAGTAAATTGCACAATAATTGTTTTGGACTCTGTTCTCATATTATTATCCCAAGAAGGACCGCATTCTAGAGAACACAGCAGCCAGTATCTCGGCATCGAGTAAAGCCCCGTGCACTATGCGGTTGAAACCCCTATCAACACCATAGAATGATGCCACATTGTCAAGGGAGTAAGGCAGGCCTGGATTGTGTCTACGAAAGTATTGCATCGTGCAGAAAAAGTTGTTGCTTGCCGGGAGTGTGTAGTTGTACTTATTCAATTGCTGCACCTGTGTGAGTTGAGTTGAATTGAATTCATGTGCTGGTGTTCTTTTGTTTTGGGTTAAGGGGGGAAGCACTACAAACCAGCATCCTGGTGTCAAATCTGGCGTTGTGGGCTACTAAAGGACTGTCACCTATCCAGGATATAAAACTGGCAAGTGGTATTTGAAGTGGTGGGGCAGTCATCAAAAATTTCTCAGACAAGTTGTGTGCCTTTTATTCCCTCATGTTACTTGTCTGGGTTTTTTTTTGTGTGTGGTTTGTTTTGTTTTGAAAATTGCGTTGCATTCTTTTGTTTGTAAGTTTCGTTTCAGACCTCAAAAGCCATTGGATGAATTGGACAAGTGGGCTGTGCATACGATTGGAAGATAAGCCCTGTTCTAACACCTGGATTTCCATTTCAGCAAGCATGTGGAATGAGGGGGAATTCACCATCAATCAACTCAACTGCCCCAATTTCGATGATACTATAGAGAATATTAATTAAGGGAGAAGTAGAAAGTAGAAAAAGTTACCAATCATTTGCGCCAAATCCTGTTGTTTCCAGGTCAAAACAAACAACTCTTCCCTCTACAGGCAGCTCTTGTGTTGGTGTGAAGAAGCGAGAGGGATCTTAATTTGGGAGTTAATTGCGTTCTTTATTCTCCAGCTGAGGACTTCACCATGGAAATCACTCACGTGCTGCGTGAAGTATTCCTCTGCTTCGTGAAGAAAAGTGCTCCTATTTTCTTGTAATATCTTGGCTTTTTCCTGCCGTATCTTACACAAGGTGTCAAATCAAACTACCCTATGAAGTAAAAAACCGGCGCACCCACAATCACACCTTCTCCACTTCACGTGGGTCCATCATCCACTCAGGGAGAGCTCTCCCACCACCACCACCAGCCTTGGCATCGTAGGTCTCGGTCTCGTTTCCGCATAGTAACCCACAAGCCTCTACTCCTTGTAGTAGTGGGTTCGGTTCCTGCTCCCTGGTCGAATCGCCTCTCCCCCCTCCCGGTTCACTCCCTTGATTCCCGCTCGGTGCCGGAGTCGCACTTATGGGAGCCTTCGCATATGCCTCGAGAGCGGTGAATGCGGACATGGGCTTCGCCGTTGTGGAGGTGGATGTACATTCGCTGAATGCGGAAGCAGACGAAGTTGAGCAAGTGGTGGAGCTGAACAACGCAATAGGGGCGCCGCTGCTTGCAGACGTGGAAGCCGCCGTGGGTTCCGACTTGGGTGCTGGTGCTGGTGCTGGCGCCGCTGCAATTATGGGTGTGGGTGCTCCGGGGGAGGTCACCGCGGTTGTGCCCGCCTCTGTCTCGGCACTTGGTTTCTTAATGTCGGCCTCATCGTCGCCGGAGACAGGTCCGTCCTCTGGCTCCGTCGTCTCGCCGTCGTCGTCGCTGGGCCGGTCTGTGTCTCTGTCTCTGTCACGGCTTCCCGGCGGCTCAGAATTTCCGCCCGTAGTATCTGCCGCCGCACCAGCGCCGGAATCTCCTCCTACGCGGGGCGCGTGCCCTCGTGCGCAGCCTCTCGGCGGTTCCTCGGGCTCCTCCTGCGTCAACCACCCGTCGTTGTCGTTGTCGTCGTCGTCGCCTTCGGCAATCACCTGCACGCCTCGCACCACTTCCGCGTCCTCCGGCGGTTTCTCCCCTTCCTCGTGCTCCTCGGCATCCACGACGGCGGCGTCTTCGTCCTCGACGCGTGCCACAGGCACCGTGCGCCGCTGCGTCGACGCGAACTGCAGCAAGTCCATGGTGTCTTCCTCCCTGCTCAGCGCTGTCATCGTCTCTCAGAGTAGATGGAAGTGATTGGAGTTTCTGATGGAGCACAGTTTTGGCCCTTTCGAAGTGTCGATCCGGTTTTCGGTGTCGAAGAGGAAAACAAAAGCATGGAGCAGGGGGCGGTTATCGTCGACGTATGTGTGCGGGGGGGCCTGAGCGCCAAAGAAGTGTGTGTTGTTCTGCGGGGGGTGTGCCGTGGGTGGCGCGACGCCGTCGACGCGGCGGGGGACGCCCTGTGGCACTCCATGTGCCTCAGGGACTTTGACAGGATGAGCAGTGCTACGTTGGAGAGGTTGCTGTAAAATGTATTTTTGGGACTTATGATTACAGGGAAGATGCTATTCGAGTGATGTCGTTGTAATTGTGTCTTAATACTTTCTAATCTCGCTATCGGCGTTCAACTCATAATGTTTGGTTGAGCGCAACGCACTCAACACTCACACCTCAATTGTACAATATACTGATTTTTTGGAGATAGTTCGCAAGGCTGTTGGAAGAATATTTATAAATTTATGTTTCAGAAACCCTGCGTAGGTGAGTTGTGTCAAGTACCACTGATGGGACAGTATTTTTTTAACTTATTTACCCTTAAGGAGACATAGTTCAAGTCTACCTCCCTGAGTACACTGATTGGAAGGCATTTCGGGTGATATTGCGGTTAAATGAACGAGTTATTCTGGTTGGCACTACTGCTGTAAGTTACAAACTGTTAGAATACATCTAATTCGAGACAAAGCCCTCTAGAAGAGCTGTTCCCACAGTTTTTTGGGTTGATGCTGTGTCTGACAAAAGTTCCTTACGGTTCGTGTTTGACACATTTTTTTTAACCTTACATGAGAAAAGAAACCTTAATTTTTGTACGACTATATGCCCATTCAGTGCCACCAGGAAAACCCACATCAAGTGGTTTCAGTATATACAAAGCAGAGCGATTTCCTTGATGATTCATGGAGGGCATTGGCCAGCACCTCCACCCCTGCTACGGTTGTCTTCATATAAGCGAGATTCTGAACCTGCCACCTCTCCCGAGCCTACTTTTTCGCTACGACAGGATCTCTCAGGGACCCCGGACAGCTGCCCCAACTATGTAATATCTAAACGGCCAGACATTGAACCTTACTGGAAGGGGTTACAATGTGGCCCAAGTCTGCTGCAGGTTTCCTATGGAATATTGGTACTAGGACCATTCCCAAACTTCTTCTCATGGTACCCCAGGTTTCTCCCACAATCGGGAGCCAGCTAAAAGTTCAGGACACGGTAAATAAATGGTACGCAGCCAGAATTGTAGACGTTGATCCTACGTCAGACAGAATCCAGGTCCACTACCTTGGATGGGGAGATAATTGGGTAATTTGGTCAATTAACTTTACTTGGGACTGACCCCCTTTGGCAGAATGAATGGATTCCCTTTTACTCTCAAGCACACCGGCTTCAGGAGAGAGGGCCATTTGAAACTATAGGTCTGATAGATCAACCATTCTATCATTAAACACTTAGCAGGTCCGGTACCGGAAGACTGCCAATTCAACACGGCGGTTCAGGCGAAGTTTCTTCCATGGAACGAATTTCTGCACTCTGAATTCTACGAGCCCTCCAAATGGCACAAGATGGACACGTGTGCATATTCATGGTTCCGCTTCACTTACAATCTATTGACACCGGAAAACCAGGTACCGAACGGTTCACCACCCAGTTGTGGGAGGGCTATTAACAGTGTTTGACATGAGAAACATGTCCCACCCTGCTATGGTTATCGACCTCTCAGGCGAAAGCATCACCGTATGTAGAATCGATTCTCCAAACCCGTTTCTCATTCCCTCATTCTAATAATCATTACCGGGCCGCGCTCGAATAGGTAGTTTCTGCCAGCAGTGCCGTTGACACCCTTCACGTAATTGATGACCGCAATCGCCTGGTACCCTACACACACAAAGGACCTGACGATCTAGACGACGTCATCACGCGGCTTGTGTCCTTCTGCCCTGACGATTTCAGCGAAGCGGTTCAGCACGCGGAGCATCCAATCCTCGCATTTGCAGATCTTCCTGACTCGGAGGAGCCCACTTACGATTTCTTCTGAGTGTGTGGGTCACAACTCACGCCGTGTCTGTCTCCTTGTCGGGAACATTTTGTTACCTAAGAAAGAAGCACCGGCCAGTTTCCTTAACTGGCAAACGAACTGCAAGAGGGAAAAAAAAACCCAAAGGACAAACAACAAAAAAAAAACCACCAATGTCGTTGGGGGGCAAGTTAGACGTTACAATTGTGTCATGTTCACATTTGGCTGCTGCTGATGCCAATGGTTTAAACTTAGTTAGTTGTTATGGAACCACCCTTCTTACTGTTTTTTTTTTTCTTTTGGGTAGGTCTCAGTGACCCCTATGTTGTGTTGGTTACTAGTGAGGGGAAATGGCGCACTGAAACTATTTTACAAGTATATTGAGTGAACTTTCCTTCCACTTTCTAATTGTTTTTTCCCTGCAGAATTTGGATCCTGTATTCAATAAAACTCTTACTGTGCAGGTGGCTGATGCAGCTACTGATGCCGTTGTTGTAGAAGTCTGGGACTGGGATGAAGACGGGTATATTTTCCATCTTTTGTATCAAATTATAATTCTCCCACCTACCTCTCCCTTTAGAGGTGATGACTTTCTTGGTTACGCTGGATTTATGGTAAATAAGTTGAGGCAGGGGGAAGAAATTTCTACAGAGCTCCAACTTCGTGTTGGACCCAAATCCGAGGGTCATAGTCACAGGGGCCGTGTTAGTATAAAGTACAAAGCTTTGGATTTCTCTGGGCCGTGGGCTAATGGATCCCCTACTTCTGCCACCTCCACAACAACTCCTGCCACAAATACAACTTCTCCCACTACAACCCCACCTTCACCCTCTCCCTCCACCCCACCTCAACCCGGAGTCACCCCGCCATACCCTGGCTATCCATATCAGCCCTACCCAGGCATGCCCCCACCAGGGACCCCTCCTGGTGTAGCAACACCTCCAGGAACAATTCCATACTCTCCCTATCCCTATTTCCCACCCGGAGGCCCACAGGGAGCACCTCCTGGGGCACCACCATATCCGTATCCTCCGTATTTCCCCCCGGGTCCTGGACCACAACCAGGATCCCCTGGAGCATCTCCATATCCTTATCCCCCATATTATCCCCCGAATCCAGCTGTAACAGGGCCTGCAACTGCAGTAACTCCTACCCCCAGGGTTCTTCCAGAGTATGTGCCGATTATCTTGTGATTCAATGTCTCGTCCCCTAACGACTGCACAGAAAACGCCCAGAGTGGGTACCTTACACTGGAAACTTACCAAGGAACTACCTGTTGAATGCCAAAAAGGAACTGTACATTGACCCAAAGAGTTACCAGCATGACGAGAAACATCACAAACAACACCACCACCACAAAAGTTCCACACCAAAAACCTCCAAGAGTTAAAGTGGAATCATGAAAATAATTGTTTGTCGGCTTATACCCACAAAACACTGAACAGTAGCAAAATGAGGAACAGTGAAAAAGGGTAATAAAGAGCACTGGCCCCTGAACCATAGCAGTATATATCGACCTCTCCTCCGCAGCCAAAACTCCAAGTGCTGTCCACATCACTGGCATTTAGAAAGAGACTTAGAATCGGTGCATGAAAAATGCGGTTTACCAGTCGTGACAGGAAGAATCACAAGAATACACAGTAGCAGAAGAAACACCACAGTCAATGTAGGAAGCAACCGAACCGCCACCAATAATCCAATTGCAATCGGCCCTCAGTGCCTCCCATCCAATATAGTCTGTGCACTCAGCTCCAGAGTACAGGTCCCGAACCAGCCACCTTATTGTTGAGTAAGGGAGACTGGACTGGTTCTTTACTTGAATAGTATTAATTAAGGTATGTTGATTGATACAGGTCATCGTCTGACAGTGTATCATCCGGGGTGGGAGTTTCAGAACCCTGCATATAAAAAGTAAGATTCAAAGTGGAAGGCAATGTTGTAAGCAGTACCAAACAGGTATATTTGATGTACCAATCAGAGGGAGACTGCGTGCATTGGTCCAACACAAACTCTGAGCAATTACCGTTGAAATCAACAGTAACCAGAGCAGGTTTTCCGCAGTCTGTCAGTTTATCACTACAGTTGAACCCTCTGCCTTTTGCAGGCAAATAACACATTGAGTTTATTTACCCTCTGATTCTGCACTGTAGACTGTTTCTGCATTTGAGCACCAAACGGCCACAACAAGGAGAACCAATAACGCTCGCATCGTTGAACTGGAAAAAATTTGAAGAAAAAACAACCTTTTCTTCTTGTTTGCAAACCCAAGGGGTTTCACAAGGGAACTTTGTTTAAGTTTAGTTGAAGGAGCCAGAGGCTGTAATTAGCACCCGAACCAGTGCTCAAGTACAAGAGATACCCCAAAGAGGCCAGTGCCATAGGTGCATGGGTCTAGTGCCCATGCCATAGTGCCGGGTGCTGGAGGAATGCCTGACATCACGCGGCTAGTGTTGGACTTGGCTATGGAGGAGAACCACTCAAACTCCTGTTCTGGAGTGATGGTGTGTGGTGCGGTGGCGGATGTTGTGCTTGTGGCGGCGGGTGTTGGGGTGGGTGATGATTGTTGTTGTGGCTCAGGTTCTGGTGGTTCGGGAGTGGAATTCAAGAAGGGACAAGTACCACAGTGTTCGAGGAATAGTCTCCGGCGTAAAGCGAGGGCAGTGGCTGGATCCCAGATGGAAAGATTCAGTTCTGTGTGATCGCGGTTTAGGCTTAGGTCGACACAGTTAGCACTCCCGACTGTCCACCACTTGTCGTCTACAATCATCACTTTGGAGTGGACATACACACACGCCGGCTGGTGGGAAGGTGAAGCATCATCAACCGCAATGCCACACAGTAGAAAGTTGGAATTATTTCCCAGTGATGGAACTATGTCCAGGAATGTAGTGCTGTATGAAGGCTTAGGTTTAGTTGCACGTACGACAGTCCTATAGACCCAGTCTAGACCATAAAGAATGTTGCCAACAATGTGAGGTCCAATTGCACTCCTTAAGAATAATAAGGATTATGGGTGTATCACTGGAGTATTACTGTAGATATTGTCCACACGTTCCTAGTTTCTGGCTCAGAAGGAAGGAGGGCACCACAGCTATGACTTTGACTCCTCTCAGGGTTGCCGCAATTAACATTTGAAGAATCTCTGGGTGCGCAAAATGCTGATTTTCCATATCTTTTTTCCCCACTTAAAGAATAAAAGATCCTGGTAGTGATTACATATGGTGTGCTGGGCACTAGCGATGGCATTTCGATACTGACACAAGATACTATCCTCTCCTTCGGTAATATCAAAACCTTCTGAGGTACCAATCGGGGGTGGTGCGGCAGGATATAAATGAGGATGAATATTTCGTTGAACTTGAACAGTTGCCGTTCCCTATGGCTAGTTGGGGATATCTATATCTGCATATTCCAACTTACGCATTCATGAAGAGAAAAGGTTGGCCATTCTAGATTTCCGGAAGAGCTTTCTGAGGGATAAATGCAAGAAGGGCATGACACCTGTTTCTATTGAATAAGGAGTAATTAAAAAGAATAACATACGGAATTCCACCGCTGTACAAAGGAGTGTGCGACGTCCACTGCCGCAGGTCCCCGTAATTGCACATAAATATCGTGAACTCCTGCATCTGGAGGCATATGACCCTGCTTGGAGTGTGATGAATCTGTGAGGACCATTCCACCTGTAAAGACCACTTCACCTTCCTGCAAAGTGAAAATTGTGTACATGGCAAGGCTGTTGCCTTACAGTGCCAATGTCAATAAGCCATGTCTTCTCGTGATGGCAATGGCTGCTGTTAGGCGATGCATCCCATCTCATTTGTATAGAATTGTAGCCTTTGCTTGTCAGCCACTCCATCTGGGCAGGTGTGCCCTTCACCGAGTTTTTGAAGAATGTGTTGTAAGTGGCTGTCTCCAGATTCACAGGGGCACTGGCTGTGGGAGATATGACTGGAGCAGGACGCCAAAACAATAAGCGGACATCAACTCCACGACTTGCGAGAGCACTTAGGTGATCAAGGAAATTAACTCCACTAACGATTTCCCAATCCAACTGCACAAAAGAAATTGCCACCCAAACGGACTTAATTGCACCCAAAGAAACCTGTCCAAAAAAGGGGCGTAAGAGGCTCAATAAAAAAAAAAAAGGGTGAGAGTAGAATGCAAACAGTGTATATACGATCAAAAGCCTCAACGCCATCAATCAGAGGTACAACATCGTTACCAGATCTGCACGGGTAAGTGCACTGTGACGGGAACTGTGCCGGTTCGGGAGTGATAGGGTGGGCACTCATTTTTTATTGTTGTTGGTTGTCTGAAGACGCAGTCACCAATCTACCCAGGACTGGTGATCCCTCCTACTACGAGAGTTCTGGGTGGCATTGCTTGTATTGTGTTCGACTGAAGACCTTGACAAGTGAACTTCATGGAAAACACCTTTTTTTCCGGAAAGTTCACAGTGAATTTTTTTCAGGTGATGCAGAGAACAACATCCCCGAGTGGGCCGCGGCGCCCACACCGCGCGCTCGCGTCCTCCTCCCCGGCGAGGACCGCGTCCCCCCCGGAAGCGGCCAGCACGACCCCGCCGCCCCACCCCCTGCGGCACCGGCACCACCACCACCACGGAGGGCGCCACCACACCCACGGGCGAGGCGCCGACGCGGCCGCAGACTCCAGCGACGAGGGCGAGGGCGAGGGAGAGGGAGAGGGAGAGCCGGGCGAGGGGAAGGGGAGGCACGCGAGGAGGCGGCCGCCCGCGCACAAGCCCCGCAGCACGTCGGTGGCGGACCCCCAGGAGGCCCTGCGGCAGATGCAGCGGGAGGAAGCGGCGGCCGCGGACAAGGCCAAACGGGGCCCCCCCACCCGCCACAGCTCCGCAAAGGGGGGGGCGGGCCACAGGCGGCGGTGCAGCACGGGCTCGGGGCCCGACGACCAGGCAAAGCAGGCACCCACAATTTACACTGGGTCTACCACACGGCACCACAAGCGGCACACAGGGGACAGTAAAAAGGCTCCTGCTGCTGCTTCTTCTACTACTACTTCCAGCTCAGATTCTTTTTCTATTCATCATGATTCAGTGGTTCCTGGTTCCACCGCTACCACTGCCACTACAACCACTACTTGTTCAGTGAGTATGAGTACAGCATTGAGTGGAAAGGTTGGTGATGCCAGCCGTGAAAACGCGGTGATGAACAGTGCAGTCGATGACGTGGAGGACCCTGATGATTCCGAGACTATACCTGGACCTGGCGGGGTGCTGTTTTTCTTTGGGAAATCCAGACCCGGTGCCCATGTTATAAGAAGAAGAGATATCGTGGAAATAGCTGCACATGGGACCCGTTCTGCTGTGTGTACGCTTGTGCGGCCATCTTTCTCTTATCACTTTGATAGGTACTCTTAACGGCTGGCGGTCTTGTTCTTTGTTACCCAAATGGACCTCCCGGTTGCGAACTGGGAAGAGTGGCCTATACGCCGTTAGTGCATATCCCAGCCCCAGAGAAAATCAAGCATGTTTGTGTTGGCACGTTGTCAGTTCTCGCCATTGGAGTTAGTGGAAAGTTGTATTGCTGCAAAGATGTAAATAATTCATACAGAACATTTGAGCCTCTACCTCTCAATGGGGTGGAGGAAGTGCACGTGGGCAGTGACAAGGCTTTTGCCTTCGCCAGGCTTGGTGATGGTACCCTCTGGGGATGGGGTGACGATATCCCCTGTATCAGCGCAGCTCCTGTACAAATTATAGTGCACAAGCCAGAGCGGGGGAAAAAAAGAAAGACCAGCTCATGTGAAGATAAAGAACTCGAGGATAACAGCAAGCTAGACACTGAGGCCGCTGCTGCACATCAGCTAGACCCCGATAGGCCCGATACCGATCCTTCCACTGAAGTGGGGTCAAAGGAAGCGCCGTCAATGCAAAATCTAGAAACAGACAAAAACGAAAGCTCCAAACTTGCTGTGAAATTCTTATCTTTTGACTGTGGAGATAGTCACATTGCAGCCTTATCGCAAGAAGGAGATGTCTGGGTTTGGGGTTACAATATCTCTCTTGTCGCAGACTCTGACGATTCTATTATATCGGCTCCCTATAATGTCCTAGAAGGGAAAAATATCACCTCTGTTGTATGTGGCCGGAACGTGACATATGCTACCGCAGCTAACGGCAGTACTTGGCTGTGGGGGGATGTCGGTAACCATATATATCACCCCTCCCTTGCCCCTCTGGGCTTCATGGGTTTTCCTCGCCCATGTGTATTAGATAGCTTACCTCCACATATTAAAATCAGCTGCGGGGCAAATCACTACGGTGCATTGAGTTCAAGTGGCGATTTATGGATGTGGGGAAGCAGCGAGAGTTGCAGGCTAGGATGCACTGAAGAAGTACATTTCAATGAAACTTTGGCTCGAGATTTCCAGCCTCGCTTAGCTGCAAAAAATATTAGTCAAGTGGTGTGTGGCAGCTCGTACACTCTTGTTCTTTCTGACCCGGCATGTCAAGAACCCCAACTTGTTAATCAGTCTTTGGAAGCCCCAACCAAATCGGGCAGAGTTGTTTCGGGTGAAGAGACTCCAAGCACTTCGGCAAGAACTCCCAGAACAAATGTAAGAGAAACACCATCTCCAAAAAGAATAACCCCATCACCTTCCCGAATACCTTTATCTGACTCTACGAGTGGTTCGACCTCTAAGGAAGAACATGAGCACCCGGAGGAACAAAAAGAGCAGGTTTTAAAAGGATTTGGAGACAATCCAATTAAGGCACTGAAGCAACTCGTTGACCTTGGAGTAATTGCAAATGCCCCTGGAGCAGTTGCACGAGAATTCCACTGTGGAAGAGATTTCACAGGAGCCATGGTTGGAAGTTTTTTGGGCAGCGAGGGGAGTGAACAAGTCCTACTTCAATTTTTGCAACTGCTCGACTTCAGCAAGCTTAACTTTGAAATGGCCTTGCGCCGCTTCCTCTGGAGTGCTAACCTTCCTGGGGAATCTCAACAGATTGACAGAATGATGAGGGCCTTTTCTTCTCGTTATTTTGACTTGGCGACAGAGCATGGAGTTTTCAAAAACAAGAGTGCCATATATCAACTTTCAGTTGCGCAAAACCCACCTGGATTGTAGAGCAAAAATATTCTTACACCAAATCTTAGTTCTCATGTCTGATGTTGAATACTTCACGCCACAACCCAAGCGCTATTAAGCTTGATCTAAAGAAGTGGATAGCAAGCAACGAGGAACTGAATGACAACCAAGGATTTCCACAGTAAGAAAACTCCCCTCTATTCTTATCTATCTTACGTTTCCCCACAGAGATTTTCTGCAACACCTGTTCTTCCAGATTGATGATCTTCCGTTCCAATTCTACTCCCCAGAATCGGCACACTACATGATGCAGGGAATTCTAGTTCGTCAGGGAACAATTAACAGACGACTCAAGTGTACCCTGGACAGTAAGTACTTCACTTATGGAACCAAGAGCCTGCCAGTGGGTGCACTCGGCACACCCAAAGTTAATGGGGAAGCTTTTGTGGTAAAGAACTTGAAAGGGGTGGATGTACAATTTGCAACTAGGACAGAATACACAGCAAATGTGTGGGCTAAAGCTATTACTATTGCGGCCACTATGTTTTGATTTGATTCACATGAGTGATGTAGTGTTTTTAAAAGAATTTGTGCACCTAGATAAGAGCACAATTTGTACATGAAGAAAAAAAACTTTTTTTTTTCCTTTTGCCTTAGCTGGCCAAAGGGTTTGCGTGAATAAGGGTTCTCTGCAAAACAATATCTACCAGGGGTCTGTCCGTCCCGTCTGTGGGTACTTTCTCCATAGCATCCAGTGTTTGCCAGCCATCTATTACCCTTGGTTGTGGTAAGTACAGTGAACATTTATGGTTTGAAAAAAGCAAACCTTCCAAATACTGTATACACATTGTTTAGATGAGATTGCTTGGAGTAAATAAAGAAAAATTGGGAGCCTGACGCCAATTAAGAAAAGTTTTCAATTTACAGGGGAAGGTAGTTTACCGTTAGTGTCAGGTCCACTGTTGGCCATTGAAAGCATGCCTCTACTATCATGCTTTTGATGTTATTGCTTTAGCAAAAGAAGCTGGTAACGGTTACCTTTAAGGATGGAATAAACTCATCCTTAAATTTTCTGGCCCATATACTTGTTCCTCCTTTTCCAGTACCTAAATTGGGTAAAGTGTGGCTGCGTTAGAAATATCAGAGTCGATAATAGGTAATTTTACCAGTTGGGTCTCCTCCCTGAATCATGAACCCCTTAATGTTTCTATTTGGCATAATAAGACCAACAGAACCCAGTGTACCACAAAAGAAAAAAAAGAAACGCACCTGTGAAAGACAGTGTTGTCATAATAGCCGGTGCCACATAGTGCTAAGAAATTCTAATAATGGGGAAACAAAAGAAAAGAGCTGTAAGGGAAAAAAAAAAAATAAAAAAAGAGAAAAACTACTTCACAAGCTAGTGGCACAGACTCACAAAACAGCTCAACTTTCACGTCTCCCAGAGACGTCTTTAGTGTCACACTCTGCACGACATCGTGAATGTTAGTTCATGCTCAAATGTACACGAAATGACAGTTGCCAGGGATGTTCCCACACCATTCGAATGACACCACAATAACCCGTTTGATGAGTTACGTCGGAGAGAAGAAAATGCCAATCTGAAAAGTTCGGCCTGAGCAAGGATCTTTCCTCCTGGAACAGTACCACTCCCGTGACGCAGTCTATCAAATAGATTGAGCTCTCTCCACTCTGATGATCCTCAACTAGGGAAAGTGAAGCCCATCTGTAGCTTTTTGGTCTTTTTAACCTCACTTTGGTGCTGAGCGTTTTCGAGGTTTACCCGTCTAAGAGACAACAGTGGATCGGCGTCGCGAATGAGCAATCCCATAACCCCGTGTGCTTCTTTTTGTTTTGTTGGGCTGTTTTTCTTTTTTCCCTCCCGCCTCTTCGTGGTGCTGTTTTACTGCTATGTTAAATAACAATACTAATGTAATTACAATGATAGGGTGTGCCGTTACTTTGCGGCATCCGGGGTGTGTGCTATGGGAGAACAGTGTCCCTTCTTACACAGTTTTGCTATGCCTCGTGTGTTTCGTAACTTTTTTTTTTTTTTTTTTTGGTACAAGTGGCACGTTAACTCAAATTTCGTTTTGGAAGAGTACACACCCAGGAGTCAAAGAATGTGTAGAAATGTGTCTTTGTATGGTTACTGCAAATATGCCGGCAAGGGATGTGAATACAATCACAGCATTTCACCTCTTGATACTCCAGGGTATCTTTTTCCACTTGTTCTCCCTTTTTGAGTTAATACAAGAGATTCCGCACTTCCATACCACATCCCTGAGGATACACTACCACTTCACGGCAGACAGTTGTCAGTGTCAGCCCCTCCAAATCCCAGCCTGCCACTTTCAGCAATCACTGCCTCACCATTCGTACCTTCGGCAGCATCCTTCACTCCATCAAACAACTCTCCACCTCGCTTCCCCCACGGACGTGGGAGAGGCGGTCCTACTCAACTTAGCGTGCCAATTCCCCAGGCTTCAACACCTCCCCGAGGGGGCTCGCATGTATTTGAATGTTATTCCCTGTTATCTTATTCTCACATGCCCCCAGACAAGTGGCAGAGCAGATGATAGACCATTTTCCCGGCCTCAACTTTACAAGAGAAATATATCTGTAAAGTTTTTTCAATTTTGTATGGCTTGGTACTAACTTTTCCCAAGTCACTATTCATGAATGAAAATATGCGACAAGAACTTCTTTTACATCAACGTCTGTGCATGCCAACTCCTCCAGATGGTATGGTTTTGGATTGGGTCACACACTTCTAACTTTCAAAGATCCTCGAGCCAGAGGTTTACCACGAACAATTCACATGTATCACTCTCCTGTGTCCATTGACACACCCAGTCAACACCAAGTTCCAAATGCATTAGGACATCCTACAGATGTATACAAAGTCTGTTACCTTCCAAAATACACTTGTAGAAGAGTAAGAATGGTCTAGGCTACAAGCCTCATTGATGGTGACTCCGTTGTACTATATAAAGTTGAAGGGCTCACATCTACTGGAGATACTCAGACACAAGTTGCATTCCCTTGCAAACATCCTTGTCTCAATCCCTCTTCCCCTGTACAATGTAGGTTATGGAGAAATGGAAACAACTACTTCATCCGGGAATTGTGTCTCTACGTGAATGTTTTGTGGGAAAGGAAATCAGTGATCAGTCATGTGAACCCCTTTTAAACTCTGTACCCACATACTGCACACAACCTGCTCCCCAACCTTTAAATAAAATCATAACAAACAAACAAAAAAGCAACCTATTTCGTCTATGATTATCATCCTGGTACTGAGACCCTTGAGCACCATATCGGGGGGAAGACAGGACCCTTCACAGAGCCAGTTGTTTGGAGTTTTGTGTGTCAACTGGCCTCAGCTCTATCAACTATTCATGCACACGGCCAAGCATATAGAACCCTTGCCCCAAGCAAAATTCTGGTAACATCGCGTAATAGGTATGCCCAAGCATACAAAGCCAAACCTAAAAGAGTTTTAGACTTCGTTTAAATTGTTGTGGCATTTTAGATTTTGCTAATTTTGATCATTCCAAAATTTCCGCACAACAGGCATTCCACTTTATGCAGCATCCCTGCCTTAAGTTAATAATAGGTTGAAGATATGGTATGCCTTGGGCGCGTTATCCTCTCAATTTGTTGCCGTGTTCCATTCACCCAAACAGCCAACCCCACCCTTCAAGCACCTCCACCCCTTCCAATTGCCAACTCCGACCCAACTGCCAGTACCACTTCATCATCGGCTGTTAACATTCCATCTACACATACCCTCATGGACCGCCTTGGCGTATGTTACAGTCCAGAGTTATGCCACATAGTTTCGTATCTATTGAGTCCCACATCTATTGGAAATGCACCCAACACTCAAACAGCAAATGATCTACTAACAATGCTATCACTTCACATGACAGCCGAAGCTGACAACTTACGCAAGTCTGTACAATGTTTCTTTTTCGTGCTCTTATATGTGATTCGATTCAGTTTGGATGATCAGCTTCAGTCTGACTTGAAAAAGCAGCTTGAATGTGGCCGCCTATTTCGATTGATAGCCAAATTGGGCTTCATCACTGATCACCCAACACAGACTTTTGATCCTAGTTGGTCAGGCACAGGTGATAGGTTTGAACTTCTCATACCAGTGAAAACCATAAGTAATATAGTCCCAGATACCCCATCAAATTGTTTCGGGATTACGTTTTCCACCAATCAACCGAGGAGGGAAATCCTGTTGTTGATCTGGCACATGTTGTGCAGTCTTTAAACAAGGTACAAGGTCACACATCACTGCAATAATTGCAGGTTACCAAAAAGTTTGTCTAAAATATAAATCCGGAACAGCTGGATTTTGGCTCCAGTGAGCAGCTGTTGCTCCTCAGTCACGATGAACAGTCCATGATTGTGACAAGGTACTACTCACCAACCTTCCGCTTTATAACAACCAGTTGCAGCTACGCCGACCTCAATCGCTGCGTGGAAGAAGCCTTCAATGACCTTGTCACTAAGGCCACAAAATCCTGATTTGTATCCCACGCCAATAACCCTCTTCCGTCGTTCACCCTGGACTTACACACAGAACTTTATAATTTGGCCAAATTTCAAGAGGGAAATAAAGATTTTAGCTGCTTGTTACATTTGTTTGGTGGTTTAGTGCAAGGTAGTTAGTACCAGAATTTCCTGCACAATTCTGTCTATGAATTCCCTGTCCTGGTAACCAACAGCCACCCTGAACGTAAGGCTGTTACTGGAAACATGTGGGTGATTGTCAACTCTTGTGTGTTTTCCACCATAGGAGGTCCTCAATGCCAGGTGTGTTCTCTCTTGCACCGCAGCAAGAAAAACCTTCTTGATCATATGCCTTCTCTTCACACAGAATACAGGCGGCCAGATTTTTAGTACGCCAAGTGCTCTCTCGTGTGTCGGGTGATCTTCGGTCATAGGGTGCATTACTTCCACACCTATCTGTATTTCTATACAATTTGAGGTTTTTGTTTTGGTATACCATTTTCGCGAAGTGTACTAAGTATTTGTATAGCCAGCTGGCTGGCTTCTCTTAGTCTCTCCGAAAAGAGTGGTAGAGCGGCACTTATTAAGTGCGCATCGTGCGGGCTAACGTGCATTCCATTCCGGGAGTGCCACCTACGAATGGAAGACAGAAATTCCTGGTTCCGGGAAGTCACCATTCCGGCAATTGCTGAGTTGTCACTGTAGTACTTTGTCAGAGATGAAATGCTGATATCCGCTCCAAGGTCCAGCACGTTGCACGAAGCCACGGTAGTCCAAGTATCGTCAATAATTACAACAACTTGTCCTCCCGCAGCAGTTGCTTTTTGGCGCAGAATCGGCACCGCTTCAAATGCAAACACTCGGCCAGATGGATTTGAGCACGATTCCGCGAACACGACGCAGATTCCACCCTGGTCGGTGTGAGGCTCACACGCCGACATCAAGGCAGCGGAATCCGAGCAATCCACCGCCATGATAGGGCCAACGTTTGTTTCCTCAGCGATACTATCCAACAGGGGCCTGGTGGCCCCGAACAGCTCCAAATCACACACCACCATGATTCTCTTTTTCCTCTCTCCTTCGTCGCAATTCCCCCCCACTTTGATGGAAACTGCAACAGTGCCACCAGTATTCCCATTGTTAATTGTCTGTAGTGGCGCTGGAGGTGCAAGTGCAGTGGGATTCTCGTTTTGGGTTTGATTCGAACGATCACACTTGGCAGGCGGCGGTACATTCGCTCGCGGGGCTGAGCCAGAACCACCACAGCGAATAAGGCTGTTGAGTACACCCCTGAGGGCGGTGCTTACTGCGCAACAACCACTTGGTGACACCACCGCATACGATGTGGAGTACAGTGAGCACAGAGCAGCCGTGAGTCGTTCTGTCTCGTCAGACTGGGACCGACAATACTCCCCGGTCGTGCAACTGAAAACTAGGCTCTCGCTTTCCTCGCTCTCGACCTGCCTCTCCCTCCCTCCTTCGGAGGGTTGCACGAGCCCCATAGGTGACCCCAGCGGCTGCTGGTAAAAAACAACTGCTGTACTGCTATCGGCCATATTCTGATGTGCCAAGGTGGATTGGGTTTGTTTTGTGACCACCACACTGTGAGGTGTGCTGGGGTGTTGATGGTTGTTGTTTTACTTGCGTTGTAAAGGAGATGAAAGAAGCCCAAATACAAACACAAGAGTTTATTGTTTATTACTTGCCCTTTTGCTTGCGCAACTACAATGGTGTGTTCCCGCCTTACAAAGGCACTAGATTCAGTTCGAGGTGGCCTGAATCTCCCTCAGAGTCCCAACAGATGCGAGGTTGTGTTCCCAGAAATCCATAAGTGATTAGAACTGTACGTAGAACAACCGCTACAAAGGCACGTCGCCACATTGTAGGTACACAAAAGTCTGCCAACGATAAGAACTATCTCTTCTCCACCAAAATGGGCAAAGCCCAGGGTCACCCACTTTTGCTCCCAACTGCCTGTGCTTTCTTTGCTTACAACCACCTTTCCTGTTCTTCCACTTGCTTTCGTTTACGCCTGCCTGTTCTTCCGCTTGCTTTCGTTTACGCCTGCCTGTTCTTCCGCTTGCTTTCGCAGGCTGCTTTGCTTGGCTACGCTGTACATTGTGCTTGTGTGGTGGCTTGTGAAGTTATTGGTTCAAAACCAGTAGAACTCATCCTAACTTTTTGTAGCTTTTCGTTGTATTCGTTAAGAAACAAAAATGGTGTTTGTTATTGTATATTTTTAGAGCCAAATTAGGTGACAGCTCATTTTGCAACGTTGTTTGAATGCCAGAAGAGGTCTTACATCTCTTCAACGCAATGTACTGTACAACCATTTCTTTGGGGGTGGATCCCAATTTTACACCTGATTGGTGACCAGAAAAACCCTTGTTTTTTTTGCACCCCAGAATTGTGGGAACAAAAAAAACTTTGTTCTGGCTGTGCATGTGGTTTGTGTACTGGCTCACTCTTTGTTACAGAAGACTCTGTGGGAACACAACAGCAGGCCTGGAAACCGTGCCTGCAGACCTTTTGGTATCCCCTTACTCCAATTTCTTTTTGCAGTCTAACTTTAACACATGTTGTGGTGAGGTGACTTCATGTCGGTTCTAATCACTGATGGATTTCTGGGAAAACTACTGTGAATCTGTTGGGACCCTTAGGGAGATTCAGGCGACACCTAGAACTGATTCTAGCACCTTTATAAGGTGGGAACAACACCATTGTAGTTATTCCAAGCAAAAGCTAAAGTAATAAAAAATAAACTCTTGTGTTTGTATTCAGCTTCTTTCATCTCCTTTACTACACAAGTAAAACAACAACCATCAACACCCCAGCACACCTCACAGTGTGGTGGTCACTATCCAAACCCAATCCACCTTGGCACACAGGTGGCTGTCTTGTTTGTACTCCTCGCCCCTGCTTTAGCCTTGATGGAGTCTGGAGGAAGGTGCCAAGTAAACTCCCCACGGCCCACGCCCAGCACTCTGCACCCCGGTAGTGCCGCCGGCACACCACCTCGTGGACCGAGACCCATACGTCATCCACAGCCCCGACGTACCAGCACAACTCCACCCCACAGCCGAGATACCAGTCGGCTGCACGGCATGTCCACCTTACGTTGTCCTGTGTGGTGCAGGGCGGCTTCTGCCAACGGTATATTTATTTGGTTATCTATCTATTTTATTTAAATAAAATTAAATACATTTAATTAATTTTATACCGTATTTTAATTTTAGTTTAATTATATTTATTTATTTTGTTTTTTTTTTTATTTTATTTACTTATTCTTTTGTTTTTAGTTGTATTGTTATACAATGCAATGGACACAGTGGTGTGTTTCCGTTTGTGTTTTAAGTCTTACTCTCTCCCACTAGGGCTGTCCATGGTTGTCGCACTTCAATGGATGCCTCAAGCCGGAACCTGTGTGTATGTTTTGTCTTCTCTGTTTTTATTTTTCGATTTCTCACCCCAAAAACCAGGTGGTGTTGTGGGTATCATGGAAGCATCGCCGGCCTTCTGATCTCCAGCAGTTTGGCCACTAGTGTGTGGCTTCTTCTTTCTTCTTTTTCTCGTTTCACCTGAGAATAGGTGGTGGATTTTCCACTTACAGTGTAACGTCGCCAAGGTAAATCCCCCTCTCCATATTCATCATCACCCCACTCATATTATATTATTATTATGTTTAACCCGGACTGACAGGCAGGTCCAGGAGAATACGTGCGGCTTTGCTCCGCTTTCTCAGGTTCATTTACACCCTCAATCTTGCCTCACCTCCAATATCAGGTTTTTTTTCTTCCTGACCATTCAACCTTGAACAGCCCTCCCAGTGTTGCACAGTGCGAGCGTTTTCGGCATTTCCGGCACAAGTGACACTGGTATGTGTCTCCTTTTTTTCTTTTTCAGTCTCTCACCTCTATTATTATTATAGATGGTGCCTTGCCGGCTTTGTAGCTGAGAGCCTGTCACCAATTTACATCCCCTCTCCCCTTTTATCCTCACCACACTCAACAATTCCACAGATGCCAGAAGGACTGACATCCACCTCACCTCCACACCCACCACCCTCTTGCCCTTGCACACCCCACTCTATCTCACATCTGTGCTCTGTGCCATTGCCGTGCTCCTCCACACTCCTCTACCCTCACCTCTGTGCCCTGGCCTGATGTCCATTTCGGACCAGGCAAAAAAAAATTTTTTTTCAAGTTCCATGAGTACCACGAGCTCCGTAAGTATTGAGGCGACCAACAGCCACGTTCTGGCATGGTGTGGTATCACACGGACCCCAGAAGGAAGAAAATAATTAAGAGATTAGAAGGAAAAAATTGTAAAATGACCGCCCCTGGGCTCCAGATATGGCCACTTACTCCTGTGGAAGCACCAACTAATGTGTATACCTAAAATACTGTGTTGTTCCTTTTAATTGAGTGAATCAGAAGCTTCCACTTCTTGTGCATCGTAACCTGAAAGGGAAGGGTCAGTTTGGACAGTTCAAATAAACTGGATTTGCGAGTACGTGTTGACGGTCCCTTTTGGGTTGAAATACGCTTGATGACCTTGGAGGGTTGTCAATAAGTTAGATAGCTATCAGCGAGTACGATGGCCACAAGAAGTTCACCTCCAGGGTCTGTGGTAGTGCTAGTCACTTGATTCAAAATTGGACTTTGCAGGTGGCACCACATACAATGGAATACCACGGCCTCTTCCCTGAAGACATATCACCATCATTCTTGTGTAGGATCAGCGTAGTTTTTGGCTTCGGGTGATCTATGGTTGATCCATGCTGGCGAAGAGACGTCCCGGACAGATTCCCGAGGTAGAAATTGCCAGATTGTTCAGCCTGTGATTGAGTAACCTTCCCCTTTTGTGCGTGGGTACTGGTAGTTACGTCGATGTTTCGTTTTTCCTTCATGTCTGTTTCGCGAACGGTAAAATAGGCTTCTATCTTCCACCCAAAACCACCACAACGCCAAAAAAAAAAAAACCAAAAAACAGAAACAAAGGAGATGCGGTTTGTTGTATTTTTCCTTGCGGCTTTGTTGGCGTTGGTTGCCGGGCAGTGCACCAAGACCAGCGGAACTTATTATATTTGCGCGGACTCGAGCACATACGTAAAATGCAGCGCGACCACCGTTGTCGCAAAATGGTATGTCTTTTTGCTTGTGTTTAAATCCAAAGGTTTTTTTTTTTTTTTTTTTTTTGGCTCTCGATATGTATTAGATATAACATGTGGCACCAAGGTACTGCCCCGAGTGCGTCGCTGGTAAGGATGACTGCAGCACACAGACACCTCCAATTAGAATCACTACTAGGAAGTCTCCTGACTTGCCTGGATGCAACGCTTCCCACAATGTAGGCCTGGGGGCGGCAGGAGAGCCCGGAGGCCCCGCTCCGTTGAAGGTCGTCGACAACCCAGCCCCTTGGCCCGCCGTATGGGTTCCGATGTCAGCCATTGGTCAAGTAGCCAAGATTTCCACCAAGACCAGCACAACCGTACAAAAGTTCTACACATGGCCCACAAACAACGGCGCCAGCAACTCGAATCCGTCTCGTACTACTGTGGATTTGCACGGAAGCGTTTGGGTTGGTGAGTTAATCCTGCTCTTTTTTTGGTACTTTTTTTTTCCCCCCCCCCAACCGAACTACAGGCAACAGAGACGATAACGGCTGTTACACTAATACACGAACTAGTCAAACTGTATGCGGTACTGTCACCCACATTGGGCTGCTGGAGGCTGGTCAGTGCGTAGATAGAAACAAAAACGGAGTCATTGATACCTCTAAAAACTTCAGTCATATTTTGGTTTTTCCCCTGAAACAGCTTTAACCTCGTACTTAATTATACAAGCCTTGGACTATTCCTTCTGGGGGCGCGGAGAACGTTGAAGGTACCCCGAAATATGCTTCCGACGAGTGCATACTGCACTATCTGAGGATGCCTTACGGATACGGGCTCCGGTTAATTTTCCAAGTTATATATTTGTCGTTGACCTTTCAATCAGACACATCAGTATTACTCCCGATAACAATGTATGGATCGGCTCGTGGTGGGACTACTGGGGTAGCAACCATCAATTTGCCAAGTGCGACTCTACCACAGGAAAGTTCATTGCAGGCACTCAGTTCACTAGTTCTTGTGGTGGCTATGGTGGAGGTACGCACTGCTCATCTCAAGTACTATCTAATCTTCTTCAGTTACATCTTCCACTGGTATTGTTGGTTCCGCACAGTACCCCGGCACTTTCATGATGTAAGCTAGATCAAATATGTTCTCATCTCAAGTATATCACAGCTACACACCCGGAGCATCAAGCCCTATTCAATGTATTTCTATGCCAGTTTATGGTGTCACACTGGATAGGAAAGGTACTTTCTGGGGAGGATGGGATACCACTTTGACCCGAATTCACGCTAATGGAAGTGTGTTACCACTTTTGCACTTTGAAAATCTCACCTGCCCCAGCCAAGTTACTTATTGCCGCTGTACCGAGTGGGCATACACGCATCCGTGGTCTAGCCTGTGATAAAAACCAAATGATTTGGATGGGCATGGACACCAGTAATGAAATGGCTCGCTTCAACGCGACATCGAAAACCTGGATTTTCTATTACCTCTATGTGAAGAATGCTGGTTACTGCGTCACCCCAATTGGCGTGAGCATTGATGATCAGGGGTTCCTTTGGACTCCATGCCAGAGCAATGGTGTAGTGTCCCGAGTCGATCCCTCCTACCCTCCCAGCAACCCCAAATTTACTTACGTTACCCTCACTTCTGGGTCCGGTCCCTACACTTATTCTGGTATGTCCCTATTTATTTCTCCGTATTCTCATCCCAGTCAGACATGACGGGTTTCATTAGTTTGAATAGTATGAAACCTTGGGGCTTGTGGCAATTCACCATTGACTCTAAACTGGCTTGCACTCAGTGGACCTATTTCTGGTGGGACGGTAAGGTGCCCAAAGGAGGTGAGATGTCCGCCCTAGCTGCATGGAGCGAGTCAGCAACAGCCCCCGTTCCTTCTGTTACTGTCACCTCTGGCAAGACTAACACCAATTTACTCAATTTCACTGGCCGGTACCTCAACTTCGAGATGAGGCTTGCCGCCAACCCTGCTCTGGAGTCACCTTCTCTTACTACCTTTATGTACAAGACCCATGACTATACCCTGCCTTTAATCACCGGTACCACTGCCGCCGTGGCTTGCAACTCGGTCACTTTGACTCTCAGTCTCCCTACACTTACTTGTGGCACCTGGTCAGCGATAACCATTACTTCCCTGCCGGTTTCAACCACCAAGTCTCTTCCAGCTTCCACCACGTCCACTACTTTCTCTGGTCTTTTCTTCAATACTGCCTACCAGTTCTTCATCAGCGGAGTCCACAGCACCGGCCAAACGTCCCCAATACCCCAGCTCGTCACTGTCACCACGCCGGCCTCCACAAGCCCGTGCTCGTGCACATACCCAACGTCCTGTGGCTCACACGGCACACTGGATGGCGCTAACTGCAAGTGTGTCTGCGCTTCAGGCTGGGGTGGCCCTCTATGTGACGTAGACAACAACGCCGGTCTTCTGTCTAGCTCTGAGTACAAGGCTGGCTCCACAAACGTCAACATTGTGTCAGTGAGCTTCACAGACTAACACCTTAAACTTCATTTTTTTTAAAAAAAGAAATTTGTTATTCATATCCAAAAAAAAGAAAATGATATACGTCTGAAGGCCCATTTATCAATGGGAACAAGCCACAGCAGTACGCCCACAACACCGCCGATCGCGGCCGGGAAGCCCACGAGGGCCGCTGCCTCGGCGTCGCTTGTGTTTCCGGGAGACAAGAGACCCAGCCAGGTTCTGCTCGAGTCCAGCAAGGCCCTGCTGGTCAAGCTGAGCCAAGCAGTCCCGGCACTCGGGTGCGACGCAGGGGCGGCGACGGCGGGCCACGACACGGGCGATGGGGCTGGGGGCGGGGACAGGGGGTGGGTGTTGTTGTACTCGACGTGGTTGCACGGCGCCAGCTTCGAGAGGATGCTCAATGGGATGGTGGCGGAGGGACCGAATTTGGTCCTGGTGAGGGACACTGGGGGGCGGGTTTTCGGTGGGTTTGCTGATACGTGGAAGGACAAACATCCGGTGCGCTTGGCTTGTTTCAGTCGTTCTGTTGCTGTTTGTTTTTTTTTTTTTTAACTGGAAGTGCCTAAGGCGTTTCTTGTTGTGTCTGTGGCCAGACTACTTGTTCCCTTTTGCTTTCCATCACATCAAACTTATATATGCAGTTGCACAACCTTTCTCCCCCTTTAATGGTAATAAGTGCAGAAATTCTACGGAAACAGCAGCAGCTTTGTTTTTTCGATGTCAGCCGAGGCATGTGAAATTTTCCCTTCCACTGGTCACAATACCAACTTCCAGTGGCTTATGCACACAATTGACGGTGAGAACATGTATCACGGGGTTGGGATGGGTGGACAGATGGGCTATCACGCCTGGGCCATAGACAGCAGTTTCGAGAAAGGCCACTCACACAGCACCATCACTTACAATAACACTGTCCTGGCCAGCTCAGAGGTATTTGATGTGGATTCGGTGGAAGTGTGGCGCGTGGGGCCACCAGAGAGGTCCCTGGAGGTGGCAAGGGCCCTGAGGGCAAAGAAGAAGACCAAAAGTGTTCTGGAAGATGACAGCAACCCAGACAAAGGTTCCAGGACCTTTCTTCTTCTATCTCGAATTCTTCTAACGTGGGTACATAGTAATTGTGTCACTTGGTGGGCATAACTTCAGTGACGAACAGTACGAGCCACCCAAAGATGGCAATAAAGGTGACACCCAAGCAGCCAACAAAGAATGAACCTGAAGATCTCAGGACACAATCTTTGTATCTTTTGTGAGGTTGGGTTGCTCCCATAAAAAACCCTTTACTCTGTAAAAAAAAAAAAACGACCACTCTAACGAAGTGATGCTTTTTGGTGTTACACTCTAACCAGAGCCGGGGAATTACTCATCGCCAAAACGGTCTAACGAAAAGAAACTAAATCTGTGTTTCGTTGTTTCAGAAGAAAAGAAAAGAAAAAAGTCTTGCAGCAACAGACGCTCAAAATTGCGTGACCGTAGCCGGGGCGCATCTGGGCAGATCTCCTTTTGTTCATATATACGATACAGAAAACAAACCGCGACATCCTTGTACACGCGACTGTATGTCTTTCCCGTTCTTCAAGAAGAAGAAGAAACCGGAGGCCGAGGAGCCCACTCCTACCGCGACAGCTACTTCCGCTACTTCTGCTACCGGCACCATCACCCCCGTTAACGGGACTGCCGCAGCTTCAACGACGTCTTCTGCGTCGGCTGCCACTGGCACGGCTGCAACTAGCACCACAGCTGCGGCGGCTCCTTCTTCTGCCCCTTCGTCACCATCTTCCTCTCACAGCAGAAAGGCAGCGAAACCAGCGAAGACAAAGAAAGTTGATGCGGCGAGTAGAAGACTCGAGGCCGAGTATATCCTTGGAAAAGAACTCGGCAGGCATGTGAAAATTAGTTTCTCATTCGTTTACATTCACCGCAGAGGTGCTTCTTCCATCGTGTATGAAGCGGTTAATCTCAAAAACAAACAATCCGTGGCTGTCAAACGAATAGATAAGAGCCTCATCAAACCAGAGGTTCTTAAAAAGCTGTATGTAGAAGTGGAGGTAATGCGGAAGCTACGACACGAAAACATAGTGCAACTTTTGGATTGTTTTGAAACCCCTACTCACGTTGATCTCGTTGTTGAGCTGTATGGAATCACAACTTTGTAGACATGTTTATTTTGTAACGGTATCACAGAGTGCGAGGAGGGGAACTCTTTGATAAAATTGTAGCTCGAGGATATTACTGTGAAGCGGATGCTTCAATCATTGTAACCCAAATATTGCGTGCCGTGAATTACATGCACCAAAATAACGTCTGTCATCGCGACTTAAAGGTGCATCATGCTTCACTTTCCTAACGAGCACCTCTAAAATGATTAAAGCCCGAGAATCTTTTGTGCTCCGAGCATGAAGAACTCTATATAAGAATAGCTGACTTTGGTTCTTGTTCTATTACCCTTTTGTTATTAGTGACTCCATTTTCAGGTCTGTCTAAGATTATAGACCAGGGACAAAAAATGCTTACCGTTTGTGGAACTCCCGATTACGTTGGTGCGTTTTTCATCTCCGAGTATTTACACTTAATGCTTTATCGATAAAGCTCCTGAAATTCTCAGATGTAAGCCGTACACATCTGCCGTTGATATGTGGGCAATTGGTGTCATAACGTACACTCTGTAAGTACCCCTTGCATCCTTTTTTTTGTGATAATCAAATTAGGTTATGCGGTTTTACCCCATTCTATGGTAATAACCACAAGGAATTGTTTCATCGTATTTCTACACTCTCATATGACTTCCCTGAGCCAGAATGGAGCCAAATTTCGGATGATGGTTACTCCCTCTCTCATACTGCCTTCCCAACACGTCAAACACAGCAAAAAATTTCATCTCACAGCTTCTCGTACTGAAACCTCGCAAGAGACTTACTGCTGCTGACAGTCTGATGCACCCATGGATAACCAAACATGGTGACCCCTCCACTTCATTACCCTCACTTGCCATGGCCCAGAGAAAACTGCGAAGATGGCGGCAGCGCTGCGACAGGTACACATCCGATGTGGACACCGGCAGTGGGTTTGGCTCTGGGGGTGGATTTGGCTCTTCCACAACAGCCAACGGGGGTGCTGCTGATGGCACGGCCGACGGGACTACCGACGCAGACGGAACAGGTGCCATATCCAAGGACAGTTGCAGCTCCAGTAAGGACTTATGGGGTGGGGGGCTACCATCTGATGACGGCGACAGCTAAACAATTCACACAATCCAAACAACAAGTGTATTTCAGTCAAAAACAAATAAACATTCCACTCAAACCCAAATGTGAAGGCTCTAGCAAACCAAAAATTGCCCCTTGTTTTACTGTAAGGTGGCACAACAAGAAAAGCAGGTAAAAAAAGAAGGGCATTCAATTTTGTTTTACTTTGAGGGCGAGTATAAACAGTCCTAGGTCCCAACAACCACCACAATCACATCCATCAACGCTGTATCGAGTTGTTCATCGGGCCAAGTAGAGCCACACGTCCCGGGGCGTTTCAGCACGTGCCAAAGCTGCTGAGAAATGGCACGTAGAATCAAACCCAAGGAGAATGCGTGCAGCCTCCATCATCAATGACTGACGATGTCCTGGCGCAACTTGTCAGCACACCCGCCGCCACGTGGGTGTTTTATGCGGAGTGCGCTTCATCGCGGTTACTAGCTCTTTGGCGTCGAGTGGATGTAGGTCACAGTGGTCGTGGAGATATTCGGAATTCATGCGATCACCCTCTGGTGGGGTTCTTGGTTGAATGCCATGTAGTTCTTTTGTTGTAAATGGAGGAGGAAGGAGGGTCCCTCTCTAGGACATGTGAGACCTGAGACCGGATACAATCTGGGCGCAAGTGGCCTCCTTCTTTCCGCTGTAGTTAGAGAGATCAGACTGAGGTCCAGTCCAGATAGTTACATCAGCGGAACCAGGTTTATGCAAGATAACCTACAAGTTAATTAAAATCGGTGCATGAGCATTAATCTTGATACGTATCATAAAGTTACGAGAGAATAAGAAAGAAAAGAGCAGCCTACCCCGAAGTCCCCCCCGCATGCAGAGTTGCCAGCCGTATTTCCTACAATTTGTAGGGTAGGGAAGGCAGCCTTGATGGCGTTTTCAGCAGCTTTGAATTGATTCACTCCCCCTCAGAAAGGGCTGAAAAAGAAACCGTAAGTCAGTAAAACAAACAACGACTTAATAATATAAACAAATTGTCTCACCTGTACGCGATTTCGCAGTTCATGCTTGTGATGTTAGTGTCGCTGCTGTAATGTAGCTCGGCGGTTGTAGTTTCTTTTTTTTCGTATTAATAATAGTTTGCCCAATTTTCTCTTAAAAGGGCCCTAATTGGTTCTTTTTTTGGCAGCTGAGTACGGTGCCACCACAAAATTTTGTTTCTCTGTGGAGTTTTTCTTTGAACTCCAAGAGAGCGGTGGACTCCCTCACTGGGAACAAAATCAAAAGGAAGAAGCTCCTGAGGAGCCTCCGAAAACATGGTCCTGCATTGCTTTCGCGAAGCCGTCTTCGTCACATGAGGACGTAGTTGCAGTTGCCAGCTTTTTTACATACGGGGGTGCGTTGCCCATGGCCACACTTAGGCCTGCAACACCAAACATGCATATGTCGTTCTCGCCGTCTCCAATGGCCAGGACTGCCTCCCGGTCATATGTGCAGTTGGCAGCTGTTTGTGCTGCTGCTGATGTTGGACTTGTTGTGGGGAGTTTGGGGAACATTTTGTTGAGGAGAAGTTTCATTCCGGTGCCTTTGTGGGCTTGTGGGTCAAGCCACTCCAAGAACTCAACTCCGGTTCGCATTTGAGCCACCTGTGGTTCTGTTGCTGTCCTGTTTGTTGGTTTTGGTTTTGGTTTGTTTTTTGTTTTTGTTGGTATTGTGGATAGAGACGGCTTGGAACCTAACCTCAATGTTTCGTCTAAATCCGTTTCGGGTCTAATGAAGGCCAGAACTTTCACAGGGCATGGGGGGCACACAATTTCCTCTTCTACGACAGGACGCTTTCCAAGGCGTGGAGGTGGAGTGAGAAGGTTCTTCACCCTCACCGGCACAGGCTCGTTGTAGCCCTTCCACAGAGAGTCCAGCTTATCCTGCGCAGTTGACATCGGACTGGCAATGCAGTCCTTGCAGAAAACGACCCAGTCCTTTACCCCGCATTCCTCGAGTGCACTCACAACGAGAAGTGCCTGCAGCTTCTCCATCCCCGCGTGCACATTCACATTGCACCACGAGGAATCGCTCCCACAATTCGCAGCAGCCGGCGTCGTCGCACCCGGCGATCCTCTTCCTGTTCCTGTTCCTGTTCCTCCGCCTCCTCCTCCAATGTCACACGGAGTCGGGTCCAAGTAAGGCCTGGTGAACGTGGCAATGGCGGCGCCGTTGAAGCAAATGACGGGGGTCGCGAGGGGCAGGCCGAGGGCGGTGTGCAGGGCGTGCAGGGCCGTGGGCGAGCGGCCGCTGGCTAGGATCACGCACACGCCCGAGGCTGTGAGACGCGCAACCGCCGCGGCGACGGCTGGTCGCGGCTGTTTTTTTTGGTGAGGCACAAGGGTACCTTGGGGCGGGGGCAGGGTTTGTTTCTTTTTGTGTGGGTGTGTGGTTTTTTTTCTGTTTTACGAGGTGATAAGGACAATAAATACCATCAACGTCCGTGACTACAACACGAATGCTTCGTGCAGAACCCAGCATCGACATTACTGATTGAATTTAATTTCGAAAACTTAAAAAAATTCGAAGACACGGGTCATCAACACGGAAAGAATTCCACGTGGCGCCTTAGAAGAGAACACTTTCCAGAAACAACAAAGTGGGGTATTGGGGTATTTACACTTATTGTCAAAAACAAGATACGGGACAGTGGGGGGATTGTGATACTCAGCTTCTGAGTGTTCTGGACAACCACTCCAGGCCCTCATACAACCCATCTCCTGTGGTGGCGCATGTGGACTGAATGAACCACTTGTGGGATTTCATTGCGTTCAGTCCGAGCTTATCAGATAACTCGCCAACAGGCATTGCATTTGGGAGGTCCTGCTTGTTGGCAAACACTATCAACACAGCATCTCTCAACTCATCCTCAGCCATCATTCGCTGAAGAACGTCGCGGGCTTCATGGATTCGCTCTCTGTCGTTGGAATCTACAACAAAAAGAAGCCCTTGTGTGTTTTGGAAGTACTGTGGGGAGGAAGTTAGAGAGTGGCGTAACGTTTTATTTATTCTTTGGGGGATTCAATAATTCGGTGTGTTTTAGAATTAGTTGCAATGGCTTACATGTCTCCACAGGGGTCTGATTTTGTCCTGACCTCCAACATCCCACACAGTGAAGTTGATGTTCTTGTACTCCACAGTCTCCACATTGAAACCAATTGTGGGAATGGTGGTAACCACCTCCCCCAGTTTGAGCTTGTAGAGTATAGTTGTCTTCCCAGCGGCATCCAGGCCAACCATTAGCATTCTCATGTCCCTTTTGGACAATCCAGAGAACAATTTGGCAAATACTGAACCCATTGTCTTGTGTTGCTTTAATTGGTTCTTTTTTTTCTTCCTTTGGTTTGAAATGGATAACTCCTGAACGGGTTTAAAAGGCTCCAAAATGTGGCTGCCATCGACGGCACCATTTTCGTGGCGCCCACGTTGAGGGCGTTTTCTTCCTTTTTCAGAGAGTTGAGTTAGGAGAATTCCATCAAGCCTCTGAGGGTTGAGAAGAAATCTTGGAGGAGCAGTTCGGGGGATGGAGGAACCTAACCCCAAGATGGGGCACATTCCATTGAGGAAGTGGCACCAAGTGGGTTCTTCAGATAGAACCTAATGATAGATCGCGGAAGTATTCTTTAAATTTTGTTTTACGCTTGTCAGATCGGATGGCGACTCGGAAGCTACAAGGTTTCACTTCAAAAAAACCACGCACATTTGACGACAATAAACATGCCACGGAAAATTACCACGCCCACGTGATTTTTCGTTCTTTTCTGTCGAAACCGCCTTTCCCTCAGCCTGCACTTTTTTTTTTGTTGTGGTGATATCTCTTGTAGTCTCTAGAACTCACTTCTCTTTTTTTTTGTTTTTCCATTGGGTTTGCATTTTGTCGCCTGTACACCAACAGCTGAAATCGACAGACTGTTGAAGAAGGTCTCAGAGGGTGTGGCTGACTTCGATGCCATGTTTCAGAAGGTTCATGAGGCTACAAATGCAAGCCAGAAGGAGAAATTCGAAAATGAACTCAAGAGAGTAATAAAGAAGCTTCAACGGTACAGAGAGCAGATAAAGTCTTGGGTGGCTAGCAATGACATAAAAAACAAAAACCCTCTGGTTGACTCACGCAAGATTATCGAAGCTGTGCGCCACACTCTTTTTCAAATTTGCAGTGCGGTTAACACACAAATTCAGAGAATGGAACAATTCAAGATGTATGAAAAGGAAACAAAAACAAAACCATACAGTAAGGAAGCACTTTCACGGTCACAGGAGACAACGGAAGAAGATAGAACAAAGGACGAACTACGTTCTTGGATAGGTTTTTGTTTTTCCTCTCGTCTCGCTTCTGAATTTTTATTTACAGTCAAGTGCATTTATGACCTTAAGACTCAAATTGACTCCTTTGAGGTGATCTTTCTCTCTGGGACAATTCTAACTTTATTTAGGCCGAATTGGAAAGCGCAGGCGCTCCTCAAGTAAAAGGAAAGAAGAAGGAACCTGGGAGAACAGAACACCTGCAACACTGGTTAGAGAGGCATGGTTTTCACGTTGACAAATTAGAGAGAATCCTTCGATTTTTTGACAACGAACAACTCAGCACTGACCAGGTTTCAACGCAAAAATTTAATTACCGTTTCCAAGAATTGTAAAACAACAACAACAACCAAAAAAAAAGATAGGGGATATAAGAGAAAGCATTGACTCTTATATTGACTGTAACCAAGAGCCTGGTTATGTGGAAGATGAAGCTGTCTATGACCCTCTTGGTTTACAGTCGCTATCTGATGGTTCCTATCTCACTATCACTTTTCAATTCACTTGGAGTGTAAACTAGATTATTCTGATCTCTCTGACGATGGTTCCCAACCTGGGACTCCAGACCTTGACAAGTACCATATCTTTCTAAAAGACTTTTGACTTTGCAATAGACCAACAAAATCAGCTGAGGCCCCTCTTTTAGATCTTGGACCAGCTGTGAAAGTTTCATCTCCTCAGCAAGTACCTTCTCCCCAATTGCCATCGCCATCATCTCCGCTTCTTCCAACTTCTCGTCCACGCACAGCGCAACTCCCTACATTGGCCGCCGCTGCCGCTGCCGCTGTTGCAGCTGCCGGTGGTTCCTTAAATAATTTAGTGGGCCAAACCAATACAGCAGCTCATCTTCCACTTGCAACACCAACACAACCACTACCGTCGTTCCCTCTTATGCCAGCAAACTCTACTCCACCTGGCTCCACTGCACTTGCAGCTCAAGTCCAACAACAGAAACAACTTTTCCTTCAACAGCAACAGCCAAAAAGTCCAAATTTAAAGCCCAGTTCTCCCCATCTCCGACCCTCATCTCCAGTATCCCCTCCGCGAAGTGCAGGCTTCTCTCGCACTGGTAATCCAAAAGGTATATGATGTGCGCTAAAATGTACTCCTACAGGGTCTGCAGACATCAGTGGCCCAAGAAATATACCAGGGAGCCCGCCTGTATGCCCAATGAATCTATATTACGATTAAATTATTTTAGCCCAATTCTGTACTGATGACTGGCCCTGGGCGGTTACCATCTCCCCAGGTCAAAATAACACTTTAACCCTCACTAACTCTGACCCAGAGTCCTCCATTTTCTCCCCCATCATCTCCCATTCTTGGATCGCCTATATCTTTCCTATCAAATAAACCTCACAGCCCTACACTGTCTCCAGTCTCTTCACCACATTTACCTCTATCCATTTCCCTCCCCCCCCAAACTACCAATGTGTCCCAGGCAGCATCTCCAACACAAATTAATGTTCTCCAGCAAACTGCAACATCACACACTCAGATGCACCAAATCCCGTCTGCTCAACTTCCAATCCACCCACAGGCACTCCATCCACAAGGTTCACATCCGATTTTGTCCCAACCATTAAGACAACAGGCAAACACAACCAGCTCTTCAACAACCCATAATTCGCAAAAGAATTCAGTAACGTCTTCCTCACAGCAATCTGCATCCCAACCACATCTTGCACAGCAAACCCTCTCCCACACGAGTCCAAATTCACAGGAGAGCACAACCACTCGCTCTTCAGTGCAACTGGGCCCCCAGGTGCCACCATCTACACCTCTTCCGTCATCTGTCTTCCACCCTCCATCAAAACAAACACTAGGAGGAATGAATTCTCTTCAGGTACATTCTCATTCCAAAAAAAACAAAGTATTTTGGGGTTGTCTGAAGTCTACTAAACATTAATAAGGTAAAATCTTCTGATGGTATAGTCGTGTCTACTACCCCGTCGAATCCAACACTAACTTCACCCGTTTCTTCCAGTAACTCAACACCATTTGATACAACCACCGGGGCATTTCCATCCACCTCCACCTCAACCCCGTTTTCCTCTCCAGATGAGGTTCTTTCTCGTGACATGATCCTTTCTTCACAATCTCTTTCTGCATCCTCTCCACCAACTGTGTCTGTCCTTATTTCAAACGACAGTTCTAATGCCACCTCTTCTCCAAATCATTCACCGTGTGTTACTCCATCACCATCTCCGCCAATCCGAGTTTCTGCTGCACCAGATGTAACCAATAAATCTTCATCCACTGCCCCACCTCTCACAAATTCTGAAAGTTCAACTGATTTTACAGTTGCAACTGAGGGCGTGGCAAGTGCCAAAAAGGATTGTACCAAGGAAGTACCACTTTTAACTCGAGATCCAGGGACTGCAACAAACTCAACACAAAAAAATGCCTGTGTTGCCTCTTTACAACCAAATAAACCAGATGAAGGCAATGTAAACCCACAGCCCCAAACTTCCAACAATAAGAATACAGACAGTGACCTTTTGCCCTCTAAACCATTCAAAACAGGTTGACATATCACAACTCTTCCTGATCTCATGACTTTCGTAGGTGCGTCGGAAGGTGGCACTTCACCAATAACTCAAATGGAACACAACGCAACTACAGTAGAAAGTTCCCCAACAACTACCTCCTTCTCCTCTCCATCTCCACGACTCCTTCAAGAAATACAAACTACCATAGTTAACACGGAGCAAATAATGACCCCAACAACACAAAAATCCAGTGGTTTGGCACTCAGTCTAAAGGCCTCACAAACAACCCCGCCATTAAAACAAGAAGCACCAAGCTTGGATTCTGGGTTAGCGTCTGACTCCAATTCGGACTCCAATTCGGATGATAGTAGCACTGACCCCTTCAGAACTTCAATCGATCTAATGAGTCCACCAGATACAATAAACAACTTGGGGGTGCAGACAGCTACCACACAAATTACCAATAGCTCTCCAAGCCAACCCAGCCTCACAGTACCATCTCAACTCCGAATGCAACAGGCCCAACAACTATTTATGCAACAGTCGCTCATGCAACAGCAACAACAACAACAACAACAAATACAACAACGTATATTGCAACTCCAGCAGCAACAGCAACTGCTTGAACAACAAATAGGCCAACCATTACCATATCCAACTGAACTTTCACCTGTCACTCCGTCGTCCCCTCCTTTACCAGGTTGGTATTTCTTTTTAGACTCATTTATTTAAAGGGATCAGCTGATGAAAGACCAGCCGATTTGAAGCAAGGTATTCTAAATCGTGAAAGTCATTTCTCACAGTACATCTTCAGATCTGTGCACACTTGAGTGTAGCTTTAGGAATATTCCGGAGGCAAGAGATAGGTACCACCTGAATTTGCGTAATGCGGAGCCTGACGTTTGATCCTGTGCAGACCAGAGCAGCAGCGGAGAGAACTGCATGATTTACCTTCGTGGTTTCCAACAAGACCACTGCCTATTTTTGACAATCCGGCAACATTCGAAAAGTTTGACACGGACACCTTGTTCTTCATTTTTTATCTTCAACAGGGCACCTACCAACAGTAACCTCTCTTCTTTGTTTGAATTCCTGTTTCTCTAACACGCAGACAGGTACCTTGCTGCAGAGCAATTGAAGAAATTAGAGTGGCATTACCACAAGAAGTATTTGACGTGGTTTCAGCGCCATGAGGCTCCAAAGGAGATAACACCCGAATATGAGCAAGGGACATACCGTTACTTTGACTATGAATCAGGGTGGTGTCAGAGAAAGAAGACAGAATTCACATTTGAGTACAGATATTTAGAGGACTGAGAATATTCTGCAGTCATTTTGGTTGTAAAATACTGACTGGAACTAGTATACATAAACTGTTTAAACAAAATTTTTTTTTTCCAGTTTTCCCTTTCTTTTGTTCTTGTCTTCCTTCACGAAACATCATAACAACCAAAATGAAGCCAAACGGCGATCAAATTCGGCTTTGGACGACACTTTCAATAGCAAGTTTTTTCGCGTTTCGTGTGGCATTGGGATTTCCTGAATGTTGGAATCCGGAGCCGAATACGCCGGGGTATCAGCCCCCATATAGCAAAGCATCAATGTGGACTGGGAGAATGGGACTGGCGTATATGGATGCAAGGACACTGGAGGGTGACCCCAACTTTGTGTGGTCTGGGGAGAGGTTCCAGTGGCTGTGTGGGTACAAGGACCCAAGTGGTGTCACTGTCGACAGGATGTTTGACTCGCTGCTGCTGATTGCTTATGAGTGGAAGGACGGGAAGATGTTCTGGCCGGGGGAGGGTGAGGTTCCTATGAATCAGACTGATTGGGAGGAGTACAGGCAGCTGCAGTTCGATGCTGGGGTGTACAACATTGATGAAGCCCAGGGTGCGGTTAAGACTGACCTGGATATGGGAATCGACATGGGCGTGGTGTTTATGATTCCTTATCCGGATAGGACCCAAGACAACTGGGGCACCATAAATGGACAAGCTATTGATTTTATGCATAGCAATGATGACCGTATCACGGCATGTGAGTGGTACATTGACGGCATAATATCTATGTGGGCAGCAGCCCCACCTAAGCATACACGGTTAATGGGATTTTACTGGTTTGTTTTCCACCCAGCCTTATTAATGAACTAATTCCTTTGACTGGAAACTATGGCATCAATTCTCATGCTTAAAGGTATCTGGAATGCGTTGATGATAACGAGGATGAGCGTGTGCTTATATCTACCGTTGGGAAGTACATACACTCCCTCAGTGGCAATTATGGATTTCACTGGATTCCGTTCTATGGTGCTGGGGGATTGGAATATCTGTCAACCTATGGCTTTGATGTCGTATCCATGCAGCCTGGATATGCATTCTACAACGTCACTGAGGAGCGGTTTGAGCAGGAATGGCATTTCATGTACCTCCAATCTCTAATTGTTAGTAGGTGGCGGAAGTTGCCACGCAGATGCATATGGGTATGGAGCTGGAGATATCACTTGACGAGTGGAACCCAAACGTACCAGATTGGCAGACCAATTTCATGGCATATCTGAACGCCTCAGTCGCGTAAGCATTCATACACAGACATATATTTCAATTTCTGCACTGCAATCTGCAATTTTCACAACTAACCTCGGAAACTAAAAGGTACCATTTCAACACACAGGCTATGCTTACATTCTACTACGCCAACGACTTCACAACAATGGGACAGAATCCGGAGTACCGTCCTTACTACGACTTGCTCTACTGGCTGATACGGGGTTCATACCCCAACAGTCCCTAATTTTCAGCCAGCTCTGTTTTGACTAATAGAGGGTTTTTTTTAGTTTTCGTTTACAAAAGTGAAAAGGAAGCATGGTTCTGTGCCGCTGTTCCGTTATGTGTGGGAGCTGGCAATGCCCTCGATTGTGCCAAATTTGTGTTGTTTTGTGCTGAATTCCTGCCTTTATTTATCCCTCTGTTTATTTCTTTCCAACATACTACATACACTGGATCTGACACGGGATGCTGTGCTGTGGGGTCCACTGAATACTCGGAATTCATAGGAAGAACCTGGGCTTATAAGCGACAACACTTCCACCAGATCAACCAAAATAAATAAACACTCTTGCGGTGAGAGATGAGTATGATCAAGGGGCTTGAAGCTCTTGAAAAAGCACTTGCCACAACTTTGTTCCCTTTTTATTTCGCTATGAAAGTGTCCGTCACTCCCCGTCAGGACAGCCATTCACAGCTTCCATATCGCCAACTTCCAGCAGAACGAGGAGGCGGTCAGTGTGGTCCGGCTTGGGGTTGGGAAAGAGGGGCTCAGGGCGAAGTTCGGCCCTAGTTGCATTTGAATCCAGCACTACAGCACGAACGATCGCGGTCTCTGATTCCACGTACTCATCTCGTGTTGAATCCCTGGTGAAGTAGGAACCACGCAGGGTTTTACACACGGCAAACACCATGTGTGTGCTCCTTGATGCGGTCGAGGATATCACACAGATCACGTGTGTCAACAACTTTGTTCTTGCATTCGATGGTTATGAACCCATTGTCAATGACAGAATCCACTCGCAGGGCATCAGCTACACGCTCCAATGTGCTGAGTTTGAGACCCAAGTCTTGAAGTACAAGGAAATTTGGTGGCCAAGTCAGGTTTGGGGGAGGCATTACACCAACACCTGTAAAGCTAGGCGTAGGAGGGTCTCTCACCTTGGAGCTGGAAGAGTGGGCGAGGCAAGGGCAGAATTCTTCAAGGCGATTGGCGATTTCAATTTTGACTGGGGGTTTATTGTGCGACTCAGAGGGTGGTGGAGGCAATAGGTGCCTCAAGAAGAAGCCAAGAAAGTCATTGGCACTCAGGCCTTCCTTTGTGAAACCAAGGCCACGTGAGGCTACACAGGCGGCAATGCTAGCTGCCTGTTCCAAGTAATTCCCGCTAGAAGTTTGTGCGTTGATATTGCCAATGGCAAAGAGGCCCCCTTTGGTGTGGGTAACATCATAGAAAGCGGATCGCACTGTTGTTGCCCTTTTTGCCTCATTATAAAGTGGTGCCCAGCTTTTGGTTCCAAGGAGGCAGAGATGAATCCAGAGCTCCGCGTCTGGTTTCGGGAAATAACTTGTGGGATTGAAGGGATAATCCAAAATTTCACTTAGGTATAGGTAGCCATTGGTCATTAAATCGATCCGATGCACGCCTTCTTGCAGATGGAGGTGGGCAAAATGTCCAGAGACGAATTGCTGACTTACGTCTTCCGGAGGTGTGTTGTTTGCGGTGGTAGAATTCAAGTGGCATGCTGCACAAAACAGTGCCATTTGGGCAATTCGTCCCTCCAGAGTCAGGTAAATAGAGGCTTTGGTATTCCATATGAATTTGAAGAGCGCATCACATAAGATGTTCAAGAAATCAGACACCTCAATTACATTGAATGCCAACCCGTTTGTAGGGCTGGTTGCTTTCGTTGTTTGGGGGATATGGCAAGGATCGGACAGGGAAGGATTCACTAGCTCTAAGAGGGTTTTCACAATACAGTGTGCAATTCGAGGTCTGCTTGTGGTGATTAGATACTCCAAAAAGTCTCGAACAGTTGGTATGTGACACAGAGCATCGAAAATTGGTTGTGCTCCAGTAATGGAGGATGAAAGAACTGTGAAAGACTTCTTATTGACCAGAAGGCACCAAGTTAAAGGCTCCAGAGCGGTAGATGTATTGGTCTTTAGGAGAGAACTACTACAGTTGGCAATGTTCAGGTTAGACCCGCAGAGAATTGGGGAGGCTCCACATGCACGTAAAGCATTCCTTATAAACAAGTGCTGCTGTTCCTTTAAATCAGCTTCATCTATGAAAAAGCATGGAACTTCAGAGCTGTGCATATCCATAAAAAGACCCTCTATCTCTGTTATTGGGCAGGGCTTTGAAAGGGAAATATCAAACTCCTCCTGAGCGGCACACCATGGCCAATTCATTTCCTTGTGATCTAGGATCCATTTTACCCACGCAAACGTAAATAGGTTCATCGTTGCCAAAGACTTGGTGCTTATTACTTGATCCAGCTGCTGAATATTTATACTTTCCAGATCTCGGTTAACACATGAAATCAGTGACTCACTGAAAGATGAAAATAGGCCATATATTCGCTGGTCGAACTGCCCTGAGGAACGCAGAGGCACATATCTACTTTCGTTGTCACACCAATCTTTAAATGGGGAGTACACACATTGTGGTTCTCTTCAAAGCAAAGGCCAGTTGGGTCTTCCCAACACCTGAAGAACCGCAAAGGAAAACAAATGGGTATGGATCCAAAGCTTCCTTTACCTTGCTGTGGGCAAGTAGAAAGGCACTCTCCAGAGCCTGCAGCCCGGCGTCGCCGCGACCTCGCAGCCGCTGCCCGACGGACTCGTACAACGACTTTGTGGCTGTCTGGCTGTTTGAATACTTAGGGAGCAAGGCGGTCACGTGCCGAGGCCTCACCCTCAAGTCCAAGGCGTCGGAGGCATGGGGGGTCACGGTCACTCGGGCTCGCTTAGGTGTTGCTGGGTCCTCTCGCCGTGGTTGGTCCTGGCGCTTCAGCGGTAACGGGGGCGCCTCGTCGTCCTGCGCCGCGCTGCTGCTCGCTGTGCTTCGTGCTGCTGCTGCTGGCGCCGAGGTAGAGACAGAGACAGAGGGTGCGACGTCGTGTGGAGAATCGGCGACGGGGGTGCCGTTGTTGCTCGCGCAGGACTCGGCTCCCCGTTCGGATACGCCTGCCTGGTCCCTTGCGTTGCTGCTCATTTCGGTAATGTGGACGCGGATCTATTATCTTGAGATGGAAACCTAGCCACTTCAGAGCCAAGAGTTCAAACACTGAGAAGAGCTTGTTGTCACTACGCACGAAACACCTGCTTGTCAGCTCTGGCGGGGGGGGGTTTCTGGATCTGGACACCCCAGGAGTTACGGGAAATGCTCGGTGAAAAAAGCACTTCGGCGGGTTGAATTTAAACCATGGAACAGGAGAAGGGCATTGGATACGTAAGTGACCCAGGCAATGCGTTCCTCAAGCTGCAGTACTTAAAACAGGAATCTGCAATGTGAGTATTTTGTGGCGGCATACGATTGTTCGGGCGTTACTTTTTTTTTTTTTGTCCCCCCGTAACAATGCTACTCTAACAACATGTTTTTTTCCTTCGACATTAGATATGACAAAGCGGCATTGGAGTCCAGTGTTGTTGCCAAAATCAAATGGGTTTTGACCAACGGGCACTCGCCTGTGTTTCGAATATGGGCATTTGTGATGTTTCTGATCAACGTGTTCAGCGCTTGTTTATTTGTTTGGGAGACTTACCGGGGCCAGACGAGGGCCACTTTGGCTATAGACTTTGCTACCGCCGTTTTGTGCATCATAAATATGTCCATTAGGATTGTTGCTTCTCCTGTTTGGTTCGTTCATTCCTTTGCGTTTCGTTGACGGCATGGTTTTCCTAACAATTGTTGAAAGGTATTTCGCCATTTTTCCTAATTGGGAGACACTATTTGATGTTGTAACTATCGTTCCAATGCTTGTTGCAATCGCAGACCCAACGTCAGACGTTGTTGCTTCGTCTGTGAGCCTTGGGTCTGCCAGTTCGGCCTCTGTTGTCTATATTGAGCAATATGACTACACTCAGTTGAACTTTATGAGAGTTCTATATGCTGTTCTCGTTTGGGATGCCTTCCATTCACAATGGCCTCTGAGTACGATTCATCCTCATGCTCCTTTGTATTGGCTTAAGCCCAAAAACCTCCAGACAAGATACGAGATTTCGAGTACGAATTAGCTAAAGTACTGTATATGATAATTTGCCTCCCCTTGGTTTGTGCTGGTTTCTTCTATGTTGTCATGCATAATCCAGATGACTACCCAAACCTAAAATACTGGGATTGTGTATATTGGGGTTTTGTGGTTAGTACTATTTCTTCCCTTCTTGGTTGCTAAAATGGTTTGAAGACATTATCTACAGTTGGGTATGGAGACTATTCATCCCGGAAGAACGGTACCACTTATATTCAGCTTTATACCAATTAAACATCACTTAACCAAAAGAGCTGGGCATGTTTGTTTGCGTAGCCTCCATTGGTGTTGCACTGTCTCTCGTACCTCTCAAGGTGTCATCTCTTTCAGCCCTTCTGGGAAAGCAACCAAAGTTTGCTGGAACTATGGGTAAAACAAAGAAACACGTAGTCGTCACAAGCGAGGTATTGTTTCCAGTTTGAAGTAATATTACTTAAATTCCAAAGGGTAGTAACGGACCACTACATTTTGATCTACTTGCTGACTTTCTTTCTGAATTCTATCACGAAGTACATTTCTCTCGTTATACCTCATAACGTACGTTTCAGGAAAACGACAACCAAGACTGTGACACCCTTGTAATGTCCCCAGAAGACCCTCCTCCAGCTCTTCTCGAGTTGTTGCACTCAGAAAGCTTTTACAAGAAACGGGTATGGTTTTTTTTTATCTCTGTAATCGGAGTGGTTACAACAAGCAGGTTACATTTTTATGTGGAAGTCTTTTGGTAACTGAGGACCTTCAAAAACACCTTCTAAGTCTAATAACAGAACGTCTCTGACATGGAACGGGCAAGAATCACATCTCCAAGTTGTTTGGGCGTTTTCATTTTGACAGAAGCTGATTATGAGGAGGACTTTGATGATTGTTCTTTCATTTCCTTTTTCACCACATAACTTTTTCTGGCAGCAACAATTCTGGCAGCATTGGCAATTCGCAAATTCTGTACTACACGCATTTTCCTCTCCTTGAAAAGCAAATGGAGCCTGGTTTGTACAATTCTTTTGTGATGCCGAAGATTCAATACCAACAAGGCAAAAATTCCTGAGGGTTCAAACATCGAAGCCATTCACTCTATTACTGGTCTCCAAAAAGTATGCATGTGACTAAGCATTTTTTTTCCCTCCATGACGCTACCCAGAGTCTGGTTGGCTACTCAGCAATTTGTCCTGGCTTCTCCACTTTGGTTCACAATTTATTTGTCACTTCTGGGGATTCGGATGTGGATGAAACAAAGCCTTGGTTAGTAGAATATTGTATGTACTCACTACATTTTCCCTGTTTTACCGTTAAGAACAGTGCATGGCACTTCTTATGAGGTTTATCGCTTCAAAGTACCTGAAGTTCTTGCAAGGAAAAGCTTCCCGGAAGTTGTTAAGGTTTGTAAATATCTTCTTCCTTAAACCTTACATGTTGCAGTACCTCTACTTGAACTATCAAATTCTTTTGTTTGGTGCCATTGTTACAATGAAATCTTCAGATGGATACCACCGCACCAAAGTTCGTAGGCAATAAAAAACACCTAACATTAAGCAGTAAAAGGTTATCCTCAATCCGGGTAAAAGTTTGCTGCTTGAGAAAGGCCAGCTGTGCTTTGTTCTTGCAACAGACCCAGACCAAGTAAAGGAAGTTCTGAGAGTGCTGAAATCTGGACAAGCTGAAGAAAAATACATGCCAAATGAAGCAACTGACACTGGACCAAGAATATCAATGGCCTCTGTTAGTGAGGGTGGAATCATTGCTGACGCACTCAAGAGATGCGACCTTAACTCTTCTGATATAGGCGGTTGGATGCCCTCTTTTTCATCAATTGATATAGCAAGTGCAGTGTTAACACAGACTGCTGAAATGGTGAAACGCTTGCATGTCAGTCTTTACTCATTATGCTTTAGATATCCACAGATACCTTCCTGATCGAGGAGCAATTGGAAGGTGTTATTGATATGTCTGGTCACATTGTGATATGTTCCCCATGTGCAGAATGGTACTTGCATTTAGTATAATTGAGGTTTCTGATGGGGTTTCCAGGGTAACTGAAGTTATTATGTCAATACGTAACCGAAGTGTCCAAACACCCCCACCAATTGTTGTTCTATGCCCAGTACCAATATCCGCACCCACCCATAAAAGTGACTGCTTTACAAATGTATCCTATGTGAAGGTTGGTTGGCCGCAAGAAGAAAACGACAACTCACATCAGTGAACAGGGCACTGCCACTAATCCAATTGATCTTGTTCGAGTCAATATTAAGTCTGCTAGCACTGTTCTTGTTTTACCTGATTTACGCTCCAGTGGTTTATCAGCAGATTCTGTATGACCTAAGAATCAAAAGATCGAATTAACTCTGCTAGCTTGGAATTCTTGCTAAACAGTTTATTGATGAAGAGTTGGCACACTCTGATCTGTCAACTCGCCCCAATGTAATAGTAGAACTTGGTAAGTCCCTTTGAATTTTTTTTTATCCCTTAACTCTCTCCAAAACCCAGCCTTTGTGAGCAATATCAAGTACTTTGCGCAAGACAATGAGTCATTTAAGGAAAATGCCCTGGTAGCTGAAGGTTCTATAATAAATGGGGAGAGTATTCGGTCTTTTGTTGTTAAAGTTTCTGTCTCTATTTCATCTTTTAAGCACTTAATCATTCCAGCAATACTTTGGAGAGCATTACTTCCCATTATTTGAAAGTTTTATTCCAACCTCAACTTACGTAGTTTCCATAATTCTCTTATTGAATTAACACAGTGCAGTTGCCTGGTGATGAAGCAAGCGGAGTTGTGATCAATATTCCTCTCCCTGCCTCTATAAGGAAAAAAATAACTGTATGTGGAGCTCTGTGAAATTTGGCTTTTTCTTATTGCCAAACAGGATGGTGAGGACCAATCATGGGCAAATGTGGTGACTTTATGCTGTGACAAGGGCTACGTTCCCATGGCTTTGTACCGCAAAGCCGGGAGTGCAAGCAAAGCCAACAATTGTGCCTACGTTTACACGAATCCACCACCTTCAGCCCCCTTGCTAGTGACAGACAACATGCTGGTTATATCATCCCCCACAGTATCAAATCTCGATGAGGATGATGAAGCCACCGCCGCAATGGCCAAGCAAAAGCACGCGGGCAAAGGTAAAGACAAGAAGGACAAGGCTAAGGCACAATCAGGCAGTGACAGTGCATCCTCAGAACATAAGAGAAAGCACAAGCACCAACACAAATCCAGCAGCAGTAGCTCAAAGGGCAAGGATAAATCGTGATGACAGTAAAGGAAGGCAATTCAAAAATAAAACAACGCTTTTTTTCTTGGGTTTGTTTTTATGTACATCCAGAAGTGAAATTGATTTTCTTCCAGTTGACTACGTTTTTGAATACATAGGCCAGTATGTGTTTAGGAGAAGACTTGTGTTCATCAGGCAAAAACTGGGATACCCCAAGTATCTCCCCACATGTTTGTATGTAGTACTCGAGGTGCTCCTCTGTGCCTGTTATGTATTGTCATGTCTCGAATCCGTGGGAATAGGTAGAAAAGAGTAGTACATGAATTTGTCTGATGCGCTAGCCGCACTTTCTCACTGGCAAATTGAGTGTCTAAGTCATATAACTCCAGGAGAGGGGGTTCTGGTTCGCACACAATCGGTGGAAATACAGCCGGTTGAAGTGGTGGTAAAGGGGCTTCGAAGCGGGGTACAATCAAAGAGAGGGGCTGGTGTGCAACTCCGAGTTTCTAATTCCAGTAAATACAATTCTAGGGAAGGCAAAGCCATACCTCATAAAGAGCGACCGCCTCGGGAATGAGTGAAGTGTTAAAGGAGAACAACGAGTCATCGAAAAGGGAGTGCAAGTTTTTTGGGGCCTCCTCGATATCCTTCCCTCAGTAAGAAAAACTGAAAGCAGTTTGTAGAGAAAATACCTGCAAGCACGGACGTAGTTTTTCAGCAAGTGATTCTATGTCGGGAACGTGAGTAACAGTTGAGGTTAACCGCACGTTAGCATCAATTGAGTTGAGGGGGAAATGTTGTCCAGGAGTCAACCATTTAAGAAATACATCCTAAATTAATTGGATGTTATAGAAATCGAGAGCATGTGACGGCATACCAACAATTTTTCGTTTTCTTCTCGGTCCAGCCACTGTCTGTCAAAGATGTGTGCAGAACCAATAACAACAAGATGCCCTTCTCTTTGGAACCCCTAATGAAATTATTGAATTCTTATTATTCAAATTCTTTTTGGAGGAAAAAAGAAGTTGGCAGCATGCCTCTCGCACAGGAGTAGTGTAGAATGTGGCTATAGGCTTCTCAGCAGGGTATGCCACAGCACTGGTAGAGAGTACGGGCACCGAGGGGCGTTCCACCTCCAAAGTGCATCCATAAGGATAAACGAAGGTGAGTGTATCTGATAATCTATTTATGAGTTGATCCAAGGCCGTATTCAATACCAGACATACATTTCGGAGTGTTTGGCGTAAAATGGCAGAAGTGATTTTGGTTTTGGTCCTGCAGAGGCAGAGTCGACTGGCATTGAAGTGTCTCGGGGTTTTGAAAGTGATTGCAAAGCCACCAGGGTGACTGCTGCATTTGGTCGTTTTCCAGCAATTATGTTTATTTCACGGTTGATAACACCACCAGTGCTAATAAGAACTTCCTTTACAGAAGGAATTTTTTTTGTTTTTTAAGAAAGAAGTTACTGGATGGCAAAACAGTGGAAACAGACCTTTGGGTGGTGATACTTGAGAAATGAAGTTCTCACTACAGCATCAGGCTTTGCTTTGATGCCATATTCTTGTATCCAATTATTAATGTTTGCACTGCACTTGCCACTTTCTGACAGGCACAGCAAGATACTTCCACCACCATCAAGATATTCATTCAAAACGTGAATCTTAGGGAGGACTTAATTTGACTGTTAAATTCAAGCAGTTCAGGATCAGCACACATCATGTTCCGTGAATGGCTCCCTCGGGCACCCTAGTACCACGATTGCATGTGGTTGCAACTTCGCGAGAGTGAAAGGCTCTTTGTTCCTACACGGAGTTATTAGGACGCATTATGGGACAGGCCTATCCCATAATGGTGCAGTGCCGTGTTTGGGTATGTGGCGGGTACTTACGTCAGCGGCTTGTATTTCCCGGACGCTCTCAGTTTCGACGCGAAACGGTCGAAACCACCGGCTGTCGATAATGGGTGCTTCGACTCCTTTTTGTACGTGTCGAACAATACCGTCATAGGCCCGCTGTTCGCTGCTGGCCCTTGGTTGTTGTTGCTTGGCGGTTGCTGCTGGTGTCGTTGCCTCCGGTCTGCATTATGGGCCGAGGTGGTGGTCGTCGTCGTGGTTGTGGTGGGGTTCGAGGTAGTCGAGGCATCTGAACGCCCGGAACGTGTTCGGTTTCCTCGCGAGTCCATTTGCATGTTTGGGTTTTTGATGGTCACTTTTCCTGGAATACAGGTCTGCGTGGAAAAGTGCTGTGAAACGCAAAGATCAAGTGGTTGTTTGCCTCTTGGGCTGAGAAAGTGTCTTTCAGTAGGTGTATCCTGATTAGGATACACCTACACAAGAAGGTTTCTAGAAAGGAGGTGGGTTGGTTTTGTTTGTTTATTGCTGTCATCTGCGCCGGGAAAGGAGTTGGCCTTGGATTGTGGCATACAGTGTGTCTAGTTTTACCCGGTACATACTGAACAGTTGTTGTTCAGTTTCGGTGACTGTCACATCTGGGTGCATTGCCAGAGAGAGCAATGACACTTCCGCATCAAAAAGATGTTTGGTGTGCAGAGAAAGTGGGTCCTTTCTCTGGGGTGGATATGTGGCTAGACATAGCTCATCCACTTGCTTTGCGGCCTCTGTTCAAGGTGAAAATGTATGTGAGAATGGTGTATTGGCTGTAATTGTATTGAAGAGGGAACCTGATGCACTCTGAATGCACTGTTCCATCCAATTATGTGCGCTGGATGTTGATTTTCGCGTCACAGTAGCGAGGTTTCTAATCAGGACAACTGCCATTTTCACTAATGCTACAACGTGGGGTACAAGCTGTTCAACGTAAGTACCACCACAATTCTTAGAATGAGCATACCAACCTCAGCTTCTTCAGTGGAGAAGCCTCCTGTAGCTTCATCTTCCTCTTCGCTATCTTCGTCATCCTCCTCCGCATCCTCTGGCACCGTCACATGCAAATCGGCAAGTTGCTGTTGCAAATCAGCAAAGTCCTCATCTGGATCGGCAAGCGCAGCGTTCAACTCCTCAATAGCATCCTTGATTGAAGGAATCCACTTTTCTATTTCAATGGAAACTGCTTCGGTGTTGTTGAACTGAAATTCTGCGATGGCAGAGCAACAATTCCACAGGGTCCCTATTTATTCGTCTTAAAAACCGCTTAATTGTTGTTTCTCATACCCATGTGCGTCGATATTGACTTCGAGCCAGCTCCTTCAATTTCAGTCGTCAGCTGTCAGAAATGAGTACAATAGAAGGAAGGTGACAAAGGAAAAGTACTTGCACAGCAGATACAAGCGTTTTCTTTACAAGATTACGAAGTGTGTTGGCGACTGGAGTGCACAGTAAGCAGTAGCTCGCCTCAAAAGCTCTGCATAATACATTACAGCACTCAGCGAACTGTTTGATTGCCGCTATGGCATCAGCGTCGATAACTGGTACACCGCCTCCCATCATGAGGGCTGGTCCTTTGACAGCCATAACAACTGTGTAGCACTATAAGTCCAAAGACAAACGTTAAAAAAGTGCGTTCCCACTCACATTGGGTGGAGGAATCACGAAGCTGTTTGGCAGCAACCTTAAGCTCCTCTGGGAAAAATAGTTATTGGTCAGGAATCGCTACATAAAGTAACAACAAACCTGCCACTGGAGGAATGTTGGTCGTGACAGACGAAGAAGTAGCAGAGGTGGAAGAAGTTGTAGAAGTGGATGTGGCCGTGGACGTAGACGCAGATGTAGATGTAGGTGCAGATGCAGACGCAGACGAAGAAGTAGACGACGTAGGCGTGGTACCAGATGCAACAGCAGCGCTCGCCGATGTAGATGTAGTAAGGGGAGGTGGTATAACGACAGAAACTGTCCCCTCTGTACGCGCAATGGCGTCTACTCTTCCAATCTCATCCCTTAAGATCCCCTTCAACTGTCCCAGGCTCCGCACCCCCGACGCCGACATTGGGTAATTAAATAAATACTGATGGATCTATCAAAAAACGAAACGCGAAGTGGAACGAAAAGTTATGGCAGAACTGGCCAGTGGACATTGGATCCTCAGCTCCGGGGAAAGATGTCACGGCAGAACCGCTTCCCCAGTACCCTTTTCCCAGTTCCTTTCTTCTTGGCTTCGATTTGTCCGATCTACAAGGAAATTAAACAAAAAAGTTTCGTTGGTGCACACGAGAAATGCAGTGCGACAAGGAGGACCTGGATCTCGACGATGCTCCGGAAACAATCCCTGTCTCACCGATCTCGACTGCCCCCAGTCCCACAATTGCTGTAGTTTGCGAGTCTGTCCCCCAGTCACGGGCCACGTCGTGGTACGATTTCTTGCTGGAGCCGGCCAAGTTGGACTATCATGTGAGATTCGCTTGGATAGAACCGCTGCATTAAACAAACCCACAAACAAACAAACAACAACAACAAAAAAAAAAAAAACCCCACAGATAAATGGATTGAAAAATGGGACAGCACGAAATCCCTCTGCGACAGACCTGATTAAGATTTTCCTCGATAATGCACCCACAGTGGCGGCTACTTCAGGCTCACAGCCGTCGCGTTCCGCAATACTGAGATCTTATGCTGCCAAGGCAAGAGCTCCTTTGGAGTCTACTCGTGCTCAGAATTGAGTTTCTTATATTCTGCATTACAAGGTAGCCCACGAAATGGAGCTGGACTTGGTGACAATTGAAAACGAAATCCTTCCCAAATCACACCAACACTTGTTATTGGACTTGTTGCACCGCACATACCCTGAGTCAATGTTTGGTTTCCCCTTCCCTCCACTTTGCTGTCCTTATCTCTTTTTACCTTAAGGGAGCATGAGGTGAATCCACATCGATGGATTTTGAGAACACACATTCGTGGTCCAGAGTTGCCACCAAATCTAGGTGCTACTGCAGGACTACCTGTGCCTGTGCCATATTCTTTTGAAAACATTGGAGCTTTTTTACTTCCCTACTGCTGGATCGATTTAGCATCTCGAGACAGTGCATCAATATACGAGTGGCTCGAAAAGACCTCCCAAAAGCCAAGAACCCCTAAGCTCACTATGTAATTCCCCGCTGCGGGACAAACATCGGGCAATAATGCTGACATCTCCAGGGACATTCAAAATGCTATTCAGGATCTTGGAAGGCACTGGGATAAGTTGACCTCTGGATCAGTGGCTGAAGTTTCCGAGTGGATTGCTAAAACCTCCAACCAACCTAAGACCCTGAAGTCAATTGCGTAAAGAACGAGATCAAGGAATAAACTTTCATTCACTGTTTGTAGACTAATACAAAGTACCTTGTGTGAGCTCGTTAAGTATTTCTTACTAAACAGCCGTGTTGAAGAAGCCAAGAAACTTAACATGCCGTTTAATTTCAGGTGTGGTCGACAATTCCCCCACCTTCTGACAAAACTAGAACAACACAACTGAGTGAGTTGCCATCTCTTTTGCAGATTTGTGAGCCAAGTGCTCAAAGAGCTCCATCAGCGAAGAAAGTACTCGGAACTTCACACCTTAAACAGGTGTTTCCATTACTCTTCCCTTCAACAGCTGCGAGCAGACTGCGAAACTTACGTAAGTATTCATTTTCCCTCTCAACCAACAAGAGTAACATGGGGAGACACTTCTAAACTCTTGCAGGAATATCCATACCACAAAGGGGTTGCGTGATGAGAAGGAATGAACAAAAAAATTTTGAGGCAAGTCATGACGATGATGAGCTTGAGGCCGAGCTAGAACGTTTTAATTTACGCCGCAAGATATTCACAGACAACAATCCCTGTGATGCCGCTGATAAGTTGCTTGGCAAGCTTCCCCAGGCAGAGCACAAGGAGTACCACGATTACAGTGAGTACAGGATAAAGCTTTTCTACCAAAAAGTACTCAAGTTTTCCACTGAAGAACCTACATGTGTTATAGGGTTTACATGACAATATCAAAATCTTCCAATCCAGTAAAATGAGCAATATGGGAGGATTCAGTGTTTCACTTTCTGAGATACACTCCAACCTAGATCCAGTCAAGAATCCCACCTACAACCCTGAATTATTTGGGAAAATATCCAGCTTTGAAAGTGGTTGGAGTTGTGGAGGGAACAATTCAATTCCCCGCCTGGTCTCCCCCATCCAATTTTTTCGAATATCTTAACTAAGTGCTAGGAATTAACCTTAGCACTTTATTTAAATATTGAACTATGGGAAAATTTGTGTTCTTTTCCTTTTAGGAGAAGAGGTCACCCCCGCTTTTCTTCTATTACCTTCGGTAACTTCCCTATAGATGAAACACTAAGTGCCCGGCAGACGGCTCTCATTTCTGTGGGTACTTCTCTTGCTGCAATTGCCATTCACCTTGAGGGCGCACCCCGTCTACCGAAACCATTTGAGAGAATAGTTTACAACGTACTAAATCGGATTTCACCTGTTACATATACAGTGCGTACTTCCTCTTCTTACTCTTTTCGTTACCATGGAAAAGGCAGTTGAAAATTCAACTCCCTGGGATTGTGCCCATGGGCTGTTATCCCATCTTGATAACAGGAAACTCCTCCAGTCCCTTGTGTCACTATTCGGCGCCTGTGCCCTTGAAAGAAAACAGAAAAATCGCACTACAACAACTCTGGAAACCGTGGATACTCACAATATTTACAGCTCGGGCATTGTTAAACAGTTTTCAACGTTGGCGAAAAACCTTTACCTTCGTACCTTATATTTTCCACAGTTCTTTCTTTGCACAAACCAGTGAAGAGGGCACTTATTTGATGTTCCTGCAACTTACTTTACGCCTCAAAAATCTAGATAGAAAGCCCTGTGACTCGAGCTTGTTGATTCACCTAGGTGATGCCCATTACTTTTCTTGTTTATATCACGATGCCGTGAGGTCATTATCGTTTTTTTCACCTTCCAAGTCACCAATAAATAGATTTTACATGTTGAGTGAAGCAATGGAGACCGCTTTTTTTACTACAAAAGATCTAAAATATAAGGCTGATAGTTCCATGAGTTACATTCTACCCAGCTTGATAGAATGCCTAGTGAACCTGAAAGGTATATTAGTAACCACTGTTACATTCCTCAAAGGAACAATTTTTAGCCTACACTCCTGCCGTCATACTTTGCCAATTCCACCAAAAATACTTAGAGAGGGCACTGTCCATCCTCCAAAGCACCTCTCCAGCACTTGTGGCTCTGTCAGACAACTGGGATTACCTACAATACATTTGGGAAATCCCACTCCTGGAGCGTTTTATATGTATACTATCGTAAGTTGTGAATAAAGTATCTCACTCCACACTAGACATGTACTCTCATACTCACAGGGATGACACCAAACTTGCAATCCTGGTATTTCTTTTTTTCCCCCATTTTTTTTGTTCAACTGCTGAACGAATATAGATGAAGGTTGTAGGACACCCCGACATCAACGACAACAACCAACGTGAAGAGACCATCAATCACCTCCAGTCCAATTTTCTGCAAACCCTTTTCAATGCCTTTTGTTGATACTATGTCAGTGCCACAGTCGGAATTTTGCCTTTTGACACCACTTCCCTGGTGTCATGTCAGTGTGGTGTAATTGCCCAAGCCCAAGAAAACCTTTTTTTTTTCTTGGTTTTTGTTTTGTTATCATGAGTGGTGGTACGAGGGACGTGTTTGTGGAGTGCTCAGATCTCGTCACAAAACTTGAAAATGCCACATTGCAACCGGACTCTTTTGCAACAATAGCTACCCTTCTGGAGGCTCTGAGGTTTGTTGGCTCTATGAGGTTGATTCGTGCCGCAGTTTCTCACTGGACACAGAGCAACGCTGGTGTCGTTTCCTGCCCTTTCTTGTGAGGAACAGGCACATCGCGTGTGCAAGTTGGTATATTCTGTGTGGAACTGTGCTGTGAAAGTTGCAGCTTTGAAGATTGACGCCGTGATTATTGCAAAGAGTACAACAGGATGAATTCGGCAAATTTGTTTTGAAAACCTCTAGTTCGCCATCTGGCTTGTGACTATTTGTCATTTGCAATTCTTGCCATTGATAAACCCTCTGAGTCTACCTTAGTGACACAATTCAAATTCTTAGGACTCACTGGGAAAAGTTGGGCTGGTGTGCCGCCACTATTCCTATTTCATTTCCAACTGAAACGTCAGATGCCAAAAATTATGACCTAAGTCAAAGGTGCTTTGTTTCCGCTCTTGAGGTATTTGAGCTTCTTTCATTTTCATCTCTTATTGAGATGGAGGTATGGGAGAAACTTCGGGAATTGCACCAGTGCCCCTCCCTGACTGCACTCACAACACGAAAATCCATTCTCTTCTCCGTAAGTGTAATCAGAGGTATTTCTTATTTACAACCCAGTGCAGATATATTGCTGGCGAGCAGAAACAGTACGAACTTGGATGAGAAATTAACTCATGAGTATTTATTTATAGGCTTGGAGTATGCAACAAAAAGAAGTTACTTACAACTTGTATACGAGGGCAAAAGAAGTATTATAGCTCATAGACTCCCCTATACTCACACAGCCTGTAGCTATTGACTGACCTGCCTGCCGAAGCCGAATATGTAATTTGCATTCCTTTTGATTGCTGCTGACCTTGTCCAAGTTGGCCGCTATGTGTTTCAATCTCGGATTGTCCAATACTGAAAAAAAAGATTTCCCAGAGGCAGTACGCTGGCTTCAAGTAAGATTTACCGAGATTAAATATAGTATTAATGTTTTCCGTATAGGAATCTCTGGAAGGTATCAAATCAACAGCAGACAATTAGACTACTCACTCCTTGTAGTAAATGAATCCACAGCACCGAAAAATGTGGAGAGGTGTGCATTCTTACCATTATAGTCTCATAGAAAAAATATCAGGCAAGCACGAACTCTACGACTTCTGGCAGAGGCTTATTTGGAAAGTGAAAACTTTGAAAAAGCTCTGAATAGTATTCTTGCAAGCAACTCGGTTAGTGGATACCTTTGAGAAAGCATCTAAAATTACTAGATAGTAGATACACCCATTGGGCGATTGACGTTGATTCGGTGTTACTTGTCATTGCACAACTCTGAGTTCGCCGAGAAAGAAGCTATAACTTTCACCCAACAATCTTCCTGTACCCCTGACCTGTGAGAGATTTCTTCTCTTTAAGTTTTTTTGACCCAGGTGCTAGTGTAATTGCCCTTTGTTCTCTCTTTTCCAAGCACAACAGGTACAGAAACAATGACAAACAACACAACAACCAACTGGCAAAAAAATAAAAAAAAGGCATGAAATTGCAGTAAAGATATATGCATCTATTTGTCAGCAGTATCAAAGGGACCCCTCAAAGTGTTGCCCCAGTGCGTTCTCAGCCCTTCTAATATCTTACTTGGAGGTAAACCAGCTTCACAATTATTTATTGTGATTTTATGTAGGTTCTTGTAATGCCTCCAGTTCGTGACTACTCTACAACTAAAGCATTGTTTCAAGAAGTTCTAGCTGGTACGGTTTGGGCACGTTTCATATCCCTCTGAGCTTTTCGCAGGAAACTTCGCACAGCAACTAGAACCAAACGTTTTTATACATATGGTAAGACTACTATTTCTGCCATTTACCAATTTAAACATAGGCTCATCTCTCTTGGGATATTGGGGCATCTTATTTCCAAGTGGGCCGGATCATTACTTTATTTTGAATTTTAACTTCCCGTTAGGATAAGGACTATCATCTGTGGTTTGGTACAGAGAACATTGGATCTCCTTTCATGGTTTCTTTGTAGTATTGAGTGGTTGAGCTGGGCCGCAAAGTTGTGGTCCTACAGTGACGATAACAAGACTTCTCTTGCCCGCTGTCTGAGGTATTTTCTTGGCGGCTTTCCAATGTAAAATACGAGTTCCTAGAGTTCAAGGGCAGTGCAATTTACAGCTGAAAAATTACACTGAAGCAGTCAGAGTGGTACAAGAGTCTCTAAAACACGATTCGTCACAAATTTCCGCGCACTACGTTTTATTTGCTGCACAGCTCCATTTGAGGGACCTGTTGCGATGTGCAGTCATACTGTTGAAAATGCCTTCCCTAAAATAATATCAGGCAAAGAAGAATTAAAGATAATCTGCGAGAACTTTGCTGGATCCGAGCTTTGGCAGGGATGTGTCGGTATGTTTTTCTGTTGGTACTCAGTATTCTCACACCAATCAGAACTGTGTGCTCAAACTGCATTTGAAGTTTATTCCCTTTCACCTTCTCCTCTTTGAATGGCACCTATTTTCAGATGGAAGAACTTGAAGTGGCGGCAGGTGCACTTGAGTCTCTTATGTGCAACTATCACCCGGATTCGTCAGTCCCAGGGCATGCTGCCATTCTCACCAGAAGTCTCGTTAAAATACTCGCAAAAAACGATTTTGGTTCTGCAACGGCCCTGTATACCTTTCCACTAGGTAGTAGGCTCTTACAAACTTTAGGAACACTACTGCGGATTTGATCCCAGTTGTCCAGCTGGTGAAAATTTCACACCATATCAAGGTAAGATTTCAGTACTCAAAGAAGTTCTGCAAACAATAAACTAAGACTCTATGTGACTGGATTTCAAAGTTTGGAGCCCAGGTGGTCTTTGGTTCTACCGTGGAAGAGATCCAATGGTTGAGCAACTTAAGCTGCACACTGACAAGATTTGTGTAGGTTCAATTCTTTTTCATGGAATATGGGGTACAGTGCCCTCTTTTTCCCGTTTCATCTGAATACTGTTCTCAGATGTTGTGCCATCTCTCGTACTGAGTTTGACCATGCTCTCGCTTTATTTAAGAGCGCATGGTGAGTTTTTGGGGAATGCATTTTCCTAACTGGGAATAGGACCTTCAGTACTCTGCTAGGTACTACAATACAGTCCTTGGACATGCAACACAAGTACCTTCAACTTGTTTCCTCGTTAAACTGATCAGTACATTAGATCTCTTTTGGTTATTCGTTCCAGCGTTTTTTTCTTTTTATTTAAGGATTCCAAGATGGCAATTGGAGCGATGTTCGAAAAGCTTGACCGGCTTCACTCTAGTTCCTCAGCATTGGTAAGGCGATGATACATATCCATCAATCGTTCGTTCAAACAACTTTCAGGAAGAACCACTTCGGGAGACTCTTTCCATGATAGAAACATGCAAGAATGTGTGCAATCAAATGCAAACACTTACACCAGCAGGTGATCTCTAAGAAAAATGAACCAATGATTAATATTTCTGTAGCGCTTCAAATACAGAAAGCTTTTCCACTGTTGCATTTAATGGAATTCAAGGTTCTTTTTTGGACTTGAAAATAAGCCTTGCACTCATGAGTGACAGGCAAGGTCCTACTTTAATAAAAGTGATCCCACCGTGCTTATGGGCCTTCTAAGAGCAGCTGAAAAAATTCCTGGGATGACAGGAAACATCATACTGCACATTGCAAGTATTTGTAATGACGGACCTTCTACAAATCTCACACGTGAGGATAACCCTTCTTCTTGGTTCACTTACTCTCAGTAGTGTGCCAGGAAGCTTTGAGATTAGCACTGAGGTTCTATAATACCCACCCTCCAATAAATTACAAGAAGACATGTATATCCTCTCTTTTTTGTGTCCCACTGTGACTTCCTTTAGCCTCAATATTCCGGCAAGATTTGATATCCCTTATTTTTTATCTCATGCGAACTTAAGGTTCTTAATCACACTTCAATTCAGTCGTGATGCCACCGAGGTTTTTTCCTCCCTACTTTCCAACCAAGGTTCACATTTCCAGGTGTTCTTTACTGAAATTCTGCAAATCCTCCATGGCTTACAGCGTGGTACCAGTGCTGTCACAGTTTATTCCCAATCTAATACCACTTCAGGAGAATACCCTGCAACTGAACTTCAGTGGTTGCTAGCCACCGCCCAGAACAATGCAGTGTACTATCACAGAGTGCACGACACCACAAAAGTGTGACGCGAGGGTATGGAATACAACTAACCAACCATCAATACAAACAGGCTGAGCAGTGGATGGGTCGTGCACTTTCCCTTGGTAATAACTTGGCGAAAATTGCGGCGGGTATAACTAATCCACAGTGAGATTTTTGCCTGATACTCAACGTGCAATCTACGAGCCTGACCTGCAACATGCCTACACAGCATTATTGGGTGAAAAGGCAACAGTCACACATTCAAGTTGACTCAAAGAGACAGACAATATAAACTAAACAAAAGTGTAAAAACTCATTCTATTTGTAACATCAATGGCTCTGGTTGAATGGAACAGGTGCATTCCTTCACCCTCTTCGTACTGGTTTTGCTGTGGAAGCAGAAAAGTCACCAAAGAACCTCAGGAGCATTTCTTCAAAGTCAATGAACTGTTCTTCACTAACCTTGATGAGGCCATGTATGAATACACAAAAAGGAGTAGCAAGAGGCTTTACCTTACACATTGGTTGGTGTGCCTGAAATGCCTCCTCTATGTCTGTGCTTACAGAGAACGGCATCCATCCCGACGAGTCTGAGCCATCGCCGCTATCATCCTTGTAATACCAGCGGGTGACATCACACAACTCAGACCCTCTGGGATTGTCAAAGAAAGCCGACTGTGCTGGTTCTGTTGTTTTTGTTGTTGCTGTTGCTGATGCTGTTGTGCAAAGCGTGGGTGATGTAGTGTCACTGCTAGTATCAGGCACTCTCTCCTTGTTCAGGTTGTTGTACAATTCAATCAGCGGCGGGATGTGGGTCTCCAGCAAATGGCGGAGCGAATCCTGGTCTTTGGGCGCAAGCCTGCCGAACCCCTTCACATCCTCAGTGTCTCTCAGGAATTTGAGAACCACAGCTCCCAGGGACTCTGGCCTGGGCATGGCGTCGCCGCACGTTGGCTCCTTCTTGTGTTTTGCCCCACAGCGCGTGAGGGTACGCATTGCACCCATGAATAGGCATTCGGGGTGGTACCAGCTTCACTGATTAATGTTGATTGTATGCATGATACAAAAAAAAAAAAAGTATTGTGGGTTACTTACTTGACCATAGAGCCACCAGTTGGGTCGAAAGGGTTGTGCATTATTCGCCCGAGTCGCACCAGTCTGCCTTCAATTCTGGTTTTGCACCCACTGTACTTGCACCTGCTTTTCCCTGTCTTATGGGTGCCTGCCATTAGGTCTCAAAAAAAAAAATCTCCTAGGGAGCAGTGACGTGCCTTGGCGTAGTCAGTAACAAAATACTTCTTCACAAATCTCGTTCTCCGTCTTGCACCGCCATCGCCTTCGTTCCCGTCCATCAATTTCGTGTATTGTGCTTTTGTTCTCGATTTGTCCAAGCTGTCCCTGAGTTCTGACCCTTTTCTGTGTTACACTTCCGTGGTGAATGATGTGACAGCATTCCCCTTCGGGTGTTTCTCTGTCAGTTAGGCTTTGAAAGAAATAGATAAACAAAAAACAAAAAAAAAAAACGGTGTACTGATAGAAAATGACGGGCAACAACGATGACTACGATCTCAACGCAGTAAGCAAAGTGACGTGACGTGAGACTGACACTATTTCTTTGTCGTGGTACACACTAACGAACCTGTCTGGTTGCCTAGGCCTTGTTGGCTTCAATGCTGTCTTTTCATATGCCACCTGCAACGCAGAATGGTAGTGGTTGCATTTATTTATATTTCACTTCTGACAAAAAAAACAACAAAAAAACAAGCGAGTGGAGAGAGTCATGCAGGTGCTGCTGCCACAGATGAAGAAGAGGAATTGCGGCAAGCCATGGCACTGTCGCTGGCGGAGGCTTCCTCAGTTGTGGCTCATTTATGCTAAAAACCCAAACTCACCTGGATAAACAGGAACCCAAGCAAGATGCACAACCAATTCCACCTCCACCACTCCCTCCACCATCGAGCGAAACAGGGTCACACGCCCCATCACTGAGCTCAGTGGCAGCTGAGGCTGCGGCAGCTGCATCTTCCCGCGCTTTGCGTCCAGCGAGCAAAATTACACCAAGAAAAACCATGGTTGAAGAGGATGAAGACATGCAACTAGCACTTGAATTGTCTCTGAACAGCGCCAAGAAGTCAAGTGACGAACCAAAGGCTCCGCCAACTGACTCAAAACCAGATACTAATGCCCCTGAACAACCTAAGCCAGTTCCCCCTCCAACTTCTACCCCAGTCCCAGTTCCACGGCCCGGGCGAAAACATATGGATTCCATGGGATACATACCCTCTACAGTATCCCCAAATATTGCTGTTGCATTGCAGATGACTCTTGCCCAACTTCAAAATGCTCCGGCACCAATCAAGCCGGCACCCATTAAGAAACAGGAACCTGAAGAGGAGCCTCCGAGGTCAATTTTGGTAAATTCACGCCCAAGTGAGGCTTTGCTTCTCACAAGTGACAGGAATACATGCGGGAAGATGAATTCGATGTACTCCTTGGGCAGCTTCCTGGTGTTGATCCGAGCAATACCGAGATACAATCTGTAGTCGGCGCCCTTAAAACCGTACTTCCCCTCTCCTCCTGTTTCTTTTCTTTTTCTTTTTTTTTGAATTCCAACACACAAAAAAGGCTACAAAATGGGCACCTCCCCCCAAAGTCACGGCCGCAGCCGCAACCACAAGCGATTCCAGCACGGAAACTTCACCCGCAGCACCTGTTGACGTTATAGCACCACCTGCCCCAATAGACATACCCCCACCCTCTCAAAACTAAGTTTCTTTCTCAATAAGAAAAGAAACAATATTGTTTAGGTACGCCAAATGCCTCGGTGCCCCCTTTGAACCAAAAATGCACAGCATTCCGGTCTGTTGATTCTTTTGTTGTCCGACTGTAAGATCACTGAGTTCAGAAATCAAAACACCAACGGTTTCATCACCAAGTTCGAACGAACGTTCTCATAGAACTAAAATCGCAACGGTTTACGATATCGCTGTCGCCCTCGTCGTCGACGATGAACAGCTCCACAAGCGACGTTGTGAGCAGCAGTTCAACGGGAGATGGTCACCCAAAGGCACGGTCGCACTTCTTGGGGTTTCTTTGAATTTTAACGGTCGATGTGCAGTATTACGTCGTGGCAATTGTGGGACTTGTGTCGGCACTGCTTTCGTGGATTGGCAGTGCATTTGTTATTATGTGCTTGTATGTACAAGGTTTCTTCCTTTTGTTATAGGGCGGGAATGCTTTTTTCCGTTTTTTTTTTTCCTCTCTTCTTTCAAATTGCTATTTCCATGTTTAACAAACAATAAATAGCTGCGTGTTGAAACGGGCAAGAAATTTCAGGTCAAGAATGATTGTCAATTTGTGTGCATGCGACCTGCTGTCAGTGGTGAGCGCCACTATAATTCTGATAATGAATAATTCCTAGCAGACATGTGTCACCATTTCTCTGTGCTCTTATCTTGCTTCTGATGGACATACTCCAAATGCCTTATGTGATGTATGTAATGTCATGAGACAAATTTACTTACACAGAACTTTTTTGACGTAGGTAACAGGATTTGGACACCAAACCGGAATGCTTGCAAGCTTTATATGGGTTGACAATATCGCCATTGTTATGTAATTGAACCCTCTTCTGTGGTTTATATATTCTCTTCCAGGAATAGTATTAATGTGAACAGGTTTCTGCAAGCAATTTTACATTTACGACCCCTCAAGTCATGGTGGTTCAGAGATTGGCTCTTCATGGTCATTGCGTACCTCCCGGCAATAGTGGTTGCCATACTTCCACTTTTTGATGTGGCGGAGGGGTATGGTGTTGTTGGTATTTTCTGTTCTCTTTTTATGGAATTATTAACCGTTCTTTAGTGGCATGGTGCTGGCTTAATGGAGTTCAGCAAAGAATTTATTTTGCGTATATACCTCTGTGGCTTTCTTTTCTCTTCATCACTGTAATTTATGCAATTGTCGCTCGAAGTAAAGACGCCTCTGCCTATTTTAATAATTTACTTTATCGCCAGGAATATACAAAGATACAAGAGAAAGAGCCCAGAGTATAGATCAGGGTGCTCACCGCGGCAAGGCAACAAAACTGTCAAAAAAATCCAAAGAGCTCACAAGGAGGTATATGAAGAAAGTCTTGCGGCAGTTGTCACCATATCCACTCATCTTATTCGTCACATGTGGGTTTTCCTTTTACTTTTTTTTTCCGAAACTTATCTCAAATATTTCTATTGAACACTTTCTTGTAATCAAAGGGGTATGCCCTTAGATGTTCATATCTCTTTTCTAATGTTGTCTAGGTTCCACCGACAATCAACCGTGTATGGAACTGGGCTGATCCCGGAGGACAAGGGATGGGAATGCAGGTAACCTTACGGTTTAATAATTCACTTTAATGCCTACAAAGATTGTACACATAATTTTCCAAGAGTCACAGGGCTTCCTTAACTCGGTAAATTCCCCCCAATGTGCACATTCATGCTTGACTAAAACGGTCCCAAATACCCGCAGTTATTCTATGGCTTGGAACACTGGAAGTTCATTGTTCTACAGCTTCGACTGATTCGATCCAAGCTCTTTCAGGGGCCTAAGCTGTCACAACTTGAACTAGACACTCTAAATGGAACAGATGACGATGACGAAGAGATGACAGTGGAAGACCTTAAACCGGAAGTAGAACTAGAGGACCCACCTGTAACAACCACCCCAATAACCACCACCACAACCACAACACCAACAACAAATTCCTGACAGAATTCCCCCAAGAAAGGAATTCTTGTTCATATAGACCCTTTTCCATTTTTTGGTTATGGTGTGTTTTGTGGCGGTTTTACTCCCCATGACAAACGTGTGCTGCATTCACGCTTGTTGTACAAGTGTATGAGTTGAACAGGGGGGTTGAAGAAGACCAATCTGAGCCCATTTACGGAAAACTAGTGCCCCAGATCTATCCTGTTTTGTCCCCCGAGTTACAACGGCCCGAAACTTTATTTCTTCCTTTTTACTTTTTTTTTGTTGTTGTTACTTGGGTTTTTTTTTCTTTAGAGTAATTTAGCCACAATCAACTAGCACCACACGCACCCACACGGGAGTAAAACCCCGGTCGAGGACGGACCAACAACGACCCACCACGCATGACATGGAGAGGACGGGCTCGTTGCACGAATGCTCGAGGGCGCTGAGCTCGTGCACGCCAGAGACGTCGGGCCACCGCGCAGCCTTCCCTCCCCTGCCCTCCTCCCACAATCGCGGCTGCGTGTCCACGAATTTCGTCGTGGATTTCCCGAATACCGCGCCGTCTTCTTCCCCGCCTCTTCTTCTTGTTCCTCTTCCTCCCGTTTCCGCCGCGAAGGCCGAAGGGGAGCCGAATGGGCAGCAGCAGCCTCCGTGGTCGTCCCCGGTGGTCGACCGCCACGCGCAGCCCCTTGTTGTGGCGCCGCCGCCGTCCCTCAAGTCCCAGTACCACTTCAGATCGGATTTGGCTGCGCTGTCGGCCTCCGACCCGCCGAACCAGTCGAAGCACGCCACCTCGTCGCTGACACAGCGACCGGCGTTTTCACTGTCCGCGCCGTCGCTCAAGCCCAGGTCGGAATTATCCCCTCTGACAAAATCAACATCAACAACAACAACATCAGCAGCAACACCATCACATCACGCCCAAGAGAGGCGCGCTCAAGAGCTTCCCACGCCTTCGCCCCCCTTGCTGCGTCACAAGCTCGAATTGCCACCAGTGGCACATGAATGCAGGAATGTGCATATTGAGAACTCGAGGGAGCCTTCCCCCTCGTTAATTCTGCCGCCGCGCAATTCTTTGCTTCCTTTGCAACGAGCTCCTCCTCCCGATGTGGCAACCGAGTTGCGCATTCCGCCTCCTTGTACTACATCGGCGTCACCGAATTCGCATTTGAGTCCGTGTGCGTTACAGTGCCCCCCCGCTCGTTCTGTCCCTGTTCTTTCACCTTTGTCTAGAGAGCAAACAGCTTCTTCTAGCAATGACGCTCTGCCATTTGCTCGTATTGGCTATAACCCCAACTCTGGTGCTGGTTCTGGTTTTGGGTTTCCCGTTGATGATGACGCGTGTGTGACGGTGCCTCACCGGGGGCGACAGTTGCCTATAGACCGTCGGGTTGCTGATAGTTGGTTAGATAAGCGTAATATTGTCCCCTTGTTGGTGGTACTGAACCACGTGCTTTGCAATCTGGCAACTAATTATAACTCAGGAACTTAGCGTTCAGGCGTCAACATGGAGCCCTGAAGACCCCTATGTTTTGGGGAGAAAATTGTTATTTATGTTTTCCAATGAAGTCCAGAAAGAGGTGAATTTCCTTTTTTCCCTCCCGCTTCTCAATCTTCACAGGAAAATGAAAGCGGCAAGTTTTGCCAAAAGGGTTGCAACTACAGGAAAATTCTTGATAATGTCCTGGCAACCCCCCCCACATTGTCCAAGAATGTTGATTCACAAATCTGTGTTGTTCCTTCTTACGTATATCTCAGAAATCAAGAGTGAAGCTTGTTATTGAAGCCAAGCCACCACAAATTACAAACGACGAGTGTCCGAGTGTTCCAACTACACCTGTTGCAGGTGGACCATCTTATGCAGTACCAACCAAAACGATAGAGACCAACCTGGGGGGAACCGTACTCTACAAACATGAGATTCAACTTCTAAAGCTCTATAGGAGGGGTTCACACTTCACTCTTCTGTGTCTGGGAAAACATATAAACAATGCCTTGAAACAACTGATGAATTTCGAGATAAAATTGAGAAAGGAAAGCATGCTTTGGTCTACTTTGTAAAAGATGAGAAGAACAACATTTATGTGTGCTGTTGGAGAAAACCCATCAGTTAACCAACATAAAAAATTAAGATTGCGAAGTCATATCCCTCCAATGACCTAACAGTCACTCTGCATGAGGAATTACGGCATCCCAATGTGGAGAGAGTTCTAGAGCATTTTCAATGGACAGGAAGATGTTGGGGAGGTGAGGGTACCTTAAAATTGAATGCATTGACATTATGTAGTTTATGAATACTGCGAACAGGGTTCTATTGTTAGGCACAGCCAAATGGTGACACGTTCGTGGCCTCCTCTGTCCGCTTCCAGACTGTGGCTGTGCTGCAGAGACCTAAGCTGTGGACTTCTTCACAGTATTGACTGCTTGTCTTTATCATTTCTAACCTCCGAAATAGTTCATTCAAAGAACGTGATCAATTGCGACATTAAGGTTTGACCTAGTGATTGTTTTAGAATCTAATTTTGATAGCTCCCAAATATATTTGTGACTAAAGATCTGAGAGTCGTAATTGGCGATTTCAGTGCATCAAAACGAGGCCCTATTGCATACACCGTTGCGGGAACACGCGCTTTCAATGCACCAGAAACTACAACAGGTTGTTAACTGCTTTTCACCATATACTTACCATTTTAGGAAATGGATACGGAAAAGAGGTAGATATATGGAGTACAGCCGTTGTCATATACGGCCTGTGCCAGGGGTCTTTACCTTGTGCCGATGTCGAGAAAATTCCACAGTGCCGACCTGAAACGTAGCACTTTTTATTTCTGTAGTTTCTATTAATTCTGAGAAGACTTGAATTTCGTGTTCCTATTCATCCCCTTCTTCAAGACTTGTTGAAACGGATGTTTGAACCTGCAGCCCCGAAGAGAATAACAGCACAACAAATGATGGTTTTCCCTGTTATATGGTTTTAAACTCCTCTTAACATTTTCGCAAGGAACACCCATGGATAACACAAGACGGAAGATACCCTATGTCCAACATAGACTCCAGGGCTGGCTTGGACAGTAACATAGAACAATGGCTTGTCTCCTACAAAAGCCCCTAAAACAAAGGCAGCACAGGCAGCATCAGGATAATACCCAGTAATTTTTCCACCGATCACCACTCGGCTTGGGCATTCGGGCCCAAAGCCGTGCAGATTACCAACTACAGCACCGCATCCGGTCGGCGGAGCCACTGTCTCCTTCCGCCTTTCCTTCAACAAAACCCCACCCGATTGAGCAGCAGCTACCGCCATCAGACTCCTTCCTCATCTCGTTTAGCAACAATTGTACTGTACCTACGAACACCAACTGCATACAGACGCGGATTTCAATCAGTCCAGAACATACATCCTTAATAGCACTTGTGATGATGAACCCCCGTGAAACCTTTACTACCTCAGTCAGAATTCAGAGCCCAAAAACTCCATGGAACGAAGGTAGCAATAATTCTGGGCCAGCTTCACACCACACACATCACCCCAACATATGTATTGTTAACACACAAACCAAGGAAAAAGAGATTTTTTTTTGGCCATGGTAAGCCTTTATTTTTAGTAGCAAACAATAGAATTAGGAGCGTGAGGAAGCAGCTGCGAGCTGTGATAGGAACATTTTCCGCGTGGTGCTGTCGAGGAAAATGGCTCTCACCAGGGAGGACAACTCCCGAGAAGTAAAGTCCCGCAGTTTGCCTTGGCTGTATTCCTCGGCAATTTTGGCAAGAGGCATTTCGAGAAGGGCTGCTAGTTTTACATACTTGCCCCAAAGGGGTGCATATTTCTCGGGTTTTTCAGAGGGATCCTATGGAAGAAATTTAGGTTATTGAAAAGTTGATTTGCTCTCAGTACTCTGTGGTCCAGATCAAATAAACCGGCAGCTGGAAGAAGTAGAGACATAGCGGTACCCAGGTTATGTGTTTCTTCATCACCAATATCGTCGAGTTCAAAGATTCCATCAATAACAATGCCAAGGGCTTCGTCTAGGAGGCCTCCAATGGCATGTCGCCAGTTGTCAGTGGGAAGTACATCCTAAAGAAATGAGCGAGTGCCAGGGTTCTGTTAACATTGATAATTCTGATGACGAACCTTCCACATCTTTGATAGCAGTCCCAGTCTATGCACTGTTTTTTTGAAAGCCAGGCGAACGGCATTTAGTTGCTGCTCCTGGTCAGTGTTGGCAAATCCATCCTCGAGTTTGAGATCTTCCTGGACCCCACTTTGTTGGAGCTGGACCTGCTCATCAAAAATCCTAAATTGTGGTTAGGTGACATTGACTAGAAAAAGGAGCAACCGATGACCCTCTGCTCGGAACTTCGGGGCCAGCTCGCTACTTTGGTCGAAAACACCGGGGAACCTGTAAAAGATGTTAATGTAGGCACACTCAAAATCATTAGGTACTTGGCTGGATAGAGAAGAGGGAACAAGAGCATGTGATGTGCGAGGTAGAAACATGAATTGGAAAAAAGCATAGGAATTCTCTGAGACTGGAACGCAGAACGATGCACAACAGGAAATTGTGCAACATAGAAGTCTAGTATGGAGTAGCACTGCTTGACTTGCTCCACTATAACCACCGAACTGTTTAACTATGAGAATGAAAGTTCTGTAGAAGAACCTCCAACCTCGAACAGTTGTAAATGCGACCCAGGACAGTATGAATCTTCGCAATTACAAGAGTGACAGATTGTGTTACAGCAAATCTTGGAAGAGGATCAGCATTGCACTTATCGAGTCTGTCAATGAGGTTGCTTTGATTCTCCCCAAAACCTGTCTGGAATTGAGTACAATAATGAATCATTTTGGTGAATGTGAGGAATATGAACCTATATCCAGACCATCACTTACAACAACAGACACGTGTTTCTCTTCTGAAATTACTTTTGCAACAAATTCTTGTAAATTTTCTTTGGGATATCGCTTATTGACAAGAGCGTACAGTGTGTCACTAAGACTTTCTGAAGCAGGCTGGATAGTGTCATTGCTACCTAAAAAGGAATAAGCAGGTGATAATTAAATGGACCTCACAATGGAAGTCACGCTCAAATGTATCCAATGCGCGCCCAACAAGTTCCACAGCAGGCCCACAGTCAGCCAGTGGGTCCATGTAATTGGCGGTGATAGATGATTGTACTTTAGGCCAAACAAATAGTGACAACTGAGAAAACAAAGAACGGTTCAATTCATGCTTGAAGAACCCAAAAAGTGTGGTGAAGCACGCAAGAGTTTGGCATACATAATCTGAAATAGTTGAGATCACTGCTTTTTAAGTAATACCGCACCTTGGAGTGTTATCTTCGGCATACTGATAAACGATACACTGGTGCACATAAAATTGTTGGATTTCGAGGTAGTAACTTGAGGGGATAAATCCTCTTTCATTGGAGCACACAGTGGAGCAAAAAGTGAGGTGAAAATGGATGCACAAATTGGTGGAATAAGTTCTGACGTCAAACCCACTTTATCAATACTGTCACATACATTGAAAAGAACTGGAAGTAGTTAGGGAAAATAATGACAGACAATAAGTATCAAATCTAATAATAATAATAAAAAAAGAGGTAACTTGTTTTGTTAGAGTTTACAAGTACGGAATTTTCCGATGCTACTATGTGTGTTTTGATTGCAGCCGATATGTGTGTACAAATTTTTGATTGCTTTTTTGTAACTTCTTCCTTGTGTGAAGGGGTGAGGTTTGCAGGCTCCATTCTCTTCGTACCTTCATAAGGATAAAGACCTTGGGGGGATCATCCTGAGTAAAATCATAATCCCCTGCAAGAATTGTTTGTGACTTGGTGCTCTTTTTTTCGAGAGAGAAGCGTAGTAATAAGAAATACAAGAAGTATGGGAGGGGACATGGAGGACATACAGCATCTGCCAACTGAGACATTGCTCCCAGGAAATCCTCTTTTAAAGTGAGTTGATCCACAGTCCGCAGTATGGCCTTCACTTCCCGCAGGCCATTAATCAAATTGAGCAATTTTGCCCACTTCTCAGCTTCTTTCTTGATTAAAGTCTCACGTTCAGAGAGCAGTATTTCAATAGTGGAGGCCAACCCCGCCTGTATTATCTAATGAGATAGGCTACAAACTGGATGGATTCACATTTGGAGCAAAAACTTCAGTGTACAAACGTTCAGAATCAGAGGCAATTTTCTCTGAAGTGGATTTCACATTGACAAGCATGGATTTTCTTCTGGAAATCTCTGCCTCCATTTGACCAACCAGTCCCATCGTCACAGACGTTGCAACTGCAGACGAATCAACGGCCGCAGAGTCGTTGGTGGAACTGGTCGACGTCGACTGCGCCGAGGGTGCAGCAGTAGCGATTGTGGGTGCCTTGGTGGAATCAATTTCCGTGGGCAACTGGAGCACTTTGGGCAGCAATTGGGCCAAGTGGGCCTCCAGTTCGTCTCGCTTTTTCTCAGCCCCTTGCAGTATCTCGGCCAACTTGGTTGGATCAAAGTCCAGAAACTCTGGGCGAGTTGGGTTCCGTGAGGAGGAGTGTGACGGAATTAGAAACGAAACATGTGCCCTATGTATCTATTACCATTTTTGGTGCCCAGAAATCCCTGGTAGATATCACCAGGTACTGCACTATTCATCACGGCCTCATTCCCCGTCATCACTCGAAGTGTTTTCTTTTCTTCAGTTCTTTCCAGCCCAGTCCTCACTTCAGTACTTCTGAGAGCTGGTTATGCAAGGAAATACTGACAAGAGTTTCACAGTCTGGCACCCCCAAGTCGGTCTTGAGCACGACATTGGGAACCCCATATTGCGCCAATTTGTATCTCTTAACAAAAAAAAAAAAGAACAAGGCTCTTCCGTAGGTGATGAGCGGCAGTACACGAAAAAGGGTAACGCCCCACCCACATCTTTCTTCTCCTTTGCTAATTTCCGAGGATCCTTTCTTGTCTCTCGGGAGCAGCGCCGTATAGACGATGGCACAGCGACCACTACCACCCCCGCCAGCAGCACCAACGCCGCGGCCGTCAACGTAGATGGCAGTGGCTCAGACTCGGACGGCGGGGAGCACGAGGAGGAACCCAGCCTGCTCAGCCAACAGCAGCCCTCCGAATCCTCCCAGCAGCAGCAGCAGTCCACAGGCGGGGGCAGCAACGACCGAGGGGGCGAGGCGGGAAGCGGGAGTGGGAGCGAGAGCGGCAGCGGCAGCGGCAGCGACAGCGGGGGCGAAGAGGAAGGGGGGGAGGAGCAGGCGGCGGCGGCGGACCAAGGGGAAGAGGGGCAGAGGCTTGCGAGGGTGCCGGTACCGCACCACTCGGCGCCCAGGGTTTCTTCAGCGGATCCCCCTTCTGCTGCTGCCGCGGCTGCTCCCTCTGCTGCTCCTGTGGCCACCATGTCGAGGCAGCCGTCGGGGGGCGGGCTGGCGTATCGTGTGGGCGCCATTGTGAGGATACGAATGGTCAATTTTGTCACGTACGACGACTGTGAGATGCACCCTGGGCCTGGTTTGAATGTGGTCATTGGTCCAAATGGAAGTGGAAAGTCTAGTATTGTGTGCGCACTGGCCCTGGGCCTCGGTGGTGCTCCTAATGTGTGGAACCTCCTTTTTGTTTTCCCCTCCTTTGCAGCTAACTTTTTTTTTTTTTGAAAAAACAAGATTCTGGGAAGGTCTAAGGAGCCAAAAAGTTTTGTGAAGAACGGTACAAAAAGTGGCACTGTTGAGATAGAGCTGTATCAAGGCAGCCCACATGGAAAAAATACAACAATATCACGCCACATACAGAGTGACGGCTCTGGGGCCTCTACTTGGAAAATCAATGGTTTCCTTGTGCTATTCTTATAGTGGGCTCAATCAAATGAAGGAAAACCCGCTACACACAAAGATGTCAAAGCAAAGTGTGACGAACTCCACATCCAAGTTGATAATCCCTGCCAGTTCCTTCCTCAGGATAAAGTGTGCACATTTGCTGCCTTAAATGCCTTCGACAGGCTGAAACGGACTGAAGCTGCTGTTGGAAAAGATAACATGGTCGAAAACCATGAAAAGCTCATCCATAAGAAGGAAGAAGAGAAAGCACTTAGTTTGGTTATCCTCCTGTCGCATTTGTAGCACTTCTTACACTTTCACAGAAAACTGATGAATGTGAAAAAAGGGTGAAAGAGCTGGCGGAACTCAATGACCAACTTGAACAAGCTATGTTGAAATATAAAGAGCGGCAAAGGTTCCTGGAAGAGGTAGGTCAACCTTGACATGAATTCCCTGACCCCTTGAAAGGTCAAAATTCTTGGTAACAAGAAGTTATGGATTCTATTTGAAAATCAACGCCAAGTAGCGTTTGACCTGAAGGTACTTGCCTTGCCTCTTTTTCTTGCATAACTTTACAACTACAGTTAAAACTTGATGAAGACAAAAAAAAATTCCTTGAAGCACAAAAATCTCTAGAAGAGGCTAAAGTTACACAGAGGTATGTTTCATAATACAGCTGTCATATTGAACGTTCTCTACAGCAAACGAGAGACGCAGGCTCATGATATAGACATACAATTAGCCGAGAAGGTCTGTTGGTACAGAGACCTGGGAAGGTCTGTGCAATTTTTTATTCTTCACAGGAAAAGGACTTGAAATTTTGTGATTCTAAGTTGAGGACCTTACATGAAAACATAAAAAAGAGCGTAACTGATATTGATAAGTACCTGCGCGAAATTTCCATCTTAGAGAAAAGGTAGTGAGGCAACTCTCAACACTGGCAACGATATCTTACTTCCTGTAGAGCAGCGGATAGGCAAAAGACTATACAGGAAATTACCGAGAAAATGAAGCGAGCTGAAGAAGACATTAAACAACAGGAATCTCCAGAACAAATACAATCTGAAATGGTATTTTACTTGGTGATATAGTTTATTTAAAGTATAGTAGAAGCAAATTCAAGCTGAATTGCAAATTGTTGTGACAAAGCTGGCTACAATTCGAAGTGATGAGTATACCTATAGTGAACAGTACAAAAGTATAAATCTCAAAATACAAGCAGTTCAAAAACAGTATGAGGAAAAACAATAAATACCACCAACCTTCCAATCAGAATCACTGACCTGGAAGATGCCAAAAAACAAAAGTTGAGGTTCCTGGAACGCCAAGATCGCGATGCTTACGCTGCGTATATGTGGTTGCAACAAAACCAAAGTATGTTCTCCAGTCCTATATGTGGCCCTCTTTTCCTGGAGGTATAAACAAGCAATACTTTTTTTTGGTCTAATCCCTGCCCAAGTGCACTGTAACTCAGCCCAAAGCACAAGATTACCTGGAAATGACCACCCCGGCATGGCTGTTAAAGGTTATATCTTTCCTCTATCATTAAATATGACATTGCGCCTAGTCCTTTGTGGCTGAAACTATTGAAGACAGAAACCGTTTTCTTAAAGCAGTAACTGACGAACAGAAGTTACAAGTTAATGTTGTAAATGTTGATAGGGGGAGACCTCTCTCCCGACCCGCAGACCTTAGTCAGGTACTCAAATCCTCTTTTTTCAAAATTCCTCATCCCACTTTTTTTTATCACACAAGCTAGCGAAATTTGATGTTCAGTACTTCCTTGGTGATGCAGTGAAAGCACCCCCATCTGCGATTGCTGCTTTGAACTCCTTCGCCAGTGTACATCTTGTGGTAAAGTAAGACTTCTACTGCGTGAATACCCACACAGTGTCCAGGCAATCGGCACAGAAAATACACTAAGATTCATGGATGCACTTCCCTCCGGCATAATGTTTTATACTCCCTCCAGTCAACTACTCAAGACCCAGAGCCGTTGGAACCCTGCAAATATATCGACACGAATCCTTCCTGTAAAACAGGCCCAATGGCTTGGACGTGGTACCTGTGTTACGGTGCTCCAACAGCATTTTACACTTCTTAGCTGTGGATGAAGACCAAAATAAGCGCCTTGTGACTGAGCTACAGTCACTTCAACGGGAGCTAAATCAGCAGGCCAACCTGATCAAGTCTGTTCAAGAGCTTGCCCAAGCAGAGACAAAGAGACAAGCAGTGCTTACCAACTCTAGGGTTATCTACCTTCCACTTACTATTATCCCTCACCCCAATATTAAGAATGAGCTCAAAGTAAAAGTGTCAAAAACTACCAATCTAAAGGAAAAACTCGGTTTATCCACTTTTCAAATGGGAGGGAAATCCAAAAAAAACCTCTAAAATAAACAAACAAAAGAGCAATTGCGTTTCCAGTTGGAAGCAACAAGTAAAGAAGAAAATACAGCTGGAGAGTGTGAAACCCTACAACGGAGAATAACGTCCTCCCGCAAAGCCAAGCATGAAGGAATACTACAACTTCCAGTATTCACTTTCGTTTTTCTCCTATACTTGACAATTATAACAAACAAAAGAACGTATTCACAAATCTTGTACAAGCACTGACCAGCAAAAATGTCCTGCTACTCCAACAACACAGTGTTAGTGTAGAAATACAGATCCTACGCCAGAACCTGCGCAAACTTCAAACAGAGTACGACAGTTCCACAAAATTGATTGCCACTGGTAGCACGGCAAAATTTTTGGCAAGTTAATCTAACAGTGTTGAAGCCACACACGAGGTAGGTGAGGCCAAGAAACTTGCTCGCACTCTTTACAACAATGCAAATACTGCGGTACCTCTTACACCAGAAGTTCGAACCATTTTCAGCAAAGTATTTACAGCTGCTCTACTTTGCAAGTGCATTTAAGGTTTTAAGTTTCCTGGGACTATAGACGAGATAGAATCAGCTATAGCGCGTGCCAACGCCAAAGCTGACCTAAATACCAACGCAGATCCCACTGTCGTTTCCAATTATGAAGCCCAAAAAAAAGAGGTGGAGACTACTTCGTTTCCTGTTTTGAATTGATCCCACAAAATCAGATAGCACAACAAAGAGCCAAGTTGGAAAAAGACAAGGAAGAGCTTGAACGATGCAGAAATGATCTCGGTGGCACCCTCGTACATTACTCTGATGTCAAAGCTAGCTTTTTTTTACACTAAGTAGGAAAACTGGCTTGGATCTGTGAGAACTCTTGTAGAAGACCTCAACAATTCTTTTAAACGGTACATGGCCGCAATTGGTTGTCAGGGAGAAGTATCCTTATGTTGTTTTTCACCCCTTTGATGGGATCCAACCAATTGCGCAGTAACACATGAAAGCGATTTCGAGAAATATGGAATTGAGATCTCTGTCAAGTTCAGAGAAGAAGTTCCTCTAGCACCACTTACTGCACAAACTCAGTCTGGGGGGGTATGCCTATTCAATTTAAACCAAGCAAAAATCACATTATCCTAGGAGCGCTCAGTTGCCACAATGCTATATCTTCTTTCATTACAGACCCTGACTTCATGTCCATTCCGATTAGTGGATGAGATAAACCAAGGTCCATTTGGAAACAGGGGAACTTAAACCTTACTCTGAAATTCAGGCATGGACCCATACAATGAGCGGAATATTTTTATGCAAATATCCCAAACGGCTAGCAAGCCCGGACTTCCTCAGTTTGCAATCCTCACTTTTTTTCCCCCCTATGATTGATTCTTCCTCTCTAGGTACTTCCTTATCACACCCAAGCTACTCCCAGATTTGCAATTCACAAAAGATATGAGAATTCTGTGTGTTTACAACGGACCTTGGCTGTCAAACACCAGTATGTCTTTTCACTTGTTTGACAAAGACACCTACCCTTTTAATAACCACAGAGTTTTGAGCCACGGAGCTTCAATCTGATCTGGATCACGCAGGAGGAAAAATAGCCACTGAGTATTTAAATTTTTTTGCGAAGTAGGCACATTTATTCTAATTCTACACACAACGATCAAACCTTCGAAGTCCTCGTAGTTTTCTTTTTTCATTGAACGCAAGATGGCCAGCCACAACCAGGCGACGTCAGATCTTAACAGCAATGCGACGTCCACGGCAACAACGACCACGGCTACGGCAACTACGACAACTACATCGGCAAATAACAACAGCGGTAACAGCAGTAACAGCGGCGGCAACAAGATGACGTCACCGCTACTTAGGCCGCTTTCGCCGAGCCGATGTATTTCCCCCAGGCCGCCGTCGCCGTCGTCGCCGTCGATTTTCGCGCTGAACGGCGCCTCGGTACCGAGAAGTGGCAGCCCTGGTTCCAACATGTTTCTGCGCACAAACCTGACTGGGACTACGAGAGGCACGGCGGAGAAGAGGCCCGATGGCGACGTGGGCGCCATTCAGCTGTTCACGTCTATCCAGAGCACTGATTTCTTGAACTTCTCCATTAATAACAGGACTTACTCGCAACAAATCTCCGCTGCGGCTGCTGCTGGTACATTGTGTGCTATTTCCTGCTCCACGAGATTTATCAAGGTTTCTCTTCCAAGACGAATAAAGTGCACATTTCTTACGGTACCATAATGTAAGAACTACGAAGTTATGTGGATGGAACATCTTTATTCATTCATTGGTGGGTCACTGGGGTGTGCCGAGGGTGAAAAACTGTGCATGGGATTTGAGCATGCCACGGAACTTGGGTTGCCTGCTATTGTTGTTTCTCGTTCTGGAGGCGCCAGAATGCAAGGTTGGTTCCAACCGTTTTTAGGTGCCGAAGCCCCTTTTTAAAACTTCTTAGAGGGGACTCTGTCTCTTATGCAAATGGCAAAAGTAAGTGCTGCAGTTCAAGCATTTAAGGCACAAAGTATTGAGCTCCCCAAGTTTTGAGTCTTCTAAAACCACACCAAGGGCTCCCATACATTTCGGTTTGCCTTGATCCAACATATGGTGGCACCACAGCAAGTTATGCTATGCAAGGCGATATTAGAATTTCCGTGCGCCAGGCAAGGATAGGATTTGCCGGCGAAAGTGATAATCTACATTTTGTCATCCCCAACTAACCCAATTTGTTCTAGATGTTATTCTCAACACAGTGTATAAGATGAATCAGGAGGCATATGACAAAGATTGCCCACCCGGTTTTCAGAGTGCGCCTTTTGTTCAGCAGCATGGCCAAGTACAATTTTGAACATACTATCATATGTTTTGTGTATTTACATAGTAAAAACAGTTGGATATCTTGGTTGACGATCTCGTTCAAGTAGAAGAAGCCGTTGGCAAAGTCCTAACAATATTGAACGCCCCCCGAGATTGGCATATAAAAGCTGCTGATATGATCCCAGGGGAAAATAACCCCCCGGAAGTAAACTGCCACTCGATGGAAAAATCAAGTTCATTGACAAATTCATACAGGATTACAGACCTGACTATTCAAAATCCAGAAGAGCGGATCGCGTGCAAGCCCAAGATATAATCGAGCAAGTAATTTTGGTTCTTGTAACTTTAACACAACCTCATTAAATATCACAGCTGTTTACCAACTTTGTGGAACTACAAGGTGATGGGAGGATAGGATATGACAGGTGTATACGGGGTGGAATTGCACTTTTGGATGGATGTCCTGTAATGATTATTGCCACTTACAAGGTACCTACTTCTTGCTAGTTCCAAAAAGATAACATCAGAAAAGGGTCATGATGCTATTTCAATGCAACAAGCCAATTTTGGAATGGCTACCCCAGCAGGTTATCGCACTGTATGTACTCATGTTTGCTGCTTAGTTTTGTAAACATCCCCAGGCTCAACGTTTGATGTATCTTGCAGAGCACTTTGGAATTCCCGTAGTGTCTCTTGTTGATACACCTGGGGCATATCCTTCCTTTGAAAGGTTTTAATATTTGCATTGTTCTACATTTCCTGATAGCAATTTCAAGTGAGGTTGATGGGCAACCAGAGGCCATTGCCTCAAATCTAACCACAATGGCTGGTTTGAGGGTACCCTTTATTACCTTAATGGTGGGAGAGGGAGGTTCAGGAGGTATGATTTCCAAGTGGTCGCTGCCTTTACCTTCCCTCACTGCCTACTAGGTGCTCTTGCCATTGCAATGGGTGACAGAATAGCAATGTTGTCGGAAGGCTACTATGGTGTCATCACCCCAGAGGGTGCTGTCTCCATCCTGTGCCGGTATGCAAACGATAGCGAAAAAATGGCCAAATTCCAGTCTGACTGTCATGCTATGGCTGCAACTCAACGCATTTATCCTACAGGTGAGTTAATTGCAAAGAGAATGACTAACACAAAACTAGATTTGCTGGAGTTGGGGGTCATTGATGAAATTATCTGGGAGAGGGACACTGACAAATACAATGATTGCCCTGAAACACTTAGTAAAATCAAGTATTTCATTATGAGATCCATTGCAGATGCATCCAATCTCAGTCACACCGTAGGCTTATAAGTGTCCTCACATTTATTTTAACGACCTCAGGAACTAGTGAATGAGCGCCATGATAAATTTAGGAATATGGGGAGGTACCAAAAGCTTACCGCCCAGCAACAAGCTTCAATTCCGGTTAGTCCTCCGCTTGTTCGAAGAGTCACCGCCGTTCCACCCAAAACAGACCCGGTTTGTTTCTGTTAGGCTTTTTTGCTTGTTTTTGTTTTTTCACTTGGTACTCTTTCCAGAAAAATGAACTCTCACCAGATGTGACACGACTGATGCGATTCATTGCCGATGTCATTGTCAACGGACCAAATTCCCTATTCTGGACACCACCACCAAGTGACATAACACCAATAGAGCCTTTGCATCCAGTCAACCCCATTCCGCTGTAGCCCGCCTATTCCCTCATTCTCCCTATTTACTTTTCATAGAGCGCAGAGACCAAAGAACGCCAAGGCAGTTCTTGATGCTGAAGGCCCTGATGCAGTCTCCCGGTGGATCCTGGAACAAAACCGTGTTTTTATCACTGATACCACCATGCGGTATTTTTTTCTTCCCTACCCTTCTTACTCTCATCTCGAAACAGTGATGCGCACCAGAGTCTCCTTGCCACTCGTGTCCGCACGGCAGACTTATTATGTGCTGCTGAAGAGGCCTCTTCTGTTCTCCACAATGCGTTTTCCTTTGAAGTGCGTAATTTTTGGGGCCTAAATAGAACTAACCAAGCCTAGATGTGGGGTGGTGCCACGTTTGACGTGTGCTTGCGGTTCCTTCACGAGTGCCCCTGGAAACGGCTACGTGATCTACGACAGAAGTACTACCACCAATTTTTAAACACCTATTTATGTTTCCAGGATACCCAATGTACTCTTCCAAATGCTTCTTCGTGGTAGCAATGCTGTAGGCTACGCCAGCTACCCAGACAATGTTATAGAGAAATTCATTCAACTTGCTGCTAAAAATGGAATTGATGTGTTCCGCATATTTGATTGCTTTAACGATTTGTCCCAAATGATGCTCCCAATCAATACTGTGAAGGTTCTTTGAGGTAGTGGGTCTGAGGTGTAGCTAACTTTTTGTTCGTAAAAAAAAATCTTTTAGGCGTGTGGCAAGATAGCTGAAGTTTGTATTTGTTTTACTGGAAACTTTCTATCCCCAGATGAGAGAATCTACACACTGGATTACTATGTAGACTTGGCGCGCCGAATTGATGCTGCCGGTGCACATATTATTGCTATAAAAGTATCGTGCAAAACCAATAGCTTCAATATAATAAAACAAATCTTTTATCCAGGATATGGCCGGGTTATTTAGACCCCAAATGGCGGAACCTTTCATGCGAGCTCTCAGGAGTGCTACGAGACTCCCCATACACTTTCACACCCACAATACATCCAGTGCGTCTTTCACCTCAGTTGTTAACATGGCCAAGTTTGGGTGCAATATTGTTGGTACTGTAGAACCCAAAACCCTCTTTGTACTTATTTTATATCTAAGACTTGGCAATGGCAAGTATGTCAGACACCACTTCCCAGCCAAGCATGAATGCGTTCTTAGCCACAATGGGTTAGTAGTTACTCCCCAACTCTCTGCCTAATCCTACAAGAGGGTGATCCACGAAGTCCACCTATCAACTACCTTACATTGGAAAAACTTGATCTCCTTTGGGGCAATATTAGGGCCACATACTTCCCATTTGAAAGTGGACTGCGTGCTGGGTAAGAGCGTCGTAAACGGAGGAATATTAACGTCTTCTCCCTCTGTAAAGTACCGCAAGGGTTTATGAACATCAAATCCCAGGAGGACAATACACAAACCTCATTTCACAGTGTAAATCTCTGGGCATCTGGCACCGTTGGGGAGAGGTACTTGATATGTACCGAGATGTAAACAGACTCTTTGGTATCTTGAATTTTAAGGCATCAAGACATTGACTCTATTCAGGGGACATTATCAAAGTTACACCATCCAGTAAATGTGTTGGTGACAGTATGCATTCTCCTTTCTCTTCTCTTCCTCACTTTGTCTTCCAGTGGCACTATTTTTAATGTCAAACAATATGACTTGTGCTGATGTAATGAAGACACCGATCGATTTTCCTCAATCGGTTGTGAGCCTTTTTAAGGTAGCGATTCTACACAATATCGTTAGTGGAAGCTAATGAAGCCTTAGGGGAACCTTGGATTTCCTCATCACGGATTCCCACCAGAACTTACTAGAATCATTCTGAAGGGTGCCAAACCTCTCACTGTCCGCCCGGTAAATAAAAACGTCACCATAAGTGTGTTGAACCTTTTCATAGGGTGCTTCCTTACCACCAGTTGACTTCAACGCATTGAGCGTAGAGCTTCAGAAGAAGCACGCAAGGCCATTCACTGAAGAGGAACTCATCAGCTCTGTTTTTTACCCCAAGGTTCTCTCTTCATACTTTCCTTTAAGTAAACTTCAACATTAGGAATTCGATGAATTTGTAACTTTCACTGCCAAGTTTGGTGGCGATTTAATCATGCAACTGCCAACCTACACTTTCACCTTCGGTATGAAGATTAATCAGACAATAGTAGTGCAGAGCCTGGTACGTTTTCTTCGATAGTTGTTATGTTGTAATGTAGAAACGCAGGTTGACTCTTCTGCACCCACTTTCCGTCTTACATTACAGAGAATTGGACCTCTTTCACACGAGAACTTCCGAACTCTTGTCTTCATTGTGTGTATTCAACTTTCCATGTATCTGTTTAACTTTTGGAGGTGAATGACGGCCAACGCTTTGAGACAAAATTGAAAGAATCGAGATCCAGTGAGTCTACTGCTTTGTCTCCCCTGAGTAGCATGGCAAACCCAAGTGACCCAAGTCACATCCCATCCCCACTTCCGGGTATTACACATTAAAGAATTTCTATTAACGCACTAACAATTGATGAAAACAAGGTATCGTGGACAAAATCTATGTCAACATTGGGGATAAGGTGGCCAAAAGTACAGTACTTATGTCTGTGGCTGCAATGAAGATGGAAGTGCAAGTGAAAGCACCACACGACGGCACAGTTGAAAAAATATGTGTCCAGGTGAGAGACTTTAGATTCCTTTCCTAAGTCCTAACAGTACAAAGGTGGGCACGAAAGTGGACAACAAAACTCTTTTAGCACAAGTCGTGGAGCTGCCAAAAGCAAAATCTTCCTCATAGAAAACCGCCACTACCCACATTCAAAAACAAATTTCAATGAATCTGCACAAACAATGAAGCGTTGCCACTGTGCTTGTGGAGGTGCCTGGAAAAAACCTTCTTGAAAATGATAAAAAGAAAACGGAGCCGAAATCCCTTCCTTCTCACCTTTTATTCTGTGGAAGGCAACTTTTTTGTGCTGTGAAGGAGCCCTAGCTTCATCCTTTTCTCAACTCTACCTAGGAGTCAAACTAGTCGTCTTGGTCGCCCCAGGAATTCCTGGCATCAAAGGTACACTGTACCTCAAGATTGAGGTGTTGCATTACAAGGCGCATGAAGTCGTCAATGCGTGCCCAGACTCGCACGTTGCAGATAGCATCGTAGGGAGTGGCCTGCATGTTCACCAGCACGATTTGACCTTGGTTTTCGAGGACCTGGGAAAAGAGGGTTTCAACTTGTCTTTTGTGGCGGGGATTAGAGAGTACTTTTTCCGGATATGACGCTGCACTTTGAACGTTCATAGATGTACCTAGGATGATCGCGAGTGTAGATTTTCTGGCATGGTAGGCTGCTCTTACAGCATCCATCTGGTCTCGGTAAGTTTCACCAAACGCAACGCTGGTGTCCTTGTAAACATTAGATAAACTATCTATGTCCTATCTCTACAGCTGTGTACCAGAAGTGGACCAGTACAGAAATCGCACCTTTGACCTGTTTTGTGCCCAGACATGCGACCAGGGAAGACATCGTAATCTCTTAAGATAACCTATACCAGATAAATGAGACAGGCCAGAATAATAATAAAGTACACACTTTTTTGCATTTAGAACAGACTTCCTTATAGCAACAGCCATGCATCTCTACCAATAGGTGAAGAGGAGTGCCGCTTTTTAAAAAGATTAATAGGCCGCTTGACGCAGCTATATGGTACCTTCGCAAATGCAAACCATCAACGTTCGTGGTAACAACGAAATTTACAAGTCCTTTTTTGGCAAGGGTTGTAATTGCATAGTGGGAGAAGGTTGGATCAACATCCTCGTATGATTTGCTCACGCACTTTCTACCCTGTAGTTGTTACAAAAAAATGAGTGTGTCACGGTGAGAACATACAGTGTCTTGGCAAGTCCATAGACCTTGTGGACCACGGAAATCTCCAATTCCTTTCAAATAATTATGCACTGGAAAAGTGCGTCTTTGAAATAACCTGAACTAGTACTTATTCCAGCCCCTGAGTAAACAACAGTGTGTTTCGAGCTGGAAATTAAATCGGCAACTTGTCGAGCCTACACAAATGTTTAGTTTTCCTTTTCGCATTCAAAGATAAAAAATAACCTTCTCTCTAAGAGATTCAACTGGCTCAAGGTACTCCTGTCTTTCTTGGTGATAAGCCTGTTCCACCACTTCTTCTGTTAGAGGTGGAGCTGAAAATAGAAGGTCCAAGGCTGCAAGGATTTCTGTGGACCGACCAGAAGTGAGCAAAGTGTTGTAAGCTTGTTCACTGGAGAGTAATTCTCCGGAACTGTCACGGCAGGTGGCCAAAGGGCCTGATGTAAACGGTGCTATTCTAAGTAGTGCCTGCTCAGCATCTCCCACAGCAAGCTCTGTGGAGATTGGTGGCACGGATGCATCAGTAGTGATTGATACTTGTGGAGGTGCTTTGGGGGTGGAAGTTTCTGTATTGAGGGGGAATGTGTGAAGGCGACGGGCACTGTCAATAGTTGACACAAATTGAAATCCAGGGGTGCTTGCAGGAAGAGTGAACCATCCTCTTTCAACCTAACAAGTGTTTGGGCAAAAACAAAAAAAAAAGTAAGGGAAATACTTGATATTCAATGTCAATTGTTTCACATTGGCTAATCTCGGCAGTGGCAATTACATTCTTTGTGCACCCTTTGGGTGAGTGTTAAAGCAGATTAAATGTGAATCATCTAACCTGGTCTCCAGATCACAACCTGATTTTCTAGGAGAACCGTGTCACCTATAAAAGCAAATCTCGATGCAGAGACATCAAAACATTCGACTTTCCTGGTGTCAATATCTTCACAGAAGGTCAACAATAGTGGGTCTTGAACAACCATACCTTCGAAAACAAACTCGCAATCAGTGCAGTTCAAAATTTTGCATGTTCTTGATGTAACAACGGCGGAATCCAAAAGTTTGAAAGTACAAAACCTATACTAAATAAGATTCGTGCTGAAAAAAAGGGGAGACAGCACCTGCAGTTCAATAGTACAATGGTGGCGAGGCGTTGATTCATCCTCACTAAGAACTTGCACTTTTCACACTCCTGCAAGGCCGTTGTTTAAGGTGACGTCACGCGCGATTTTGCAACATACCCTCACAATAACGACGTTGTGGGATCTCACATTGTCGATTACCACGAACTTGTTCACAAGCCGTGTGAAATTAACAGGCACCTTTGGGATCTTGGCACTATGTTGAGGCAGATCTACGGCAGCGGCACTCGTGGTCGCATCTGCGACCGCAGCAGCAGGAGTCGACTCAGCCGGTGCCCCACCAGACGACATCGTACAAGCGAGATTATTACTACTTTTCGTGAAGTCGGAAAGATTTTCTTGATTAAGAATAGCGGCTGTTGATCGGTACTTTTTTGAAAAGCCAAGAAGAAGGAGGAATAAAAAAATCAAATCGGTTGGGTTGAAATGGCGGCATACACAGTATCTAAGAGTATCGCGGTGGAGCGCATTGCATCTGACAGTGTTGAAGATGCTCATGTTAGTTGATTGCTACAAAACAAACCAACGGCTTTAGTATTTGTTGCTGCTACTTGGTGACCAACTACTACGCGGTTTAGATCTTGGAGACTTTGACGTCGGACGCCATCATTGTGGTTCTTGGCTCATCTGACAATGTTGAGGTAGTTCTCCGGGCAATGCAAGTGCCACACCGAGCGGTTTCTCCCTCCACTTTTGAGACGTTGGCTTTGGTACCCTCACAGACTGTGTATATTAATTGCGATACAAAGGGGTATGTCCAAGAGCACTCAATTTACTTTCTTCAATGAATACTCATCGTTTTTATGATAGGTACACACCACAGTTTAAGGTTTGGCTGGTTGGGTTTCATTCTGTTTCTCATTTCCCCAGGAAAAAGTGAAAAGATTCGTGGAGTGTGGTGGCCAGGTATTTGTTCCCATGTTTCGTTAGAAAGATGTAAGATTATTGAAGGTTATCACCACTGATTGGGTCTTAAATATGCTTCTACAAGAAATATTTCCTGGAACCATAACCTATTCTGGCGCATCTTGCACTGCCCAAACCGTACCGATTACTGTTGCCGCAGGTTTCCTCATTTTTTTTTTTTTTAAACTTTCAATTAACACGAATGAAAGATGACCCAGATGAAGTTCTCAAAGGTTTTGTCAACGAAAAGACTTGGGTTTTGGCTGGTGGATCTCATCCTGTCACGGTTGCTGATCCCCACCGCGTCAAGGTAACACTTCTTGGATTATTTATTTTTATGACCACACAAGGTGCTAATTAGCTCTGAGCAACTTGGCTCTCAGTATGGTGGTTGCAGTGCCGTATTGGTACGGTTTAACTACGGTGAGGGTGTTGTCTACCACATGGTATGAACTTGCTCTGTCCCAACCAAATGCATTCTGCGGTTTAACGCCGTTTAGATTTCTCATTTCAATCTACAATGTGGCCGTGGTGGTGCTCAACCAGCCACCTCTGCAGACCGAGCCCGTAGAGAAAACTATGTGATGTCCAAGGTACTAACACGTTGGGTCTTGGTGTTAGTCCTTACCACTATGCAGGGAGTGAGTGAGGCTACAAGGCGGGCTGTGGCCGACACTGACTTTGCTACAGAGGACATACAAGCAGCATCCACAAACGCTGAGTTTGTAATGCGGAATGTTATACAACAACAGAAGAAAAAATCCAGATCATAATTGGTTTGTTTTGAATTGCGGAATAAGTTTTTACTTTTGTCAGCTATATATTGGGTTTTTACTAAGTACTTTGTTACATTAACAAACAATTCGGCTCCTCTTCTTTTGCGTGGACCTTCTGAATTGCAAGCTCACGTGCTTGTTGCTTCCTGAAGACTTCAGCCTGTGCATTTTGAATCAACTCCACAAGGTGCGTGGCAGCCTCTGGCGAGGCCGCCACAAAGCGGACTTCATGCACTGATTTTATTGTTATTGCTGGGGAGGCTGATGAGGATCTGAGTGCACTGGAGGATAGTGATGCAGTAGTGGCGGAGGAAGAGGAAAGAGCGGCGCGGCGGGCTTTTTCCTCTTCCAGTCTTTTCCGTTCCTCCTCTTGGCGCCGGTGCTCTTCCTCTGCTCGCCTTCGCTTTTCTTCTTCTTCCCTCCTCCTCTTTTCCTCTTCTTCTCTCCGCCTCTTTTCCTCTTCCTCTCTCTTCCTTTTCTCCTCTTCTCTTTTCCTTTTCTCTTCCTCTTCTTTCTTCCTCTGTGCCTCAGCTTCTGCTTTCTTCTTGTCCGCCAACGCCTTAGCATCTGGTTTTTTGTCTGCCTTCTCTGGTTTCTTGGGTGCTTTGGCATCAGCGTTTTTAGTGGGTTTTGGGTCTGGTGATTTGGATGCGGGTCTTGCTTCTGGTTTTGGTTTTTTGGCGTCAGGATTTCCATCTGGCTTGACAGGGGTAGTCTTAGGGGGTGGCTTTGCATCTGGCTCAGGTGACCGGCTTGTTGTGATTGTGGAACTTGATAATTCAGGGGTTACTGCAGGTTCTGGGGCAGAATCAGCCCACGAAAAATCAAAACAGTTGGGTTGGTCAGTGCATTTGGATACTGTAGAACCCATCATTGAAGCTTTCCACTAATTACGATTAACCGCGTTACAGAGAAACAAAAGGTACCTTGAAACGTAATTTCTCTGATTTAAGAGATATTTTACGTTGGGGTGCACACATTACAATCGAGTCATTGAATAGTAATAAGGTACTATCTTTGACCTTGGCCTTGGGTTTGGGTTTTTGGTGTTGTATCTATAAATTGTTCTTGTTACAAAGATGCAATGGCTTTTCAAAAATTACCTCCACTCTCTCTAAAAGACTTCTTCCTGGTCGGAGGAAGGGCTCTAGTTTATCACTCACATCGCTGTCTGTTTGTTTGGTTGGGTTTGTTTGTATTCTTGAAATAGAAATACCAATTTCCAGTAGAATTTGTCTGTCTTCCATCTCTTTTTGTTTCTTATTGACTGATGTTGCCACGTCGCGCATCTTGGAGAGAGCTACCGCAAGATTTTGGTGATCTGGGTGCGTGTCTGGAGTACTCTTGACAAGGTCAGTGAGAAGCAGCACATATCTAATAGCACGTTGAGTGTGAAATGAATTTGTGTTATGTGGAACCTGGGGAGCCGTTGAATTGGAGTAATAAGAAAGTCTGAGATCTGGCGTCTTTTGCAAATAGGAACTGCCACTGCTTTCTCTACAAAAATATTCCATTGCTTATCTTCACCCAGTCTCTTCAATACAGCTAGCTGGTCGCCATATCCATTCGCGTACTGTGAGTACACACTAACAAAAAGTCCTGCAAGTGGACTAAATACAGGACCAAGGCATGTGGAATCATCCCAGGTTGTAATCTGCAATTTGAATATTAAAAAGGAAGATGGTGTAACGGGGGGCGAATTACCAGGGCACTTAAATCCTTTACAAAGGTCTCATGCAAATTAATTAGTGTCTCCATATTGCTAAATAGTTGTTTATGTGTTGTTGGATCGATCAAATCCGACGTCTTCAGTGGTATCATGTACCTATAAAATAATAAATAAAACACACGCCACACCGCGTTCACGACAGCACAAAAAGGGAAACAAAGAAAAATAAAAAAAAGAGAGCACTGCGAGGTCGCATACACATCACGAGTAGCAGTCAGTCCCTCGAGATACGTCTTCTCAGTGGCCAACAGCTCGTCGACTATGTTTTTGCGCCTAGATCTTACGCCATCGGGGATCTCGCTCGCAGGCGCGGCGGGGGTGTTGCCCATTGTTTTTGTTTGCGGTTGTGGCTGTGTTTACGGACGGTAATCTCCGTAAATGTTGTACCGCCTCAGGGGTTTTTTCGAAACGGCAATGAAAAATTGTTGGAACCGAGTGTAAATGAAGAACAGAGTGAATTTTGAAGAATACTACCTTTCCTGTTTCGAACGACGATCTCCCCTGATGGGGCTTGGACTATTGTGCACTCAGGCCTGCGCAACAACAACAAGACGAGAGTCTCGAAGATCTGAGAATAGGCTCTTCGGGCGGAGACGAATCTACTCGACAGGGATTCGGGGAAAAACCAAATTCACCGTTTTCGTGATCAGCACAGAAACCAACGAAGAACCAAACATGTCGGCGAGTAACAACAACAACAAAGGCAAACGGCGAGGGAACACGGCCAGCAGCGCGACGTCGTCGCCGTCAGGGGGAGGCACCCGCAGGTCGGCGTCGCTGGGTCCGATGGGGGGCACCAGGGCCCCGCCGCTGGCCCCGGCCACGCTGGGCACGGGCCTGCGCCACCACCACGGAGGCGGCGGGCCCCTGAACACCACGAGGCTGTCTCCCGGGGGCCGGAGGGGAGCCGGGGGCACCGCGGCGATGGGGAGGCAGCACTGGGTGTCGCCCACGAGACCCGCTCTGCTGGGTCCAGCGCAACTCCCTGCGAACATGGTGTGTCGTGTCTGTAATTGTGGGATGAAATTGTTGGTCTGTGAGTTTTTATTTTTATTTTATTTTTATTTTATTTTATTTTTATTTGTGGGTTTTTTTCCCTTGTTTACTTGCCACATTTATTTTGTTGTTGATGATTGATTTACTGTATATTTCGAAAAACTAACCTTTTTTTTTTCTTCTTCTTCCACCTCCCGTATTCTATTTCATGGGTAGAAAGTGACAACATATGTAAATAGATGTAATGCCGCTCATGTAGAGCCTATATTGGAATTTGTTGTAGCCTTATCCGATCACATGATTTCACTTTCTTTTTCTGGGAAGAAGAAAATACTGGTTTGTTTGTCGTGTCCAAGTGCTGACAATTCACACTCCTTGCAAGAGTTTTGAAGACCTGTCCTGTATCAGCCACGTTTTAAAGGATGATGACGTTATAAAAGGTTACAGCAATGTTTTTTCTCTCCACCAAATCACAGATTACTTCAGAAGTGGATTTTTCTGGTACCAACATCGGCTCAGATGCTGCTGGTGAACTTGCTGAAGCTATTAAATGTTGTCTTCATTCAAAGAATTCCCTTATTAATTTTTTACTCCCAAAGTGAATTACACCCTTGTCACTGTTGAACTTTCGAACTGTGGTATAGGAAGTGAAGGGGCTGTAAAAATTGCATCTGGAATGAAAGCCAACCATACTATTACTCGCCTGTCTCTGAAAGGAAACCAGTTAAGCAATCATGGTGCTGCAGCTCTGGCTGACACGTTACTAGTAAATGGTGTATGTTGTGAGTATTTTCAAATTTTTACTGATTCCTGTTTAGGCACTCACTGATTTAGATTTAGAACAAAATGACATAAAGTGCCAGGGGGCAGTTGCTCTGGCCGCTTCCCTCAAGGTACTACAAGTACACGCCCACAATCTCACCAGTTCAGATAAATAAATCACTGCAAAGTCTAAACCTGAGATTCAACAAAATAGCTAATGTTGGTGCTGTGGCGCTTGGAATGGCTCTCAAACTGAATACCACACTTACTCTCCTTGACCTGGGAGGGAACAGGTATCGATGTGGACAAGAATCCTAATGACACACGAAAACAGTATTGAGGATCAAGGTGCCTCGGCTATTGCTGCTGGATTATCTGCCAATCCCTCATTAAAGAAACTCAATTTAAGACTAAATAAACTTGGGGATACTTCCGCAGTTTTGTTTGCTGAAGCTTTGTCAAAGTAGTTTGGCCGTGACCAAAGAATTTCCTAACCTTACACAAGCACACATACACTAGAGGAGATTTTTCTTGGATGCAATCCTGAAATCACATCTGTTGGGTGCACAGCAATAGCTGATGCTCTCAAAGACAGTACTGGGCACTCGTTGAAAAAGCTTGACTTGCAGGCATTTTTCCCTCTTTTTTTCAAAGATTGCCTACCGTCATGCAGGGACTAAAGATGGGGAGAGATGGAACCCTTGCTGTTGCAGATATGCTGCGCAAGAATAACTCGCTTCAGCACTTGATTATAGATTTGGGAAGTGACTCTTTAGAAGAGGTAACTATTCGACGTGAATATGTTAAAAGCATATCACAACAGAACCTCACATTTCCCTTTTCATAGTGTGACGCGATAGCACAAGCTATTCAATCAAACACCTCCCTCACTGAACTTTATCCTGGAAATATCGCACAAGTGAACCAAAAGGTATTCTAAAGAATGCCTCCTTGTTCCTTTCTTGACACCAGATAGATTTTGACTGCAATAGCTCAGACACTTCACGTCAACAGATTTGTTGCGGGAATTGTGGGCGAAACTCAGTTTGATCAACATGTTTTCTACTGTCCTGATTCTATACTATTCTAATATCCAAAATTTGCAGCTCCCCTTTAAGCTCTCCCAGCAATCACCAGGTAATGCGCAAACTAGAAGGAATATTTTTTTTATTGTTGATTTTTAGGTCAGATTGAGGGGTCAGCTGCCCAAAAATATATGGCTACCATGAAATCAAAGCTGCAGTCTTTACAGGATCAAGTTTCCCATGAAAGGTAGGTATTGAAACCAATCCAACTCAGTTCTGGAGTAACATATGTTCTCATGGCAGAAGCATAGCACAGCAAGCGGCTACTATGGGTGCCACGGGATTTCAGCAGACCCAGGCATCTTTGCACTTTACCGGGAGTAACTTGGGAACCGACAACTCTAAAGATTCAGTACGGGGACTGAATTTCTTTATCCACCTCTCATTTTAAGACTATTTTCTTTGGCTTCCGCAGACAGAAGCTGCAATGTTACGAGGAAACAGTAGCATGGATTCCATGTTGAACCAGTCTGCCTTACAACAAACGCCTCTGAATGTGATTCCCCTTCAAGGTCAAACCCAAATAAATTTTCAAATAGAACATACGACTTGATGACGGTGCAGGCCCTGGTACCCAACCAAATAGCGGCAATCCAGTTGCTCCCCAAACACTGCTTTCCCAAGAAGCCTCTTTGAACAGAATTCCTTCAGTTGCGACTGCCGGCTTGCCAGCCGATTTTATTGAGCTCGTCTTCCAGTTCATTAGAGACCAGTTCATTGGTGTGAACCAAGACCTTGCTTCCAAGGTTCGTACAATGTTTGAGGTTTTTGTATTGATCAGCTTCAAAGCTTTCCACAATGATTGACTTGAAGTTGTCTTCGTGTGGTCACAGTTCACTAGAGCTTCAAGTTGAAAGTAGATTGACTGAATGTGAAAAACGGAATGCGGAGATGGCAGAAGAGCTGTCCAAAAGACTAGGGGAGTGTGAACGTCAACTTGGTGAGCTATCATCATTCCAGCAGCAACATAATCAATTGGAATTGAGGCTGGCTCAATGTGAAAAGCAACTGCACAATGCTCTCAGGCAAAAAAATCAAAAGCAAAAAGAAGGCGCAACCCAACAAACATCACCCACCAGCACAACAACAACAACAACAACCTCCAATTCTGAAGAATTGGAGAGAAGAGTCGAAGAATGTGAAAAACAGATAACTTCCATTGAGCACATTGTCAATTCCACGCCAGGAGCCGCAGGGGGTAAGTTTATTCTTGTAACTGACTTTGTTTACTAATTATATCGCAGAGTCGACGTCTCCCTCACATAAGGTTAACAACACAAACTCTATAATATCTCTCTTGTTACATTCTGTCTTCTAGGATGAGGATTACGAGTCAAGAATTCGCGAGCTTGAGCAGAAACTGGAAACCGTAAGTCCAAAACTATTACTTTCCCCCGATTTCGCTCACAAAATTCACACAATGCACAGACGTGTCAATCCAGAACTGGAATGGAGGTATCTCTTCCCGTCATTGTTAAGTATCCCCTAATTCATTGTTCCCCACCAGACACGAGTTCAGCGGCTCGAAGGACAGGTTCAAGCCCTCGAGGGCACAGTGGAGAACGAAAACCAAATCAGCCAAGCCGCGCTCAAGGCAATTCTTGCAGACGACGACTGAGGCCCCACCGGGGTCCTCTGAATCACCTTCTGTTGAACTATCTGTTAATAGAAATCATTCATTCTTTGTCTTCAACTTGGTATCTACAAAACAAAAAAACAAACGATTAATTCAGGGGAATCACGCCAATAAACGGCGTAACGACACGAACAAAGACAACACAACATAAACAAAAAAAAAAAAAAACAACAAAGGGGAAGATGCACAAGGTAGTTGCGTGGGAGGCGGGTAAGGCCGTAGCTAAAGGAGTCGTGCAGGAAATATCTGCAGATCTACTCCCCATAGACTTGGTGTCTCTCTTTCAGGTAGACCTATTTTTTTTTTCCCTTTACGCCCCTTTTGACTGTGCTCGAAAGTGTGTCACTGAAAGGGTTGGAGCGAATCACGAGGCCGCAAAAATTATAGACGGCCTGAACAAGGACTTTATGTTTTTGTTCAATAACAAGTGCACTGATCCAGCAGTTGCAGATAGATTCAAGTACTTTACCTTACCCTTTTCACTCCCTTGTCATGACTGACGCTCGTTTGTCTTTTTAGTAACTGTTATGTTAAATTGAACAAACTAAAGAGTGCTGATTTCCACGACACCTCAAATTTTGAGGAGCTACGAGCAATCAAAGTGGAGTTGGGGGAAGCTGTGCAAGATCTACACACTAGTAAGCACCCTCTCTGTACTTTCCAGGCCTTAAATGCAATTGCATAGTACTTTTAAAAAGGGCTTTGACAAAGTTGAACCCCTCTATTGAAGACCTCACAGGAGAACAATGGTTTTTAATTTGGCCTCAAAAGCTCTAGGCTGACATATTCCTTGTAGGTACCGTAGAGGCGAATTGGAGTATTCGGGCTGTAATTATGCCTTAGCCTCTGACTACTTCACGAAAGCATTCCTACAACGTGACAGCCTAGCTCCTCGCCATCATGCGACTTGTCAATTGTATCTTGAGAAGTGCAAAATATTCTTGGCTCAGAAGGTTTGGTCTCCAGACATGCGACTATTGCTAACTCTACCTACATAGCCAGATCTTCTAAAGAGTATGTCGAATTTACCAGAAGGTCCCTCAAGCACCAGCACATCTGAACCACCCACTCAAATTGATCATACTTCTGAATCCACGAAAGCCACGAATGAAAATTCACTACTTGCTGAAACAAATGTTACAACGCCTACAGAACTTCAAGCGCCCATTAACACAACACCAACTGTTGAGAATACCACTTCCTCTGCAGCAGACCCATCACTACCTTCTGCAGCCTCTCCAACCGAGGCGACCAGCACTGGATCTGGAACACCCTTGGTTCACTCAGCACCTTTGCTAGTTGGGATTGTTAGTACTTCAACACTCCACTTTAGTTACGAACTTCGAGGCATGGCTGCAAATCCCGGAAACTGGATCGGATTGTATATATATGGGTGTAAGATAGCAAGTGAATGGATTACCTACAAGTACATTGGTACTCTACTTTTTTTCCCCTTCTGGCCTTAACTTCTTCCCAGAGAAGGACAGTGGTGAAGGAACATTTTTAAATCTTTCCGATGGAATTTATGCGATGAAACTTTTTGCAGCCTCTGACAAGGTACCACCAAAAAGTGAAATTTCGCTACATACCCATTACATAGGTACACCCTGTTTGTGTGTCTGAGCCTATAAATGTGGGGGACACTTTCCCACTTGATTGTACTCTGGTTGGCCGAATGGTTAAGGTTTCTTGGGAACATGTTACAACACCAACTGATTGGATTGGTCTCTTTTTGAAGGTACCACTCCTCTGCCCCCTCAAATTTTCACCCAGTATTCAGGATTCGGACAACAACGATTACATTGTATACAAAATGCTCAGTGAATGTGAAAAAACTGCATCTGGAGGTGAAACACTCCTGGGGTCCTTACCCTTCAGTACAGACTTGTATGAGTGCCGTTACTTCAGGCAAAACAGTTCAGCACTGATGAGAATCGTGAAGAACCCGAAAATTGTTGTAGGAAAGAGTTCCTCTTTGTTGTCCATCCCTTCCAGGGACGAATTAATCTTTGACGGAAAGATCACGTATGTAACTGACTGTATTTGCATTTACAAATCATTTCCCATAGAATGGGGTCTGGGTTAAAGATTCACTGGAAGGTTTCTACATTTGAACCCCAGAAAAGAGATCAAATTCAAATAGTTTCATCTGAGGAGTGTCTCGCGTTCAAATTCATTTCTCCTGGCAGCATAGAGTCAGATTATTGCTCTGGACACGTGCATTTCAGCTCTGCGGACCTTTCTAGAGTATCCCAGTACTACAATTCATTTATTTTCTCACTACACATGCAGATACCACCAGGAAAGTATGAGGTGAGGTTTTACTCCAACCTCAGTGCAATATCCAACCTTATTTGGAGCAAACCAAAGCCAAAGATGGTTGGACCTCTTGAAATTACTGGAGCCAGCTTTTAAACTACCTCAAACACAACCTTCAAGTGAGCAGCAAGCACTGTGCATTTCTTTGTTGTAAATACTACAAGGGCTGCCACTGAAACCTGTGATGAACAAATAAATAGTTTTACAAAAATGCTGTTGGTGGTACTTCCACCCATTACGAAATGATACACCCCATTTTTCCCAAAGGGGTAAGAAGTCCTGTTAGGGAGTTAGACTTGTCAGAGGAGAAAGAAGGAGTGCCTGGGGGTCTGGCTTGATCAAGCCATGTGAAGTAAAGGTTGATCTTGTCCTCCTTCATCCACCCGTATCTTATTTTTGATGTGGGATGAGCTTAAATGAATGGTGCCGGTTGCAAAGAGTGCTTTGTTTACCTGCTCAATGCTATATCGGCAGAAAGTCTTGACATGTTAAACCACTCCACAATCCACTTGGCAAGCTCAATCCGCCGACAACAAGCCGCATGCTGCAGCAATTCAGCCGCGTCCAATAGCGGGGTTGAGGGATCCATTCTAAATTTAGTGACAAGGAACCTGGCAATTTCCACTCCGGGATCGCCCCCTCGGGTACCAAACAGAGCATTGACGCCGGCCAGTCCGCAGCCGTCGTCATAGGCCCCATAGTGGGTTGCCACTAGGGTAAGTAGAATGCTTTGCAAGTGACTGATAGACTTGGGCAGGTATCTGCAGTATTTTTTTTTTTTTTGGTGGCACCCGGAAGGAATTAGTGTAATTTTATCATGCTGATGGGAGATACCGGCTTGCATATTGGCGCCATTGAATTTCACTCATGTGGGGAGGACGTGGTTGTGGAGCTGGTGGCTGCAAGAATACGTCCCTGTTATCCTCCACAACTTTGAAGTTCAACAACCATTTGGCATGTGGTATCCACCGAAAGAAGGTAAAAACTGGCTGAAGAGTTTCCAGAGTAAGTTTTTCGGGAGGCCAGAAAGCTGAAGGCATCGGTGGGACTGTTGGTGTTCCTGGAGTGAACTCATCTTCTAACCCAAAATGTTCTACAAGCCATGCAAAGGTACTAAGATCACTTCGGCCATTCGTTACACACTTGCGCAGCATAATTCTGGCTTCTCCTCGCGTGATCTTGAAACGTTCCACTAGCCATTTGCAGGTATCTACATCCCCATTTGCACAGGACTTCCATAATGGCTGTTAAAGAGTGAGTCGCTTTCATTTTCGTGAGCACATACCTGATTTCCCTTGGCTCTGGCATCACTTTCTTTCAAAGAAAAAAACTCTGTCACCCACTGTGCAACTGCAAGGTGCTGTTTCTCACAGCTATGTCTTAAGAGTAAGTTGTGTGCAGACTTCCCTTCTGCAGGAGTAATCCCCCACTTTGTTGCCACGTAGCATGCAAACTCAACGTCGCCATTGAAGCAAGCTCTGCGAAGTATGGAAAGTGGAGGAGTGGTTGCTAAACCGTAGGTATCACACAACCACCGTGCAAGTGAATGATGTTTATTTTCAAGAGCTACTTCGAGTGCCTGAAAGCTATTATACTTCACCTAATTGAAAAACTTAGGAACGTTTGATATAAACTACGGATGACCTCTTCCTCTGTGAGTTTGAAGAATTGCACCATCCACTGACAGAATTGTAGTCGGCCGGCTTTGCAGTTCTCATTGAGTATATTTATGCACTCCGGTCTTTCAGACATATTGAATTCATAGACTTTCACAAATTCTTCAGCAAACTCTGCGTGCCCCGCTATGCAGGCTCTCAAGAATGCGGTCTTTGGTAGCAGCTTTCCGTTCTCAGTCGATAACAAATTGAATCGTTTGACTGCCCACTGGAAAGCAGTGAAGTCACCAATCTCCGCACTATTAATTGCCAGCATACTAGCGTTTCCCTGGAAAATTTCATCAATTTCTAGTGGTGGGACAAAAGCTTCATCGGCAAGCCACTGTGCTGTTGCAAGTCCTCTATTACACAGACATGTATTTATAACCCGGTATGGCCCACAATTATATTGATCTGACTTGAATGCATCGCTGCGTGACATTGAGTTACTACACACAACCCACTTTGTGAACTCTAGACTTCCACCACCTAAACTCAGATTGAATAAGTCCTCAACCAGAAGGGTTGCAGTGGACTTGGTTCCACCGTAACTGTACTCCCAAGGAGGTGGAACCCTGGTATCGGTATCCTCACTGCCTCCCGGAATTTCAGGGGGAGGGCACTTCAATGTCCATATACGTAATATTTCCCGTGCCACCTTGAGTCAGTACATTAAGCTCACAGTTCAACCATTATATAAGCACCCCGAAAAAAAAAAAAAAAAAAAATTAAAAAACCAGTGCGTCGACTGTATTATGGGGGATAGCTTTAAAATTACTCCTTAGTTCCATTTAGTGTTATGTAATCATTGGCACACATAAATTAACATATCAAATGAAACGCACAGCGATGGCCCCGCACGTGGAACACAGCCTCAGAGCCGACTCCTCTGCCGGGAAGTAGTGCCAATTCAACATGGCCACGAGCAAGTTGGCCGCGCGGTGAGTCAGCGTGAACAGGGCCTCCCCCAGCGCCGCGACCTGGACGAGGTCGGCGCTCCTGGGCTGCGCCCACAGGCACTGCCCGGTGTGGGGCACGAAGCACGGCTGGGTGCCCCGGCACGTAGCCACAGCGAGCGGGGGAGCGGCGGAGGCAGCCCCGGCGCCCGGGGGAGGGGCAGCAGCGGAGGCGGGAGGGGGAGAGGGGAAGAGGCCGGTGGGCGGCGGGGTGCGGAGGAAGGGCAGGGTGTTGGGCAGAAAGACGTTCCAGAGCACGCGGGATACCTGGCACAGCCGGGCACGGCGGACCGCGAATGGCTCTGGGGCGGCACTCGCTGTGGAGCAAGGCGGTGTGGTGGGTGTAGAGAACGTCGTGGCTTCCTTCATTCCTTGTTTTTTCGTTGTGTCACAAAAAACAGACGGGTGATGGTGGAGGTTTTCTTTCCGCCTTTCCCGCCGCAATCAGAAAACGGAACCAGAACATCAAGTGTTCCGTAGCTGGAATATGGAACGGGTATCGTTGGCTCTAACCGGGGAACCGCCCTCTCACCACACAAATGGAATCACCAACAAGTTGTGTGTTTTGAGCCAATGCGTGCATGAACTGGCAGACTTTGGTAACTGAGGATCAGCCTCAGCAACTCGAAGGAAAAGTTGTCGTGGTGGTGTGGCAGGTGTCGGTGGCAGAGACAGACGAAATGCAGGACGATTACTATGGAGATCCAGCGGCTGAAGTGATCGACAAATTGCGGAGAGGAATGCTGCTGCGATGGGATTGTGGGACCAAGAGCACGTCGTGCATGACTGCTCTGCTGGCGGCGGTCGCCGGGCACATCGACACGTTGTCCCACAATTCTGTGAGTTTCACCGGTTTGGGGTTCCCCGACCAGCAGTACGTGCAGTTCTTGTTCTGGAATGTCTGGTCCTGTTTTGTTAATTTTATTCTGTGCAAAAAAAAAAAAAAAAAAAAAAAAACCTTTGCTGGTATCTAACTTTTTCACTTTTTCTTTTTTTTTTTATTATGTGTGGTGGCTAGTATTCCATCAATAAGAGCACACTTTGGAATTAGTGAAGGATATTCTTCTGCTGAAGTAATGGCAGCCTTGTTGCACCATCGTGTGAATTTCGAGTTTCCTCAAAGAAAGAGCTTTGGAACTTTGTCTTTTGGCCCTGCTTCTTCAAAGGTCTTTTCTTCATGCCTTAGCCATTTCAATTCCGGATGGGTGAGTTCTGGAACCAAAGTACCAGTGGGTGAATCACACTGTCTTCATTGCAACCACTGCCGCAGTGGCTACTCACCTGGCTGCTACATACCAACTTTCACAGACATTACACTTAGCATCACCCCCTCCAACTTTGAGGATGGGCTTTCATGCTTGTGTGGGCACATTCTCGGAAAATTGGAACTAGCAGAGGAATCCAATAGCAAATCACTTTCCCCAAGCATTGCACGAGCCCTTGCCCCACACTTACAGCACCTGACTGATTTTCGAATGCAATTTTCCCTTCCCCCCCAGTCTCTCGCCGTCCTTGCCCCTCACATTGCAGTAAGTGCATCGTTGCAACGCTTGGACTTTGCTGAGTGTGGATTGAATTGTGAGTGTGCCCAACTTTTGGCAAATGCCTTGCGGGACAATACTTCCCTGCAAAATGTTAACCTGAATACGAATCCACTTGGAGATATCGGGGCACGGGCACTTGCGCAAGCTTGTTGCTGTAGACCTCCACTAAAGTTGCTTTCACTTGTAAATTGCAATATCCGAGAAGATGGAGGGCTGTCGTTGGCAAGTATTTCAGATGGACATAGACCAGAGTCTCTTATGCTGGACTCGAATATTATCGGAGAAGCAGCACTGCACAAGCTCGGCGTTGCCTTTGGTGTCTCTCCTGTCCAATTTTGTGCTTCAGATCCTATAAAGATAGTTTGTGTGGGAAGTGGTGGGATAGGCACAAAATCTGCAACTATAATTCAATACGTGCAGGTTGGTAATGAGCAACTACAATATGTTTACCAATTTACTATCATGCAGGGTATCTTTGTAACAGAATATGATCCCACAATTGAAGACGTATTTCCTCGCAGTATGGTTTCTCCTTACCATATGTAGTCCTATCGAAGGCAAGTCACAGTTGATGGGGTTCAAGTCCTCCTCGACATACTTGACACAGGTTTCATATAATAAAATGTTGTTTCTCCTTCTCACCACTAGTTAAGCTGGCCAAGAAGAGTGTGTAACATAATCTCTTTTCTTCATGAGGGGTGGGAACACAATTTTGTTGCTCACTGAATGCGCACTAGGTTCTCAGCAATGAGACCTCAGTAATCCTCCTCTTCTTTGCTCTTTCACGCATATAAACTTAGATACATGCGACGCGGAGAAGTCTTCTCTTTAGGGTAAAATTCATTATCTTGAATTACAGTCACCTTTCAACTGTAGGTACAGCATAACGTGTACATGTTCATTTCAGGAGGTCCAGATCTTCCACGAGCAATTAACCAGGGTTAAAGGCACTCCAGATTACCCAAAAATACTTATAGGCGGGAAATGTGACCTGGAGAGAGAGCGAAAAGTATCTCGAGCAGAAGGCGAAGAATTGGCGAAGCAGATACGCTGTCCCTTTTTCGAGGTTTGCCATATGTAAATTTCCCCACCACAACCAAGAATTGCCAACTCTACCTACTCATTCCCCTCTCCCCAACCCCCCTCAAAAAAAAAACCTCAAGTCAAGTGCTTGCACTCGTGTAAATGTCACTGAAAGTTTTGAGGAAATGGTCCGCGTTGCCCTCAAAGCCCGATATTCCAGAATGTGCGGCGCCGCCCAGCTCAGTCTTCCCACTATTGCACCACCTTCTTCGGCCCCACAACTCTTTTTGGGTGGAATTCTCGGCAAAGCGGCATCCATGCTGCACAAACCAAGCAAATCGGTTTCAAAGGTCCCTCCCACAACTGCACATCACCAAGGCATAGAGAACGGTGATTTAACAGGTGACCTTCCCGTTTCCCTCTATTTTTGCTGACAATTCTAAAGACTGGCGTTTCCTGGCTGGGTGACAAATACCCCCAAAATTTTGTATTAAAAAATCCTTGGCTAAGAATAAAGAGTGGAAATACTCCAAAGGGCTTGGTTGTTTTTATTGTGAATTTATTCTGAGGTGGCGCTCTCCAAGAATTTCTTGTACGACACCAAGTCACCAGGCCACTTAGTAACTCTGTTATCTGCTACTCTCCAGACCTCGTCACAAACAAGGGATATCAGCCTAAAAATGTATTAGCAATCACTGCAGCACCTTTTACCAATCCCAATATCCCCAACTCAACACTTAGAATAACCTTTGGTCATGGCTGACCATGACAATTCCTCCTTGGAAGGTGTTCAAAGACTGGGCCAGACTGCGGGACTGTTAGTGCTATGTGGTTTGGTTTTGCTTTTTTTTCCCTACCCCTCAATTGTCTCGATATCCAAGTGATTTGACGGCTCGTCCAGTAGTAAGATATGCGGCTGCTTGTAGGCAATCTGGAGTAGAAATAAGACTGGATACAGGTACTGGACTGGCTTACTGAAGCAAACACCACACGACTCTTTTGACCACCAGAAAGTGTGTTCAATGTTTGCAGTGCCGTGTCCCCGGTAATACCATACTTTCCCAAGCTATGCTGGTGTTAGAAATACATTTACAATGGGATGACATATTATTATGTTAATATCCACATACTGGGTCCTGAATGTTTGCACGGGAATCGTTGGGTACATTCTATGGAAATACTCCACAGGAGATACATCCAGGTCCAATTGATCGACAAAGTGCTGTTTGTGATGAATTTCGAAATTGTAAAAAAAAAAAAGTTTTGCACCTGTGAGAACATTCCAAATCTAACTTTACCATTCCGCAAGACCTACAGCACGTTATTGCGGCACAAAGGTAACCTTTCATACCGTCCCTCTTGATGGTTGCAGGTCACCAGTGATAAGCTTGAGGAAGGTAGTTTTCCCTGAACCATTGGGTCCCACAAGTGCTATCCTAGTATCCATATCTATCGAAAAGTGCATGTTTCTGTAATTGATAAGGGAAAGCAAAGAAAAAGCTCGGGGAAACCGGAAGAGTATTTTGTCAGAAGTAAAGCCGAAACTGACATCCACGATTTGCAATATTGGTGGTGATACGGGATCGGGATCGGGGAAGGGGAGAAACACCGCACCTTCCTCCACGATAGGGTTTAAGGACACCATCTTGTCCAACATTTTGAGCCGACTTTGTACCTTGCTGGAGTGAATAAAGGATGCTGGAAAAGTGAACAAACCAGTGATGCTCTTTTTGCATTGTAGCGGAAGCGATCAATGAACTTCTGTATGTGTTTTTTCTGAAGTGCTTGGGCATCATATTCACTCTTAACAGCTTTAATTCTTTCACTAGCAACACGCTCAAATGCGTCATAGTTGCCTCGATAGTATTCCAACTTGTGTTGATGCAGATGAATAACATCGGTTACAACGTTATTGAGGAAGTCGCGTTGATGGCTGACTATGACAAGGGTGTGATTCCAGTTGGACAGGAATCTCTCTAGCCACACAACTGCATGGAAATCGAGATGGTTTGTGGGCTCGTCCAGCAGAAGAACATCGGGACGACATAGCAGAGCACGAGCCAGAGCGATCCTCATTCTCCACCCACCACTGAAAGTTCGTGTTGGCTGGTTTTAGGATTAACACTTAAGCCAGTGGTGCTGGTGTTTGTTCTATACCTGTTGTTTCATTTCTTCAGAAAATGATAATCCAGTGAGAATTGCAGAAGCTCTTGATTCTGCACTATAAGCATCAATTTCAACAAGCCTTTCTTGCACACGTTGTATCTCCGCCCTAGAAAGAGTTAAATTACGTTTTGAGACAGTTTCACATACGCTGAACCACCTTCCGAAAGAAGAGTTTGTTCTTGTTGAAGCAATCTCTCCCTCTCTACATCAGCCGCTAGCACACAATTAATGGCAATAGTGTCATCACCAACGACCTGAAAAAATATTGAGTACTACCTTGGGTGACTGGTCACTTACTTCTTGCTCTACGTGGAGAACGGACATCCTTGGGGAATAGGGTATTTGCCGACGAGCTATGTGCCGCAGTAAGGTGGACTTGCCACACCCATTTCGTCCTACAAGACCATACCTGGATTGTGATTAGTAACGTTCTGAGAAAAGTAATTTGAACCTTCTTCCATAGGCGATATTGATTGTGCAATTTGCTAATAACTCAAGTTTGCCATAAGCCATTGCGAAGTTTTCAGCACGAATATCCTAGGAAAAAAAATAAAAACTTGGAGTAACTTTTTGGGAAGACACGGCACCTTTGAGGTGAGAAGACCATCTGAAGCTTGCCTGTTTGTATTGCCATAGTTTGCGATTTGCAACATAATGCCTTCTCGTTCCATCTTTATTGTGTTCACAAAAGGCGAGGCGAATTCATTAATACCCTTTGATTCTGCCTGAAGGCTTCTTTGGCAGCCCTCTTCTCATTTCTTTCTTTGAGTTTTTCTTCTGCCCTTTTGACCATTTCTTCATCTATTTGGGCTCGCTGTTTTGGAAAAGAAAGCAGTTAAAGATGAAGCGAATAGCTGGTAAATACACACGCTTTCTGGTGTTTTTTCCGCCCACAAATCGCGACTAGCCGGCGTGGCAAGCTTGGAGAAATTGACAGTGGATGAAAGTTTTTTAACTGCTGGCTGCCCAATAGTATCAGCCTCACTTCCAGAGGGTAGTCCAGGGTGAACTTTTTTGCACAAGAGCTCCACTTCTTCGGGGCTCGCCAAATAACCTTTCCTACGTTATAACAGACCAAATTAACAACGTGTTATCAACCTGGCTGCAAGAAAAACGGTCCAATGAACTCGGCTGCGTCGTCGAGCGATTTGCTGTGTAAAACAACAGAGGCCAGATATGACAACACCTCCTCGTCAAATTTGTTCGCTCCAATCGCAGTCACTATCCTCTGCTTAATAGCACCCGCATCACCGGACCCACGTTTTGCCACTGTCATCGCTGCCATTGCCTTTCGGATCTCGCTTTTGTTTTCTTTTTTGTGTTTGTCATTTTGATGGGTTCTCGTTCAGAATCTACAATCTCCTATCGAATTGGACTACGTAGAGACTCGCCTTTTGCGTTTGGCATGTTGGCATGTCAAATGTCAAATTTCTTATTTATTCCTTTAACTTGGCAACAAGGGCTGGGGGTACAAAAGATAAGGATCTGGATGTCGTCTGTTCATGTGAGACTTGGCCGGGTATCTTTCTTCCAAGACAGTATTTACCCCTCTTACTTTGTGTATGTGAAGAGCAACACAGACGAGAACAGAGATCCAAATCTGACGAAGTAAGACCTATGGTGAAGAAACATACAATTATACTGAAGTGTTAAAAAGAACCGCAAAAGGGATCGAGCTGCGTCAGCAAGATAAACACATCGAGGTAAATCCAGAGGGGCTCCATGTTATTTATCATTTTCCCAGGAGATGCAGACCGTTGCTGTGAAACTAGAAGAAGAAAACTCTTTTCTGGCGGCGAAGATCAAGTATCTGCAGGATGAAAATACCCTCCTTAGTAATAACCTCTCTTACTTGGAACAGTTCCTGGACCAGGTTTGTACAGTCGACATGGATTGAACTAATAGCCCTCAGCTCAATGAAACCACTGCGCAGAAGCACTCCAAAGAATCAACAAGTTGAACACCACACAAGTAATTGCTCTGTTATTCCCAATCGGGCTCAGTAGTACTTCATTCGGCCGTGTCGAGATGGTGAAAATGAAATAGGGTTCCGTCAGATTTGCTCTGTGTCACATGAGAAGAAGATATACCAAAAAACCTGTGTGATGAAGTTGCAGATGGTGTCTGAGAAATGCCACACCCGAACTTTGGATTCCTTTACAATGGGGTATTCCACCTTGACCAGTTGGCATTTTGGAGGCAGAGCCCAGCCGTTACAAGTGCTTCCAGTCCCCAGAATTGACGATTCCAAATGAAATAGAAGTGCATGGGCGACGGGGTCTGCTGCGAGGTGTCATAAGCAAGCCCACAGGTGATAGCGGAGCACATTTGGAAGAACAGGAAAAAGTGAAAAAGTGTGGAAGAGGTTCAGCTAGGACTAAATCTCTTAGCTGCCAAGGAGGAAAGTCGTGCGTGTTACTTCTTTGGCACAGGTGTTTGCCAGGACTTCCATGAGGCTGCCCTTCTCTTCCATCAATCCCTTGATGCTGGAATCACCAGGTCCTCTCCCTTCCTCTCCTTTCTTCGCCTAAATTGCCTGTGCACTGCGTTTTACCGTGGCACCTCGGCATCGGTTTTTTCGCTTCACTTTATTTAAAAGGCAATTTGATTTCTTCAGTGATCCACTTCTGTTCTGCGTTGCCATTATGTGGGGAGGATGTATAGCTCTTTTTCTTGCGGTATGGAATCTTCTGATATTGCGTTTGTTTACCTTTTTTTTGCCCAGCCTGTGTGTTCAAAGTTATACATTGGGAGTGCCTCCTGCCATGACGGCCATCTGATACAACTCTCAGGCATTGGAAACAGGTGAAGGGGAGAACCAGGCATTTGGGCAACAGGCGAAGTTGAGAACCAACCGAAATCAGGGTCAGATGTGAAGTGCAAACAAGCTTGTGATACAAGTTCAAGTGCGGAACTGACGTTGCCGAGCTCCCACTGGAGCAACGCTTCATCATCAGTTTGTTCCGAGTGTTCTTCCCTCCTCCTGTTTGATTTCAGTGACAATGTTGTGGTTGTGACACCGTTGTTGTGGCTGGGTTGTACTTTGCCATCACGCTCACAGTTGCCCTGCGCGGGACTACGCGCGATGACGTCACCACCGTTGGGGGACGTTGCGGCGCCGTGGGGGCGTTGTTGTTTTGATTTTTCACAGAAACTAGTTAATCAGCACGCGTCACATCAAAAGAAAAACGAATGCCATTCCCTTGTGTCTATTAACTGGGAGTGTTTAGAGGGTCCCTTGTTGGTTGGATTTGCTGTCAAATCCCAGTTGCACAGATGCCGTCGACTTGCTCCTGTGCTTCAGGGCTGTTTTCAGCAGCGGCCAGTCTGAAGAACTTTGCTGCTGTTCTTATGTCCACAGTCCCCACTCCTTCACCAAATTGGTACAACCTTCCAAGTGCGTACTGGGCAATCATCTCACCCCCCACAGCACCCCTGTAGAGAATTTCAAAAGCTTTCTTGGTGTCCTTGGCAACACCCCGCCCAGTGTAGTAGCAGCCACTAAGTCCCAACGCCGAAGGTGTGAACCCAGTGTCGAGGGCCCTCTGATAGAGAACAGCCTCCTTGTTGAAGTCCTGAACAACGCCATCACCATGGAGGTAACACTCGGCCAGGTAGTGACTTGCCACAGGAATCCCAGCGTTGGCGCCCCTCTCAAACAGGGCAGCCGCTCTCGTGACGTCCCTCTCAACGCCCTCACCGTCGAAGTAGCAGACCCCAAGGGGAGCGGCTGACCTGATGTAGCCAGCATCCAGGGCTTCCTGGTGGAGAACAGCCGCCTTGTGGAAGTCTTGCCCAACACTGGTACCGAAGGAGTAACACTCGGCCAGTTCGTACATAGCAGCGGGTTGCCCATCATCAGCAGCCAGCTTATGCAACTCGACTGCTCTGGCAACATCTTTGTCAACACCTTGTCCATTGAAGAAGCAGTATCCAAGATTAAAGGCAGACCTTACTGGAACATGGCAGTGGGGTGCCCCTTGTTGGCAGCCATCTGATACCAGGATGCTGCTCTGGTTGTGTACTTGTCAACACTTTTACCGTGTTCGTAGCAGTAAGCCAACTCGCACATTGCAGTTGTGTCACCCTGAGTTGCCGCACTCTCCCACAGTGATATTGCCTCCCTGCGCTCACCCCCAGTGCCACTCCAGCACAGTGCACCAAGAAGAGTCATGCAGGCATACCTCAGCAGGGCTGGTGGTTGTGGTGATCCTTCAGGAACATCTTCTGAATGCTCTGTCAGAATCAAGGTTTTGTCACAGCTGACCTGCTGCATGCAGAAGGTCATCCAGAGTGCCACAAAGTATGTGCACGACCAGGAGGAGTGACGTTCTTCCTGATGGTTCATGGTGGCATCTACTATGGTGCAACTTACATTTGCAGATGCCACTGAAAGCAACTCGTTCCACTCTTCCCTGGCATTCTTCCTCATTCCAGTTTTGTTCTGCTCCACTTCTTCTTGGCAGATTCGTTTGAATTGTTGAAATGGGGTGGAGATTACAAATGAAAAATAATGCAACAACATGGGGGGAATGTGATCATAAAAGAGGATCTTGCAATTTGGTGTAACTCTGATCAGACCACAAAGGAACAACAATCCTGGAAGGTAATGCTGGTTTGATTCACAACAACCTGGTGTTGGGTGTTTGGTCAGGTCATGGCAACAGGTGAAGTTGAGAACCAACCACATTCAGGATCAGATCTGAAGTGCAAATAAGCTTGTGAGACAAGTCCAAGTGCAGAATCAATGTTGCCCAGCTCCCACTGCAGCAGTGCATTCATCATCAGTTTGTTCCGAGTGCAAGGTGTGACCAATTTCACATTCACCTCCTCTGATTGTAAGAGAGTAAGAGTTGTAGCGGGTTTGGCAGTGGTGTGCCTTGGTTGCCACTCGCCCTCACGCTCGGGGTTGTCACCGCTGTGTGTGTTCATTTTTGACGTAATATAAACTTGGTTTTTCTCCTTTTCTTTGCTCGGTATCAAAGCTGCGCGAATACCGAATAGGCCAGGATGGTATTCGAAAAACGAATATTCGGCCAAAAAAACGGTATTCGACGTTCGATATTCGAGGTGTTCTCCAACTTGTGCATACCTCAGACTAGACTGTCCTCATTATTGATTGTTATGCGAAGGGTTTTTTTTTTGTGGCCTCTTAGACTGTCGCAAATCCGGCAAAAAGGGACACGTACATCTTACGTTAACGGGGCAAGGTACAAAAAATACAAAATAGTAACAGGCATTCGACATTCGACGAATAGTCAAAAAATTAATTTAACGAATATTCGAATTACGAATATTCGTCCGCACCTTTGCTCGGTATTAAGTTGGTACCGTACCAAGGTCCACCAAGGTGGTGCAGCAACTTGGGGTGTCCAACATGGGTATGCACGTTGTTCGAGCACTACATGATCTCTGAGACTGTGTCTTGCACTCGACATCGCACGAAGAGACCGCGTTCGAGCGACATCTCAACGTGGTCATTGCGTTCTAACACCATTTGTGCACCCTCGGCATCGTTGTACTAATATGAAATCTGCAAATTCAATCACGCTTATAAATGTAATTAAACAACCATGACTGACATCATAACATTGTTAGGGGAAGAAAGGAGAAGAAGGGAGAGGGAAGGGAAAACAACCCCCATGGGATCCATGCATGAAATCGACTTCGTATTTTCCGCACTTCGAGCCATAACCTTTGACGCATTTTTCGACTATTTTCTGCCACTTGGTGTTTCTTTTGGTGGTTTTGCTGTTGTGAGTACGGACAAAATGCAAGAATGTATGGTGACGAAGGTGGCTATTGTGTTGTTTGTTTCGTTTTTGTTGCTTGTGGTTGGCTGGGTGTTACTTGTCTGTATTTGTTGGAAAAAAATGGCATCGTTTTCGAAATGGTATTAAAGGTTGGCTAGTAGAGAAAAATAATCCAATCACAGCAACTGCGGGATTGTTCTTTTAGAATTTTAGAATTTTTGGCTAGGTTTGGGTGCTGGGCAGAGATAGACGAGGGGTTAGGCTGGCGTGTTTGGCGCTGGCAGACCTCTTCAATTGAGAGGGTTGTTGTGACTGATGAATGCTGGAGCTGTACTGTACTTCCCGGTGATGCTGAGACACTGGTACATAAATTTAGTTTTGATGAACCCATGTGATGCAAAGCTGTCATCTTCATCATTGAGGTATCTGGCACCAGAACCTTTAGGGTTGTCACTCGTGGATTTTAAGTATACTGTGACCAAGTGCACCATAAAGCTATGGGAGATACTTCTGGGTGAAAAAGTGGAAGAATACCCTTGTAAGGAGTAACACGAAACCGGAGACAGCAGCCGGAATGGTAGTCCTAATGGGACTACTGATGAGAAGGTACATGGCATGCCTACCGGCGGCGCAAAATGACTGTCCGGTAATTGCTATCATCACCCATGCCTGAGTATTCCAGTAACGAATCATCTGAGGCTTGTGACTACCCCGGAGGGTATTGTACTGTTGGCTTCCATTATTCAACTTAGGAGACAAGATCTGGAGCCCAGTGTTTACCTGGAGCCAATATTATACTGGATAGAGACTTTGCTTTGCTTTCTGCAAACTGATTCAAGGTTGTACAGAGGGGGAGCAAACAGACCAAGAGAGCAGGGCATTTGGGTCTTGGCGCATATTTCAGGATAAGTTGATCAGTACGAGCAAACCATACACAGTGACAAGAACTCACAGTATTGGGCGTACAATGACCAGTTGACAGATGAAGGTGCCTGATCTCTTGGGTTGGTTAACACAGCACAGGAATTAGATACGGTTCATGATGAATTCAACTGCCACTGAGTCTCAGGTAGCAGTGACAACTCTCAGATGAAGTCCTGGAACAAATAAGAAGTTTGGCGAAATTTAAGTCATACCCACTGCTGAGCATGCAGGCTTGCTACCCAAATTCCAAAGCGATCATTGTACTATAGGTCTTAATATTGGAAATGGGGAATGTACTTGAATAAATGGAAATTATCCTTATTGGACAAAGCTAGATTAATGGGGGCCTATTCACTTCCCGCTCATTGAGGGATAACCCTTCAATATAATTGACCTGTGTGTTGTGGGGCCAAGCTATGCCTATGCTTTTTTTGTTTGGAATCAGTAAAACCGAATGTGAATTGTGCCACTTCGAAGGTTGTTGTATTGAGGCAGAGTATTGCCCACAATTCGTCGTACTGGGTTTTTCTTTTGAGACGGGGGGGCACTTCACACGGAAGTGCCCTCTGTCAAAAATCGGTGGGACTGTGATATGCCTGCCTCCAAGAGTGCTTGGGAGGCATTTCAAAAATAGGTGCGGAAAAGCGGGATTAGAGCACAGCGTTAGCCTCTAGGACCCCCTTTAAAAGAGTTTCCACGAGATCGCCGTGACAGACTTGTTCCCACACCAGAGCATTCACTCCCTCAGGTGGGTATTTAGTTTTCCTGACCACCACCGGTTCGGACTTGACCGGCTTCCTCCCACAGTAATTACGGGACAAGCCAACTGGCGGAATAAAATAATCAACGGACCGGAACGCTGTCATTTTCGTTATCGTCGCTCAGGATCGGTGGTCTGGTGTTTTTTTTATTCAGCCAACTATCGTTGTTTCTGGTAAATTTTTTCTTCTTGGCCAAGGAACTTGATGGATTCCTTGTGGGTTGAAGTTGTGTCTAATGGGCAACAAACCCTATTTCAAAGGTTCTATTCCAAGGGTAGTAGCATGAGTCCAACGACCAAGCAATTGCGCCCAAGGATGAGTCGATGAGCCTCATACGGGCAGCCAGAGCCTTCCATGAGAATTCTTCATAAAACGGAAGGTCGGATGTGAGGTCTTCACAAGTGGCATCATCCATGCGGTTTACGTAGTCCTCCAAGGACTGCCGGAGGTCGGCTTGGTAGTACTCGTCCTCAGTGATTCTCAGTGTATTGAAGAAGGTGTTTTCATCTCTACTTTGGAATAGTGACAGAATAATGGTATTGGATATTACTGTGCCCAGTGTGTTGCCTTTGTTTTGTTAGTTTAGAAGTGCAATGTTTACGAAGAAATCGACCATCAGTGTTCCAGCCGGCATAGCAAAACCGTCCCATATCCAAGGCCACATCAGTGTCGCTGTGCATGGCATATAAATAATCCAATAGTACAAGATCACCGCCATTGCTGTAGCGGTTATCAGCAAAACCAAAAACGGTATCTCCTCCATAGAGTAAAAATGGAGTAAAAAGAGAGTAGTCATCGATGGATCTCCCTTCTGGTTGTGGTTACAACTCTGAGCTGATCGGAATTACTTAATTGTACCAAATGGTTGGTTTGGAGCCTCAAGTTGATAATCCTCACTGAAGTTGTTCACCAACATAAATATATCTGGCTCGGAGGAGTTAACAATCGTGCCTCCTGCTGCTGCAGTCTGCAATGATAATCAGAAAGAATGGAAAGGACAAGGAATCGTTCCTGTTGTTCAAGAGTGGTAATCATTGGCTGACCTTCATAGTTTGGGATGTTATAAATTGTAGTGGGGTCTCTGAACACCAAGTTGATAGTCGGTGATATTCCAGAAGAGAATACACTCAACATAGACAGCATTGTTAGGGCCACTGCATTTGTGAGGGATGTAAAGAGTTATAAACAAATAAACCTTCATCAGCACCAGGATAAATAAAGACATGGTCCTAAAATACAGATTTAGTGCAAAAAATCGCAAGTTAGATGCGTACTCCCAAGTTGTCTTCAGCAACCATTCTTCTTAAGGCATTTGCTTCTTCTATGTTGAACCTTTTTTTATATTTTATTCTTACTGCTTAGCACGGAGCAAGTACCCATATTCCGCATTGTCATCCTAGTAGATGTTGTGAGATCTCTATAAAGTTAAGCTGTACAGGGTACCTGAGTGATGTAGATGTATCTGCAAGGGTTTGAAGCATACTCATCATCGATTAAATCTTTTGTTATATTGAAATTCCGACTTCTTCTCCACAAGAATTCCTTTTGAAAGAATAGATCCATATAACTCCTGGAGAAGAGGTGAAACCTTCATAACGTTGGAAGGTATTTCAGATGCCGCTTCTTCAGCTAACGCCTTATCTACTGGGTCATGAGTGTGATAGTACTTGTCAGTATAGTAGGAAAATTCGAATCTTGCGAAAGTTAAGAAGTGTTATATTTGTTAGTTGTAGTAGGAGATACAATAATTCTCCATAATCTTCCCAGTACCTTCAAGAAAGTTTGATTAGTGGACTACTATTTCCAAATGTACCAAGGTTCTTCAAAGTCACTATTGTAGTCTGGAATTCTCATTACCTGTTCCGATCACTGTTAACTAAGAGGGGATCGTAATAATGGTTCTAGTACCACTGCAGAAAGAAACAGTTCCAGCTTTGGGTATGTTGTCTTATATGAAAGAAGTTTCTGGAGGCGATTTTCTACTGTTTCCATTGTGTCATTACTGATTCTCGACTGAATCAACCCACCTGATAGACAATCAATGCTACCCACGAGTCTGGGTTTTTTTTTTAGTACACCATACCATAAATAAACATCTCAGATGATATTATGGCTGCAGTGGCATAGGGCATGTTCTGATCCACCCATGCATGCAGGTCTTCCATTGGAGGTGGTACTTTCAAGGAAGGTAACAATTCCAGTGGTGGAGTAAGTATCTCCTACAACAAATTAATTTGGCCGTGTGACCACAGTGGTAATAATGGTAGTGTGGGTGGTTGCTTTTTTTTTGGTGGTGGTGGTGCTGCATCAACCCAAGGCACAAGCCCAGCCAAGTTTAGAAATGCATTCCTCGTGGTGTACCTCTCATCCAGAGGCAGGTACAGTATAGACCCACCAACCGCCTGTGTGTTGACCCCACCTCCCATCACCACTGCCCCCATCATCGTCATCATCACAATACACCATCCGGCAAGGCCTGCCATCTCACCTTCGCGTGCTCCCTGCGTAAAAACCTGCTGTTCCTGGAGGAATGTTCTAAATTCCTAAACCACAGCTTTGTGGGAAAGAGTGCATTGGGTACGAAAGAATCCACTTTTTTCGTGTCGTTTTGTTTGGTGGTGTTGGGGTTTTCAATAATCTGCCCATTCTTCTTCGGTAATGACGTCGTTGGAACCTGGCTTCTTGACTTCATCTTCCTTGAAGTCCTGCATCCGGCCGTAGAATCTATCAAGAACCTAGTGGTGTAGGTGTGAGTGGTAAAGTTGTTTTGTTTTGAAGGAGAGAGGGAATGTACGTCTTCCCGTGTGGTTTCTTTTTGTGCAGCGCGTTCTGCGTCGCTTAGAAGCTTGTACTTGCTCGTAACAACGTCTGACGGGGCCTCGGAGAGAGCGATCATTCCTTCTGGCTGAAGACTAAAGGCAATTAGGGGAGTTTGGAAAAGAGAACATGCAGAACCTTATTAACTCGGGTTCCTTGGTTGGTGCTCCCCCAAACCAATCTGACACTGTAGCTAGAGGAGCAGTGGACTTGGTGGGTGGGAAGATGTCATCTTGGAAGAATTCCAGCTGCTCGTTTTAGTAGGACTCCAACGTGACAAAAGCATACTTTATTCCGAGGGACATTGAAGCTGAGGCGCTCCACATTAGTTGGTGGCACTCCACTTAATCGTACCACATGGAAGACTTCACATGTTTTCACGTTGCACATCCTCTTGGTAATATTTTAGCTTTGGCAGGGGAGGACGAAATATAACCTTAGGGAGTACATCAATACTAGCGCTTTGTGTTGGAGACAACGCGTTTGGTGCGGGGGTGTATTCAGTAAGGAAATGACAGTAAGGTGCTTCATCATTTATCTCAAAGAACCGGAAAGTAGAATCTCCCTGACGTTTAGTGAGTAAAGCTTGTACCAGAAAGTGTATAGGTATACTCTGGCAAAGGCAAGAATAACGTCAATATCTGCGTCATAGTAGGGAGTAAGCACCCCAGCTGAGGTGTCTATTGAACTAGAAGACATAGGTTTGCCAAGATTTCGTGTATCCCAGAGACTCCATTGTCTTTCACTTGCTTTTCTGATGGAAGTTAAATATGGTAATATGTAATTTATGCTACGAAAATCCCATGGTGAACAATTTGTCTTTCTTTCCACACCAGGCGACCTTGAATCCTTTAACGCCATCTACTGCTGCACATTCCTGCACAGGAATACAAGGGAAAGAAGCTCAGTGAAGGGTGGAAGTGCGCAAACTGCTCACCGATACTTGTCGATTTACTCTCGGGTCCCATACACGAAGAATTTTGTCTTTACAGGAAGTTGCGGCAATATCGCCATGCCAATCCCAAGAAATATTCATTACAGCGTCAGTATGTCCTACAAGAGACACGAGCTCTGTGCTCTTTTGGAGGTCCCAGAGCTTCACACTGAATGGGGAATTATCGTTTGACTCATATCTTGAGCCACGCACGTTAAATCCATAGAGGAGCTGCATAAAATATTGTCAACTGTAGGGTGGCAGTTGGAAAGTATTATTTTTCGTGTATGTCCGACTAATTCCGAAGCAGGTGCTTTTGTTATAGCTAAAATAAAAGTTAGAACGATGAAACAAAGGTGAACAAAGTACCTGTAAGGCCCCCATCTGGGATTTGCCATATTTTAATCTTTGCATCTGTGATAAGGTATTAAAGTGTGCATGAAGACAGAAAAAGTAATACCCTCTCCACCAGTAACGAAAATGTTGTCATTGAACGGCGAACAGTCAAAGTCGTTCAAATCACTGCCATGCTCTACCCAGCTTGGGTCAGTGGGTAAGCGACCCCCATTCTGGAAGGGCCATACAACCAATCTTCCACCAGGGCCCTAGCTACTCTTAATATCTCCGTGATTTTCATTGAAAAATGTGGAACCTGCCATGGTACAGAAAAGAATTTGGGATTTGCTCGGATGAGTGATCCTGGAACGTTGGAGTTCACCCTCAAGTTTTCATACCATGTGTTTTTCATCCATGGTTGGCCAGTGATGTTTTTGTACTTGGAATGTCGCCCAATTGTGGGAATATTCCGCTTTGGCTGTTGTGTAATGTTGATACTTAAAATAGGAGGTTTTGTGACTTACTGCTGCTGCACTTGCAGAAGATGATGCATCTGGTATGGTTGGACTTGATGAAGTTGATGTAGTCGGAGAAGCCGAGGTCGAAGTTGAAGTTGAGGTAGATGTGGAAGTTGAAGTGGAAGTGGAAGTGGTGGCTGAGGTGGCGGGTTGTGGTTCCGCCTCAACTTCTTCCTCAAATTCGCTCTTAGGGGCCATTGAAACGAGAACGGGGGGCCTGGTAGTACCAGAAAACCATTCTTCTGTGGACTTATGAAGATCACCAATTGGTAATGGGGAAGATGAATACCACAGAGGCTGTTAGTCCAGCAGTATCAGGGTACAGCTCTGCATCATATATTTTCCTCTGAAGGCACTTACTTGTATACCAACAGAAATGCATCATTGTACCTTACGGGGAACATAAAAGCCGGTAGGAACCACTGCGTTCGCAGTAAGTTTGTAGACAATGTTCATTTCACATGCCATGACCTTCAAGGAACTAAGTAATGAAAATGCAGGAGGAGGGCACACTCGCATGTAAAGCTTTGGGAGCATACAGACACCTCTGGATTGGCCATCAGATGGAACACTTGTCGTTTCCATAACAAAGGGTTCTGCTTCGCAACCTTCATAAACACGAATTGCACTGTCTCCCTGGAACCAAATTACACAGAATAAATTCTTGTAATAATACCCTTCCACAGAGGAAAAACAGATTTGTGTCAGCATCATAGAGGGGGGTACAGACACCAGAAGAGGAGTCAAGACGTATCATTTTAGCTGGTTTGACCATATTTCGTGGATCCCAAATACCTTAGAGCAGTCAGGTTTTTTCCCAGCCTAATAATCTTATATACCCAATTGTCGATTCTGAGTGCGATCAAATCCAGTTGTCATCATCAAATCATATCTCCCCATCCAAATAAGACGTGAAGGCTTGACTCCCTCATGGCAGCTGGCCTCCTACGGTGTTTTGAGTTGGTGCAACCTCAAAATGCATTGAGGCCGTACTGCAACTACTGGTGTCGCACTGCGAACATCATGAATTCGTAGTTTTTTATCTTTTGCCGTGGAACCCAGAAGTGACCCGGTCCAGTTCCATCCCAGAGAGAATAAACCTATGTATGTGAGTCTAGGTATCAATTACAAATGCCTCACCTTCAGGGAGGTCAGGAGGGTTCAATATGGGGTGACCTGTGTCAATATTCCAGATTTTCAACTGTGGGATATCAGATGAGGGGAAAACTGGAACTACAATAACCTGTTTGTCAGTAGACCCAGAGGCCAAAACTCCCGCACAACAAGGGTTGAAGGCTATGCAGTCAATTTTCCTCTTGTGAGCACGTAGAGTGGAGACTGTTTGAGGCTCCACTCTGCTAATATCAGCTTCTATGTACTTGTTTTAACAAAAAAAAAAAAAAAAGGTGGACGTTGCAAGGGAGCAGGGACAGGAGCCAGATGGCTGGTAACACCAACCTGCAGGAAGCCGCCATAATTTAATAGTAGCATCTTCAGAGGAAGTTGCAAGGAGAGTATTTGAAAATGGAGAAAATGCTAGTGAAGTATAAAAATAATGTTGAAGTGAAGATGTTCCAACCAAGATCGGCAATAGGATTGTTATGAGCATGAACCATCTTGGGATCACCAATTCTTTTTCCAGGCCTGTGTAATGTTATTCGCGCGTGTGTAACAAAAACGTGGAAATCACTTGTGAATAGGAAGCAAGCCCATCATGCCCCCCGCATTAGATGCCCAGTTAACAACGATGTAAGAACCACTGCACGCAATTCCAGTATTATCAGTCGCTATGCAAATTAGACAAAAATACGGCAATAAAACGCATGTGAGTACACAATCTATAAAGAAAGTAGCGCACCAGTGGGACGAATGTCGGGGTACCACAACTCCCTCTTAAACTCCTTTGGTATTATGTTGCGGTACTTCGACACCTTCATCTTGAACGCCATTTTATGATGCCTTGGATCTTTGTGTTTGTTTTTGTGTTTTTTCGTGAACTCTCGGCGTTTTTCTTTTTTTCTTTTTGTTGATTTCGTATTTTTGGATCCGTGAACCCGGCATCACGGCAGTGTCAATGACAAACCTCGAAGTTGTGGTGCAACAGACCGCGATTGTGGGACTAATTGCACGGCGGTTAGGCACGCGCGATATGTGTGCGTTGCAGGCCGTTTGTAAATCATTCCTTGTTGTATTTCGCCGGGATGAATTATGGGCAGCTCCACCCTGCAAAGGGTAGTGTACTTTAGTTTTTTCCTCCCCCTTTTTTTTTCTTTCCAATTTGTTGTTGTAATTAGCCAACAAATTAAGAAAGTGCCCGTGTTGGATTAAAGCGCTTGTTGTGCATCACTTTTGCCAAACTGGTGTCATATGGAAGTACATTCTAGTGGTGCCAATTGCTGCCCGCAGGGGAACATTCAGGGGCTACAAGACATTCTCTGAGCTGAATATTCTCCCTGACTCCACGTTTTCGCTCTCTTACGAGAAGGAGTTCACTGATGACTATGGCGGGGGAAGCTCGGACTGGGCAGAGTTCTCCGGCGCTTGGTCAGTTGATTTGGTCCCATCATCCTCTCTCGCCTCGGGCTCGTGGACCCTTTTTGATTCCAGAGAGTCACGCGGTTTGGTATTTTCTTTGATGATGCACAGTGGCCAGCACGGCACCTGGGAAAGTGGATACCCCAGGGACGTGACAGGTGCCCTTGAAGTTGAGACAGTTAGGCTGGTACTATGCACACAACCATGCAGGCTCAAGCCCCTTGAAGCATCAGAAATCCGCATCCCGTGGTTCATTTGCCCAGAGTACTCGCACTGAATGACACATGCTCCGTTTCATGTGGACTTGTGAATTACATCAATACTTTCGATGCTTTACAGGGAAGTGTCATTTTTTACACTACATTTGACATCAAAAATCGGTTGGGGGTAATTGTCGTTTACAACTTTACACCGGGGAGTAATGCCTCATAGCAAACACGACAAAAAGCAAACAAAGAAGAGGGGGGGGAGGTACTTGGGTGTCGATGGTTTTCTTGCAACGCTACACGAAACATCTAGATTCCAATGAATGAAGCGAAGATATTTTTAGCCATTCGCGGTAATAACAGCAACAAACGAAACAAAAAACAACAACACAACAAGGCGGGAGTGCTGCGTCGTACTATCGCAACGACTTGATATTATCAAATTGTAACAGACACCCATAATGGCCACCACACAAACAACGAAGACTGCCGGAAACGCCCCGGACAGACAAATCGTTAACGAACAAAACAAGGAATTCAAAGCTCTAGCCGATGGTACCATCCCATTATCGCCGCCCACTAACCTCCAATATACACCTCAAAACCCCCAACGGATGTGCGGCGCATTATATATTTATTTGTTATAGTAATGAATACATTCCAATTCAGTCATGTTACTGACTCTATGATGTAACCAGACCTCACAATGCTCAAGGAGGCCATGAACGACATGGCTGAGATAGTGCACGAATCTGGAGAGACCCTCAACGTCGCCCAGAAGAACACTGAGGAAGCTAAAGTAGAAACAGCAGCCGCCAAAGAAGAGCTAAAAGCCGTGTGTCCCTCTCCCTGTTCCATCCTTGTTTAAATTATGTTCACTGGGCGTATATAATTATAGTACTATTTACTTACGTTTTGGTTATTTAGGCCGAATACCACCAAAACTCTGCCAGGAAGAAGCACTTCTGCAATTTACTGTGAAAACCAAAACCAAACCAATACAATACAATTAGACACTTATCTATATTCATTTGTGTTGATCCTTCTTTTCCCCAACATGTTGTGGACGACACGCCACGGAACCCAAACAAGGCCTTGACTTTTTTTTTTTGTGTTGCTCTCGAACACAAAATTTGGGAGCTGCTGTTCCGGGCAAGAAACTAAAGACTGGCAGGCCTTTGTAAGGTGAAAGTGAACCGGTTCTCCCTTTCGAATGGTGGAGGTAGTTGCCTCTCGTAAAAGCGAAGATCCCAGTGTTTGTTTGGGTCTCTTTTCCAACTAAGTGTCGGTTGTGCACATTGTAACAGATTCGAACGTGCAATTCCTTGGGCTTCGGCATTTTTTTCCTGTTTGGGCACTTGATTTATAACATCAATCGTGATTTGGCCCACAGAAAGAAAACAAACCAAAAGAAAAAAGGAATCTTGAGATCTTTTTTTCTGCAAAACACACGCATGGCTGCAGCCTACAACAGCCGTATCGATGTACGTACCACTCCCGAGATCTACGCAACTTGCAGCCACCCCACTACGCACTAAACGATCGCGACAAACTAAAAAAAAACCAAACCCAACTCCTCGCCTCGCTCTGACGCTCTCTACTCTTCTTCCGAATCTAGCTAGCCAAGTTGGTGATTGAGCGCACCACGACGCCCAAGGCCAAGCCCGTGGACAAGTCGAAACTGCTTTTTGGCAGGCAGTTCACTGACCACATGCTGTTGATCCCTTGGGAGGCAGCCTCGGGCTGGGGCACGCCGAGAATCACCGCCTACGCTCCTTTGGCGATGGATTTGAGCTGCTCGTGCTTGCACTACGGCCTCCAGGTTTTCGAGGGAATGAAGGCGTACAAGGACGCCGACGGAAGGGTCAGACTCTTCAGGCCAATGATGAACATTAATCGACTTAACATCTCGGCGAGAAGGATTGCTCTTCCAGTGCGCTTCCGATGCGTTCTCTTCTTCAAACTTTTCTTACCTGCTTTGTAATAACACAGGAGTGCGATGCCGAGGGGTTCTTTGCTTGCCTCAAGGAACTGATCCGAATGGAAGCTGACTGGATTCCAGAGGGAAAGGGCTTCTCTCTTTATGTGCGCCCTTGCCTCATTGCAACCCAAGCAACTCTGGGAGTAGCAGTACCACAAAGTGCACTTTTGTTTGTAATTTTGAGCCCTGTTGGACCTTACTACCCCACTGGCTGGAAGGCTGTGAAGCTGTTATGCAGTGACGGAAAGTATTGCAGAGCATGGCCAGGAGGGACGGGCTTCACTAAATGTGGAGGGTATTTTCCACACTCTAGTTGGTTTTATGAACCTTACCCATAAACAGCAACTATGCGCCAACTATTCTTCCGGCAAGGGAGGCTCAAGAAAAAGGCTACCAGCAGGTTTTGTGGTTGTATGAAGATAAAGTCACCGAGGTTGGCACAATGAATTTCTTCGTTTACATCATCAATGATGGTATCACTAGCTCCCTGCTTTAGTTTATCTTAACAAAATAAAGATGGTGAAAGGGAACTCATTACATGCCCATTGGGTGATACCATTCTGCCTGGAGTGACACGCGACAGTGTGCTCGCCATGACCAGGTCTTGGAACGAATTCAAAGTTTCAGAGAGATACATTACAATGAGGGATCTGGCTAGACTTGCTGAGGCTGGCAAGGTTCTTTTCCTTTTCTTCCCCGTGATATGTATTGACCGATTGACCACAGGTCATTGAGGCCTTTGGCACCGGCACAGCAGCAGTTGTCTCTCCAGTTTGCCTTATCAATTATGAGGGAAGAGACTACAAAATTCCGCTCAACCCTGCCGATCCCGCAAGCCAGGCAGGACCTCTCACCCAGAGAATCTATGAAGAACTCTCCAGGATTCAGTACGGTGAAGTACCTCACGATTGGTCTGTTTTGGTGGGTTCCTCGTAACCAACCAATGGAACTAAAAAAAAGAGAAAATATTTTTGTGCTTTAGGCGTCTTTCTTTGTTTCGAAAGCTCTTGCAATTAGGAAGAAGTTCCTCTGGAACTAAGTGCACTTAGTTCCTTCGATCTTCAGATTGGGGTAACTTACGGTGATTTCCTATTTTTTTCGTCTTTATTCTCGATCCTCAATTTACTTTGCAGCGCGATGTCGTCGGAAGAAGAAGAGGGAGCAGGGCGAAAGAGGGGTGCAGGGAAACAACTCATCAAGGATGACTTCATTAGCAGCGTAAACCAGCGAGAAAAAACGCAAAAAGTTTGTGTTTGTGTTGTCTCTCTTTTTTTTTTTTAACACTGCTCAGGGGGACAAATTTGAACGCGCTGGTGCTGATGTTCTCGCAAAAAGAAAGTTCGTTCTCTGATACATTTTTTTTTTTTTAATTATTATTGTTCTATTTTTCTTTACCAAAAAAACACCATTACCTTAGGATAATCCACGTAAAGAGGGGACAGAATGGGGCTGTAAAGGGCAAGAAGAAAACAACAACAAAAACTACAAAAACGACTGCAGCAACTGTAACCCCTTTCCTGGTTGAAGAACGATTACTGACATTTTTACCAAACTAGGCCAACCCATTTGCCTCACTGGAGTTGAAGGCAACAACTGTAATGTCTCCATCCCATATAAACAACAGTAATAAAAGCAACTCCTAACATATTAGCAGACAACTGACACAGCCGCACCTCTAAGCACTCCAGAGGTACCTCATACACCTACAAAAGAGTCGACACAGTCTTCAGAACCCACCAAGGCTACAGACGCTCCAAAAGATGGAGGAGTCAAAAAGGTTGATAGTGCAACAGCTGAGGTTACCCCAAAGAAAGTTCTGCCCTCACCAGAAAAGAGCGAAGAGACTAAAACCCATGTGGAGACACCAAAGAAACCCACTGAAACCCCAAAGAAAACTGAAGAGGCAGCACCAAACAAAGAGGAAGTAAAATCACCCAAGAAAGTTGAAGATGCACCCAAGCCTGCAGGCACACCCAAGAAACCTGAAGAGGCAACACCAAAAAAAACAGAAGAAAAGCAGACTCCATCCACACCTTCCTCCACAAAAGAAACCTCCCAACAACCCACTCCCACCTCTGCCGGGAAAAAAGTAAAAGTTGACTCCGCCGCTACAAGTACAACTGGGTTCACACCTGTCCCAGGTTTCAATTTCGTAGCTGCGACGGGCAACACAACACCCCCACCAGGCTTTACCTTCCCAACCGCATCACCAAGCACAACAACCGGCTTTGTAGTGCCATCAGGCACAGGGACAACAACCGGGTTTGTGGTTCCATCAAGCACAGGCACCAGTTCGGCAACAGGTTTTGTAATGCCACCAAGCACCACTACCACCGGGTTTGTGGCCCCTTCATCAGCCGCTCCCGCCACAGGATTCATATTTGGTGCCACCACAGCTTCTGCACCCACCACCACAGCCCCAGCAGCTGTACTACTCCCTTCCCTCCTAGTGCCAAACCTAATCAAATCACAGAATTCATGGACTTGTGCTTGCTGCACCACAGTTAATACCACTGACCTCTGTTCAATGTGCTGGGGTATTTTTTTTCCCACAAGAATGCTTCCCTATTTAACACCACCACAGTTCCCAAACCAAAGGAGTAAGATCAGGATAAACACATGCTTACATGTGGAATGAAAGAACTTGCTTTCATCATTTTTATTCCCAAAACTTTTTTTTATGTGTTCTCAGTAATGGCTGGGTTTGTGGTTGTAGTAGTTGTAGAAGTTGTTGTGGTGGTTGCGGTTGGGGTAGAGAGGACTGGTGAGGGGATTACGGGAGTGAGGTTAATGACTTGGCCTATCGATGGTGTAGTGAAGGGTGATGTGACACCATGGTCATGACACACCTGTTGCAATTGTGAAGGGGCACTTGTGGGTTCGTCTGCTCCCATGGGGAACGTGCCTGTTATGAATAAGGAAAACTAACTTTGGGTATGGAAAGGCAGGCACACCCCAGTGAATGGCATATGAACACTTCGAATTTACTTCTTGGTGAATCTTCACTGCTTCTTCAAATCCAACGTGCTGTGCCTTCATCACACTGTGTATTTTTACCTGAGGGAACTGGCATCCAAGGAAATACAAACTGTCTGGGGTTTTCAGGAGCAATTGGGATAAAAGAAAGATCAAAGGGTCCCAGGTTGGCAATTTGTGGAAAAACACTACACTCATTAATGAGGGGATGCAAGCTGAACTGAGGACAGATTACCTACAGTACCCAGTATCTCCTGCAAAGTAAACTTTAAAATTTTCGTTGGTTGTCAACACCTATATAAATATTATGAAGGTCGTTTCTAAAGTTGGTAAAAACCCATCCACCCCATAGAGAAGCATTGGCGTCAAGAACAGTGCTCCTTCCAGACCAATGCTGTGCAGGCACAAAGGTGAAGGTAACGTTGGAGTGTGCTGGAGAAGTATAAGAATCCCACCAGGTCAATTCTTCAACCTATGTTATTTATTGCAGCATAAAAATAAAGACACATTACCCTGGTGAAGCCACACTGCAGGAACCAAGATTTCGCTCCCTGGGGTAGTTTATTTATAACTACAACAATTAGAGAGATACAATAGGGACAAGAAACATTGGATCAAACAAGTTCTTCAGAGCACAAATTGTGGTGAAATCCAGATGGTCTACGTGATTATGGGATATCTAATGGGAGGACAGTGTATGTTTTCTTTGATGGAAAATAATCTTACAATGACAAAGTCTATTGAGGGTAAGTGTGCCAAATCAATTGGTGGCGGTCTCAATCTCTCTCTACCGATATATGTAAAACCAAGGTCAAGGCCAATTATTGGGCCCCATACTGCCGAAAAAATTATTACCACAAAAAGGTCAGATGGAACGTACTTGGGTCAGTGAGGATGTTGACTCCGTTTAGTCGAAGAAATTCTGTTGAGTGCCCCATCCAGCAGCACTTGTAGTGTTAAGACACATGGCAGAGGTTCAGGACAATACAAGATTTTGTGATGAGGCCAGCTGAGATTCAGTCACAGCACAAACAGGTATTGAAGCGTTGAGCTGCTCGAGAGTAGGTGGAGGTGGGCACTTGCGAGTGAAAAAGTTGAACATCTAAAAAGAAGAGAGCGTGTTCAGAAATGTGGACACACACAGTTCTATAGGTTTATCCTCTGTTCCTTATTAATGTAGTAGTGATGAGTGCACTGTAACCTTCTCCATAGTCCATATTCCAGTCCAAGTTGGCCACGGGTTACCTTGAACAAGCCTCATGTCACAATAACACTTCGAGAAAGGGGGAAAAAAAAATAACTGCCAGGCACACCGTAACTCACAGAACCAGTAAGTTTACTGTAGTTTGCACACAATATGAGTATGAATTGTTCCAAGGGGAAAGAAAAAAAAAAAAAAAGCCGTACCTTCTAATTACGAAGGGGGCGACGCCTCGGTACGCCGCCGGTCCCGACGACGTGGACGAAGCCGTTGGTTGGTCGCCAACATCGCCTGCCGAACCAGCCGTAGGCGTCGCCGACATCACCACCAACAACTGATTCGAATTCGCGGTAGTAGAAGATCCTGTGGTTCCGGAACTGGCTTTCAGTGCCTAATTCTGGCAGAACAATGACGAAGCTGTGGTTACAGCACATTGGGGAGGGGAGCCTGTACGGCACCCCGTTGACTCGTTCTGAGGAAAGCCTCAGAATGAACGGTTCAATGAGACGAAAAAGTTCTGTGACTTTTTAGCAGCGAAAAACCAACAAACCGAAGGAGCAACTGTCACACTATGCCGGCAGTGTCGTTACAGCTTTTCTTTTGCACGTACGATATATTCCAGCGATGTCAGGTACACCAAACACAAAACAAAAAAACCCAACATAAAGTGCTGAAACTAACTTTTTTCCCCCCTCCCCTTTTACACTTACATAGATAGTCGTCTATGCCGCGGGCAAGAAGAATCCCCCTGGGCCACCTGTGAAACTCGGGGAGACTGAGTGGAACGGACTCATGGAGCCACTCCCACCCTCGGCACCTGATTCCGCCAAGTTCGTGAAGTTCACTGTGCCGGTGCCAGCGCAGTACATGTTTGAGACTGCACAGAAGTTGATCCTGTGCGTGGTGTTTGAGCAGCCGCCACCTTCGTGCCAACCTTTCTGGGAAACGAAGATAAAGCTGGGAAAGCTGGTCAAGTTGGCATCTATTCAGAGCCGCCCTGGTGTTCCTCCTCAGTTTTTGAAGCTATATCAGGTTTTATTTTCTTTCTATCTTTTTTTCCCAAAAACAAAACAAGTGATCGGTGTCAACGAATGATTTCTCTCCCTTTTTTTTATTGTATTCCTTTTTTCCCCCTTAGCAGTATCCTCACAAGCTTCTTAGCATGTGGATGGGCCCCTTCCAATGGTGCAGTTCACAAAACCTTCAGGGAAAGTCATCATGGTAAAGCAGTACCCAGCAGTGGCTCCAGGACAACTTCTAGTAAGTGCCTTGGATCTAACAAAGCGCATTCCACCACCTGGTATCACTTTTATTCCTCCTATGGACGTTTTAGCCATTAAGGATGTATATCAGAACCCCCACTGGTACCTTCGTCTTTTAGTTGTATAAAGCTTAACAATACTAAGGCAAGTCGACTGCTCCACCATCGTTCAAGTAAAGGCTCAAGGTAGGGGAGTTTATAAAATGGCTTTGATAACCTTTCCAAAGATCTGATTGCAGCAGACTCTGGAGGGACATCCGACCCTTACTTCGGTAAGTATGTGCTTCCAAACTTTTTGTAACGCTTTCCAGTATGGAAAACTCCAAGTGGTGCTGTGGTGATGAAAAGCAAGTATATCAAAAAGACTCTGAATCCCGTGTGGAAGCCTTTCGAGGTGCAGAATACGAGTGGAGGTGAGCAGCTTTTCCTTTTTATAAGATGACGAACCTAAAACAGTTGATGGTGGCATGCTTCATCTTTTTGATCATGATACTCTCAAGGATGATCCTCTTGGAATTTCTCACTTCCCTTTCACTGCTTCAGACTTCCAAAATCTTGCACCAGGAGGTCGTATGGAAAGATGCCACCCAGTGCAGCACCCTAAGCGAGGCTCATCATCCGCAGCTGGAAATGTGCCTTCCCCATCACGTTGAAATTCTAGAAATAAAAATCCCTAGGTAACAGTTTCTGCTACCAAGCATATATTGAGTCGACGTCTTATGGCATCACATGTTGAACCTATGCTTTCTCATCCACTAGTGACAAACAGCGATACAAGCTACCTCAAGATACTGCCAACTTCCACGTTTTTGCAAGCTCTTGGATGTGGCATGAAAATGATCCCCTGGATGGTCTTGGATATGACAGGATCAAATGGGTCTATGCATGACATCGGGGAGCACCCAAATCCTGTACATATTTCAGTTCCTTCCTTTGACTTCAACTCAAACTATTCCCCTGTTTTTCCTTTTTGTGTGACAGTATGAGACCTGCATAACTGCTGTTGGAAAAGTGTTGAAGTCCTACACATCAGATAACATTTTCAACTTGTACCACCCTTCTTTCATCTTCTCTACTGAGCATCCTGTAGGTATGGATACGGCGGTGCCATTGACACCAACTTCCCCCCCTTCTTTGAGATGGGCAAATCCGATGGTGCATGCAAAAAAGGTGTTAAGGGTGTTTTGAAGGCGTACCACAAGGTTCGTCCCCGTATCAGGCTTGGTGATATGGGCTCCGCTAATGGTGGTGATATGGCCTGGAGAGCACAGGATCACCGCTACTTCTGTGACGATTTCTATCAAGTTTCTTTCCTTTCCTCCCACAAACTGAGCTTGCTCATGGCTTCAAGGTCATCAACCACGCATGTGATGTTATGGAAGCGAAGATCCAAAATATACCCATCAACCAGATGCCACCAGAGTACATGATACTGTGCTTCTTCATTGATGGTGATGGCTTCCGCATTCCCGGTATGTGTATGGTGTTCTTCAAGTCCATACTTACAAAGTATTCTATATCCAACAGCCACAAACAGAGCAATTATACGCGCAAGTGCACTCCCGATATCAATTGTTCTTGTTGGTGTTGGGAACTCCCGTTTCGACAACCTTTCCAAGTTTGATGCAGATGCCTCCTCCCCAGTAATCAAAACAGATGGCAAAACAGTAAAGGCAGCCCGCGATGTTGTTCAGGTAATTCCAATTCCCCAACAAAAAAAAACACAATCCCGTGAGTTGTTAGTTTACGTGGCCTAACTAACCTGCACAATTAGTTCGTCAAGTTCAACGAGTGTGTGATTGGGGGCAAACTCAAAAAGAAGCGCCTTCGTGCGGAGCTTCTGGCTGAAATCCCCACCCAAGTTGAGTCCTATCTTGGTCTCTACGGCGTGAGATTGATTTAAGATCCTGTGCACTGTACCACTTTGGCACTCTTCCACAAAAAAAGAAGCAGTAAAAAAATAACAACAGTTTTTTTTTTTACAAAACCCTAAGGGTACATTTTCAATTATTGACCACAGACACAGACAAACCACCTTGGACAGGAGTGCCCCTGCAGCAGGGTCCATCAGACTCACCGCCACACTTGCTGTTTTCGTTTCCGCTGACGCTGTTGCAACTGCAGTGCGGGTCACGCAGCCTTCCGCGAATGACAAAGTTCCACGCCAGCCTCACGAGCAGAACAGTCCAATAGACGTGCACGCACATGAGCATGACGAGCAGCCCGTTGAAAGTGGCGTAGGCCAGCCGCGCCCCGCGGTCCGCGGCCAAGGGAACCACTCGCGGTGCCGAGGCCAGCGACGCGTGCAGGATCACAAACGGGAACAGGTACAGCCGGGTCCATGTCCATGTGCCGATCAGTGTCAGATACACACCCACGATCACGGCTTTGCGCCGGGTCAAGTCCACTGCGAGCTTCTCGGCTGCAGGTTTTTGCTGTCAGTATTGGGTTTGGTTGGGTGTTGGTTTGGGATTGGATTGTTGGTTGGGGCTGTGGAGAGAGGATAAGTACCGTAGATAAGTACATCACATGTATCGTGGAGGATAAACACTAGGACACCGATTCTCAGCATGTTTTGCACATAAGAGAACACAATGAGAAGCAGAGCAACTGTGTGGTGGAGCAGCATCTCATCAAACTGCCCACTCACAGCGGATTTGAATAAGTTCCTCAGTAGAGATTTTATCCAAGTATCAATTCGTTCCGCACCGCCATTCATTTGCGCACAGTGGGCCTTGTGCTGTCTGAGAATGTGTTGCACACAAGAATGCAAATGATAAGACAGCTGCACAACGTAGTACGCTCTTATTGTTGAATGCATAGTGAACGGAATGCAAGGCCATTTCTCCCACAACAGTGATGCCAATTCATTGCCTTCAGTTTCCTTGTGCGGTCCTCCCATGGAAGAAGGAAACCACGGTTGTTCATGGAACAGCAACCAGCCAGTGGGTGCCACACACAAGAAGTAAACAAACTTGAATGCAATGGTACAAAATCGTTCCACGTGGAGTTCCTTATCCTCGGGGGTCTTTTTAGCGGTGGGAATCCACCCTTATCAGACTGGGTAACCACATAAAAAGCACATACACATAGCAAGTGCAACTGAGCAAATGGCCTGAGCAATACAGAGAACACCGCCCTCACTGCGCACATCCCAGCCAAAACAAGCAAGCTTCCACCCAGCTCCAAAAATTCCGGGTACCCACACATAACTTCCTCCTTAGCAAGGTTATCACTTCCAACTCCAATAGTAGTCCTAGCTGTATTTTGACTATCACTAATCCTGGAACATGCACACCGGCGCTGGTACATTCTCACTTGTGACGCAACAAAAGGCACACTGAAAGCAACTGCAATTCCCAGGAATATAAGGCAAATTCTAAGAAGCAACCAGCACCAGCACCAGCCGTGCAGGGTTCCCGTAGCCCCGATTATGGGTCGCCGTTGGCTCTGCTCTAGTCCTCGGTCGCGTGACTGCTGATGGTATTTGCGATTGAAAAGTCCACAAAGGAACGAGGAACCCCAAGTGATTTTCCTCACAAACAAAGATGCGCCAAATGAAATGCAGTTGCGGGGATGCGACGCCGGCACCTCGGAGAGTCGCTCCGACGACGGAGATCCCCTCTCGCCGCAATCAAAGAACTTTGCTTCGACATCGTTGTTTCGTTCGCTCGAGGTCTGATGCCATGTGGACGGAGACTCGTACGCCATCATCATGGGATGGGTCCGCTCGTTTTTTGTGGGTCTGCATCGGCACCAAACTTTTAAAAAAAAAAAAACTTACGATTTGTTTCCCAGAACAACAAAAACGAGGCCCTGGCTCGTTTGGAACTTGTGGCGAACTCGGGCTTCGACACAAGTTAAAAACGAGCCAGGGCCTCGTTTCGAAGAAGATTCACGATTGGTTATCAGTTCCAAAATTTGCTGGCATTCAGCATTATGGGGAATTGTGGTGTCAGATGGTAGCCTATAAGTTCATTGACTTTCTTTTCTGTATCATTTGCACCCAGTAAAACGTCTCGCTATTTGGATCAGTTTCCACTTCTGAGGAGAAGTTAGCTTCAGTAGTTAACAAGAAATGGTAATAATACGGAAGTGTGTAACAGTTAGCTGTCTCACCCCACGGAAGATTCGAATTTTACCCTAGGAAAAGGTCAAGGTCAACAGCATGTGGGAAATATTAATTAATACCAAAACCGTTACTAGGAGACCACGAGACAGCAAACTTGTTGCCTGGTCCTTCAAGGGTGTCAGCATGTTTTTCAGCCACAGGTTGCACTCAACAATCCCAGTCCCATCATCAACTTTTCATCACATTCAACATGAGCGAGGGAAATTGGCAAAACTTCCCCAAAGTGCCAGTGTCATGTAGCGAGCGCGTTACGTGAAAAGTTGTTGTTGGGAGTGTGTACCCATGAACGTGAATTTTGTCTCATAGCAAGACGACGAGCACGAGACCACAATCCCAGTGATTGACACCATCGGAACCGCGTGACCCATCAAATCCATGGCATCCCCCCCGTTTATGGAAACAAGACCAACGCCCCCCGGCGCAGAGCAATACGTGGACGCAGTTGCATTCGAGTGATTTGCAGTTGCATTCGAATTCGCTGTGGTGACGGCAGAAGTGCAAGTGTAGGGGCGAGAGCTTGGCGACGTGAAGCAAGGCAGAGAGTGGAGCTCGCAGGCGGCGACGGGCACGTGGACCTCCTCGACGGGGTCGAAGCGACGCGCGGGGGGCATGCCCGTCACGGGGAGCGTGACGCCCCGCTGCCGCTTGGGCAAAGGCGGCGCGGCGAAGTCGGCCGGAGTGGTCGTGGCGACGTTCCGGTGAGGCGGGGGAGCGACAGTTGCATTGCGCGAGGTCGGGGTGACGTCACGCCGAAAGAGAGGTTGCTGTTGTTGCTGTGCAGCCGACAACAGATCGGCACCTTTCATTATCGTCGCGGTTTTGGTGTTTTGATGACTTCCGGGAACACAACCGAGGAATTCTTGGTGTGAACGAGAGGAGCGGCAATGTCTGCCACCAAAACGGAGAGAAATTGTGTGATTAAACTGGGGGATGGGCGTGACATTGGGTACAGTCTTCACGGTAGATCCCATGGGCCTCACAGTTTTGTGCTCTTTTTATTCCCTGGCATACCAGGGAACAGGCTGTTCTTGCCTCCTACTGGTTTTTCCCAAGTTGTGACCACTTTTCTCCGTTGTTAACACGATGGACGTAGAGGCGAGGTTCCTTGAAATTGGTAGAATTTATGTACTGGACAGGTGTGGTGAAGTGTGGTGCCCTTGCTGTGAATTTTTACAAATCTTTGCAGACCAGGATTTGGTTTGTCAACGTATGCACCGAGAAGTCTGCTAGATTGGCCCAGTGACGTTGAAGAAGTTGCAGATCAACTTGGGATTCAAAAATTTTCTGTTGCTGGTTATTCTGCTGGTGGTCCTTTCGCTGTTGCATGTGCATATAAGGTTCTTGAATCAATTTAAAAAAAGAGTAATTTCATTACCATCCAGATTCCTCACCGGTTGAACAGTGTCCACATTATCAGTTCACTTTCTCCTCCTGAAGGAGACAATATCTATGAAGGTATTAGCTATATCCATGTGCAATGAAGTCTAACGCTTTTGAAAGGAATGACTTTAGAGAACAAATTTTCGTATTTCATTGCCTCACATTGCTACCCTATGCTTTGGGCTGCACTGCAATGTGGAGCAGGTATGACGCGTTCTTTTGGTCCGCAACGAGGGGCAATGAAAAAGGAATTCTCACAGTGCCCTGGAGATTCAACCTACATCAATAGTCACCCTGAGACTGTTGAAATTTTTCTTAACTGTGCTCGTGAGAATATTGGAAAGGTATAAGCAGTCACGCGTACCCGGTTTAATTAGCAGGTAGGGGAATCTCCTCACCATGAATACTCTGTAATTACACGAGACTGGGGCTTTCAACTTACCAAAATATTGTGTGATGCACCTATTCACGTGTGGCATGGCCTCCAGGACACAGGATGTGGGAGAGGAATGCTAAATTTACTGATTAAAAACATTCCCAACTGCATTCCGCACTTGTCCCCTGCTGAAGGGCACTTGCTTATATTTGAGCATTGGAGTGAGATTTTGCATACAGTGGTCACAGACAGTGCCACAGCATCCACCCTCCATACCAGCCCCAGCCCAACAGGAAATCATCACCACAAGCACAAAGCCCGGCACACTGCCAAAAGGCATTACTCCCACATCCACCACCATCATACTCATCATTCTCATCTTGAAACTCGCCATTCTCATTCTACTCCACATTGTCACTACAAGTCCAGCCACCCTGCACACAGCAAGCAAAGCACTCACAAGACCAAACACACAGCAAGAGACTATGCAGATTGATGACCCCTTTGCATTCAGTAAATAGGAGGTAAAGACTGCGAAAAACCTCTTAAACTAACAATACATTATAGGTTGCCGAATACAGGAGACCAAGGTTTCATCAACTCTCTTCAACATCTGCAGTAATTTTCTGAATTTATGTAAAATTGAAACATTGTAGTGCACACTAATTATATTGTACGTTCCTTGTGCCTCTCCAAATCTGCCTTCTTTCATGAACTTGGCGGGGTGGGCCTTCCCCCTGATTTCACCCACTTCACCTCCACAACACCAATTTTCATGCCAGTTGTGACATCAAATAGTCCCGTAAGCACAGGAAACGCGGTTCCCCCCTCAGGGGGAATCTTATACTCTAGCCATGCAACTTTTTTGGTGTAAGGCACAGCGGGAATAGCAACAATTCCGGTCCTAGTGCCCACCCGCGGGTTGGATTCCAGAGCACCAAAGGAAGCGAATGACATGCACGGGTTCGTGGCCACAATGTCGGGGACGTGGTAAATGTACAGGGCCTTTTCACCGCTGTGCACGCAGATGTGTTCCTTGCCGACTATCTCGAGGAAGCAGGGGCGGGCGAAGACTGAGGTATTGCCTGTCCTTGTGTTGTATATGATGTGCTTGGTCTGGGTGGAGAATATGGTTAACACATCGTCACCCACGCACATGCAGCTTCCGCTACCGTCCAGAAAGCCTGAGGGCCCTCGCCCGCCAACGCCTGCATCAGGAACATCGATGTCCCTCACCACAGTAAGAAGCCCGTCAGCAAAAGTCTGTTTCAAGTCCACAAATACCACGCAAGGGCGGGCTTCCCTCCCCCCCCCGCCGCCTCCAGGGGGCACGCTGACCGCCATGATCGCCAGCGTGTTGCCCCCCACGAACGTGGCACCGCCGTCGTACCCGGCATACAGCGTGCAAGGCAGGCCCCTCAGCTCCCTCTTCCCCCGCAGCTCGCCCCCGGCGGCCTTCCACACCACCAGCGAGTGTCTGCCTACGAACACGATCCACCTGGTGTTGCACACGGCGGGGTGGTCGCTCTCGTGGAAGTCGGGCACCGCCACGTCGCCGCCCCAGGCCACGACGGAGTACCGGGGCCGGCGGCTGCCGATCGTGTCCCTCGAGGCCAGGAAGCGGCCGCGGCCCAGCGACCCGCGGAGGAGCAGCCCGCGGCCCTCGGCCGCCCCGGGCGACAGCGCCAGGCGGCACTCGCCGCGCACGACGCCGCCCGACGCGGACAGCCCCAGGAACACGTGCACCAGCGCCTCCCTGTTGGCGGGCGGGTCGCAGCGCACGCGGAGGGTGCCGCAGACCTCGCGGGCCACGCGCATGATCCAGCGCGACCGCAGGTCCATGAGCACGGTGCAGGGCAGGCGGCGCGCGGGGCTGGAGGCGCCGCAGCGGGGCACCAGGGCCGCGGCGGCCAGGGCGAGGAACTGGTCGCGGGTCGCCGCAGCGCGCTCGCTGGTGAAGGACGCCGACACCTCGTACTGGCGCTCCCAGTCCAGTAACTTGGAGTTGTATTCGAAGTCGTCGGGGCGCGCGCACATGCTCTCGTAGTAATACCGATGTATCACCATGGCGTAGTAGGTGTCGAGGCCCCACATGTCGATAGGGTGCAAGTCCCACCAACGGACCGTTCTACAATGGCTCATCAAAAAGCCGTTGTCCGAAGGGAATAAAATACAATTCCTGCCATTATTTTAAACAAACATTTTTATGTACGGGACGCTGCTACTGCTCCGAGTATCTCTTTCTTTGTCTTCTCCAATTGTGTATTGAACATTGACAGCAGTTCTGCCTAAGGAAGCGTTAACTGCAGCGCCAATTTGACAAGGGAAGAAACCCGGAGTGCAACAAGGTCCACTTGAGTAACAGCTGCTGAGCTGTCAGTCTGTATTGATTGTATTTGGTGGGAGCGAAAATTGGGTGCAAAAAAAAGAGTACCTTGGTTGACTGGTAAGGTGGTGGAGATATCTCATCTTCACCTAACAAAGTTTAATTAGCCTCTTTACGAAAGGAAAGGGGACAACATTTTGGAACTGGCGTGCTATACACTGTCTGATCTCGTGCTGTGATTTGGCGAAGTGAGGCGTTGCTTCCTTCAAGTGGCCAGCAGAGAAATTTATTTGGTAGTTTAGGTGGGGAGAAAGGAAATATGGTTAGAAAGATTTCAAACCTTGGTTGAGAAGTTTCAAAATAGCATCATCTAGTGTTCTAGCAAATTCTACCGCTTCTTTTTGAGTTGCAAAATTTAAGCCATAACTGACTCTTCCATCAGACCACTGATGAAAAACATTGCTAACACGTGTGTACACCAATTCCCGAAACAGCGGGGTATTTATAACAACCTGCAATTTCATGCATTCCCACGAGTCAGTAAAACCCCCTCAAAGACTTTCAAATACAAAAAAGAGAAAAGAAAGGCAGAAGAAGTGAAGGGGAGGGGGGGAGGGGGGAGCAGGGGAATAAATAAATACACACACATCTTCCGTCTTTGTGTCGACCGCTACAATCCTAAACGTCTGGGTGTTTGGCGAGGACATCAGGTCCACCCGCGACAGCCCGCCGTCGCCCGCGCGCCACAGGTTCGTGCACGCCTCGTAGTAGTACACCGCCGCCCTCACCGCCACGATGCTGATCTCCCCCCCGTAGCCAAACACCGCCCCCGACGACGACGCGGCGCCGCTGCCGTCGCTGTTGCCGCTCGCCGATCCTTCCCCTCCCTCTTTGTTTGCGTCGGCGTCGTTCGCGTGATGCGTCGCCAGGTGCGTAGGCAGCTGCGCCATCACTTCCAAAAAAAAAGAACTACTTTTTGTTGGTGCTGCCGAAAAGAAAACAACAATTCAACGAAACCAACATCTTCGCTGAACCCTGTCACACCACCAAGAAAAATGAGTACCGAACCTTGTTCTTTTGACTTTGCAACAGGCAGTGAAACAAACTTGGAAAGTTTAGGGGAAGAGGCGGTTCGGGTCGCGAGGGAACATGGATGTCTTCCTGATGTTCTTGAGGCCCAGGTACAGCATGGTAACCCTTTCTAGACCAATGCCGGCTCCGGCGTGTGGTGGTGCACCCCACCTGTGAGGGAACGTGTTGTGAGTTCACTTGGTTAAGCAAAGCGGGTTGGGGAAAGGAAACCTGAAAGAGTCAATGTAGTCCTTGATGGTGTCTGGTTTGACTCCCTTGGCAGTCGCGCGCTTGATCAGCAACTCTGGGTCGTGAACTCGTTGAGAGCCAGAGCAAATCTCTTGTCCCCTCAGGAAGATATCGTACGAATTTGAGTAGTTCTGAGACGAACATTACGAAAGAAGTTGGGTGGAATCTTTACAGACAGGGTCAACGGGGTCGGGCATAGTATAGAAAGGTCGGGCACATGCTGGGAATTTGTCAAGAATGTAGACGTCCGTATTGTACTTCTGCTTCACCAACTCACCTAATTAATTGTTACATGGTTAATAGTATCAGATGAAAGTTATACCCAGGCGAATTTCTTGTGGGGTAGTCAAATCGCTTAGAGGATCCATATCAACTCCGGCCTCTCTAAGCATTTGTACAGCCTCTGGGAATTTCAACCGCATTATTGGTTTGTACACCAAAGGCTGCAGAGGGTACTGCTGATTGACAATGGCAATATCGGCAGCGAACCGTGTTTCAAGGCCATGGAACAAGTAGTTGAACATTCCTTCAAGTACATCCAGGACTTCATGGTAGTGCTCTAGGTTGCGTTAGTACGAAAAGGCTGCTGACTGGAGCTCAGAAGACCATAGAAAGCCATTTCAATATCGAGACCCATGAATTCCGTAAGGTGTCTGCGTGTATGGCTGTTTTCAGCCCTGAATACAGGACCAACTTCAAAAACGCGATCAAGATCCGCAGTTATAGCCATTTGCTTATACAGCTGTGGGGATTGTGCGAGGTAAGCCTTTCCTGAAAGGTCGTTACTCCAAGAAAATATCATTCAAAAGAAGTTTACTGTCAAAGTAGTCAACAGAAAAGATGTTTGCGCCACCCTCACTGGAGCACCCAATAAGTTTAGGGGTGTGAATCTCAACAAAGTCCTGTGTGTACATGTACTCACGGAACAGTTGGGCCACAGCAGATTGAAGTCGGAAAATTGCATGATTAGCGGGTGTCTAAAGAGTATTATTTATGTCATTTGAATGAGGGAAAGATTAAGGGGTATACCCTCAAATCCACAACACGGTGGTCCAATCGAGCTTCTTGATTAACACGGACAAAGGACTTTGAAAAAGTTGGGAAAGGAAGGTTACAGAGGTGGGATATACTTGGGCTTTAACACGTTCAGCCTCCAACTTTGCCAACTCTTCTTTAACTGGAGATGCATTCTGCTCTTCGGGTGTGTGCTTGGTTTTCAAAGCCTCAATCTAACCAATGATTAGGAAACATTGGGAGAAAGAAGCTTTTACTTGTTTTCCTAATTGCTCCACCAGGGCTTTCTGCTGCTTAAGGAAAGGAGACGGGCGCGATAAATCTTCTAGTTGCAGAGGAAGGGGCTATTGGAGAAAATTAATGACAAGAAGGAAAAGTGATAGGACTACCGCTGCGGCACTGACTACAAACAGCTTTTGTCCAAGAACTTCAACCTCCCTCTGACTGGCTTTTTCAATGGGAACAGGTGACGTCTTTACTTGCCCAACAATATCAACTATAGACTCGTTTGTTACTCTGTGAAGAAAAGTTAGGGAAGCAGTGACATGTTAATGTACTTGGAAGCAAAGGTAACTAGGGCTTTTGGACACGTCTCACTCTTTTCAAAGAGGCACTGCACGGAGAATTGACCTTGCCTTAAAAGAATAAAGCATAGGTTTCCTAAATAAGGAAAGATATTAGGCTCTCATGGGAACTTTGGAGTTCTAAGGAGAACCTTTTGCCCTTGAAGCGAACACACGGCCCCTCAGTAATACTGTCTTTCCGTTTGAAGTGGGATCAAGTGTTTTCAACTTGGTGTACTGAGCATTCTCCCTCGTTTGGGATTGATTGAGTATCTTGACTCCAAACACTTGGTCCATTGTACCAGAAGCAGCTGTGGTTGCAGTTGCTGCTGCTGCAGCAGTCGACTTAGTCGCAGCGACTTTTGCTGCCTGCATAAATATTGAAACTTTTAGAAAGAGAGGAAAAAAGTGGTTAAGCAGATAAAGAACAAACTGTTTCTGTTTTCCTCTTCTCTTTAGCTTGTTGTTTTGCAAGCTTCTTGGCGGCACTTGAATAATATTAGTTCACCAGGGAAAAGAAAAAAAAAAAAAAGGAGCAAAAGCCAAAAAAAACCATACGCTTTGGATGGGGCAGTTGTCGCTGCTGCGGCGGCAGAAGATGTGGCCGGTGTCGTAACTTCGGCAGGTGGCTGTGACATTCCTTGAGCGGCTTTTTTTGTTTTTGTGTGATGTGATGATTTTGGGTTTTTTGTGGAACACTGCAACTGAGTGGGTTTTTAATCTTCAGATGGCAATTACCTCCACAGAACTGGAACGGGAAAACAGACCACATCACCTCAGGAGCCGCATTCTACTCCATTGTCCAATTGTCTGACCTCACAGGAACTTGATTTGTTTCTCAGGCACTATCTTCAGCCCCCCCCAGGGAGTTTCCTCGCTTTCTCTTCCTCCACTTCTTCCGACGAGTCTGGTCACTTCCACTACTTGGAGATCTGATTTTGACACATTCGTTCCGCTGCCTGTTTACTTTTCAAGGACATACGGACAAATCCTATAAAAAAAAATAAAAAAAATATGTTTAGTGGATCGACGACGTACGCTGTTGCGAAGTGCAAGTTTGATGCCCAAACCGACGCTCAACTGTCCATACAACAAGGCGAAACGATCGAGGTATTTGACAGCTTGAGAAAGAAAAAAAACCGACGTAAAGAAGGGACCGTTTTATGTGACTGGCAATACAAAATACAGGTTTTGAAGAAGTACCCCCAAGGATGGACTTACGGAAGAAATAAAGACGGCAAAGTGGGCATCTTTCCCAGCAGTTACGTCGAAGAAACAACGGCGGCCGCAATTGGACCAGTTAAATTCAGGTGCGGTTGTAATGCAAGTTTGTTGCCATTTTGTGACGTTGTGCCTGATCAACCTTTGCTGTCATTATTATGCACAGAGTTCGGGCTATATATGACTACACTGGTAGCTCTCCAAGCGAACTGTCCTTCAAAACGGGTGACGATCTCGACATAGTGGCTGATAACCTTCCTGGTGGTTGGTGGCGTGCAGTAACGCAGGGCAAAATTGGTCACATACCCTCTGGATTTGTGCAGAGATTGCCTGATCATCTACAACCACAGGGGGTTGATACCAAACCAACACCGCCACAAACAACCCAGCAACCAGAAACACCACAAACACAGCCGTCACCACAAGTACAACCGTCCTCACAAGCACAACCACAAGCACAACCGCAAGCACAAGCAGATAAACTCCAGCCTGCTGCTATCACCAGCGACTCCCCCAGTGGCTCCGCTACTCCTGGTGTGGTCCAGCAGTACCCATATAGAGCCCGTGCAAGATATAGCTATGCTTCTGTGAAGGATGCAGAGCTGTCATTTAACAGAGATGACGAGCTCACTATTCTTAACAGAGGCAACAATGGCTGGATACTTGGTGTTTTGAACAATAAATATGGGTACTTACCTGCCCTTTATGTGGAAAAAATCGGTACTGATCCTTTTTTTCATGGTTTTCCAACATACATATATTACAGAAAGCGGCGAACCCTCTTCACGGCCTGCAACCGAAAAGAGGACTCCACCGACAAATTCCGTAAATCAAACTGACACAGCAAATCCTGTATCAGTTTCAACTGATGTCCCTCAATCAAGTGGGCCCTCCAATAGTTCCCTCCCTTCAAATCAGGAAACACAGACCCCTATCACCCAAGAAACACGAAGCCCTGTAACTCAAGAAACATGTGTACCAGTGGAATCGGCTTTGCCTTCCAATCAGACATCTAATGAACTATCACCAGCCACTCCCAACACAGCTATTACAAGCACACCTCAGCTTCCTTGTGCAACTAAAGCTACAGATAACCCCACTGTTCTAGTACAAGTAGACCATTCGACAAATTCCTCTCTTGCGCCCATAGGTTCCAGTTCTGAGAAACCCTCACCTACTGCGCCTCTTGACGCACAGCTACACGCCGAACAGACACAATTTACTGCACAAGCTATCGCGCCCGTACAACAAGCAGCAGATGTTCAAAAAATACCGGTTGATAAAAGTATTTTTCTTGCAACTAACAAAACCATATTAGCAGGTGCCATATAAGGCCACAGCATTATACGATTTTAAAGCCACCAAACCGCATGAACTTGGCTTCTCCAAAGGGGATGAAATTATTATCGTAAAGCCTTTGCAAAAGGTTGGCTTGAAGTGGATTAACAATTAAGTGAACCTTATTGAAGGGATGGCTCTTCGGTTCAAGAGGCGATGTGGGCGGCATAGTGCCATCGAAATTCGTGAAATTCCTTGAACAGCTTGCCCTGCCACTAAAACTCGAGTCTTCCCCTTCAAGTTCATTATGCACCAAAACTCCTGAAGCTGCAACGAAACTGTATGCTGTACTTTGTGAGGTAAAATCTAATTCTTTTAGGGAAAAACATCCCGAGTTCCATAAGGAGCAACAATTTGGAATTCATGGGATGCCGATTGAATGGTTTACTTCCTCTGCTGCAGTATCTTTTTTGTGCCAGTTATGCAAGCATGTTGCTGTGATACCTGTCTTCCATTCAAAAAGCGAGGTCTCAACCAACAACTATTCACCTCAAAATCTCCAACTGAGTCATGGCTTTTGTAGAATGCTGTGTTTTGTCGAAAGTGCATCGACAACTGGATAGAACGCTTCAAATGCTGCCCACTTTGCTCGGAAACCGTAACACATTCAGAGATGCTTCCTCTTCCTCCAGCACTGATGGTAGAATACCTTGGGTATAGCAGCGATCCGATTGCTTACACACTTGCTCATTCCATACAGGTTGCAAGTGAGATGCAATAATCACGGCTGCACATACACCTGTCCTCTCTCAATGAGAGAGAGGCACCTTGCCGCGTGCCAGTACCAACAAACGCACTGCCCAAGCGTTCAATGCTGGCACACACTGCCGCGCCGGGTTCTCCACAATCACGTATGTACCTGCTCGGTGCTCAACAGGCCTCCTCCATCAGAAGGGATTGTCAACTGCTCTACCCCAACGTGCCCATGGATGGGACACAAAGAGGAAATGCACAACCACATAAGAGAATACCAGCCAGAGCACTTTGATGCACTGGGTACAGTACTTGCCACAATGATGCGGGAACACATGGAGTTACAGAACACTGTGTTTGTTTTACAGGAGACTGTTCAAAGCCAAAAAACTGTGATCGACAGTCTCACCTCCATTGTAAACAAGTTCCCACCCTCTCAACTGTAACAACTAAAACAACAGCACCATTTTTTTTTCCCTCTCAAATCGATGAGGGTGATACTTGTAAATTCGAAGGGATGTGGTGTTGGAGTTGTATGTATGAGGAAGACCAGGGGGCTGGAGACCAACACCACCAAGAGAGTTATTGATGGACAAATCTGAGGCTGCTCCCCTCATCAAGTGAAAAAGCTCAAATGTCGAAATAGATTTCACTTTCAAAGCAACAACGATGAGCACCGCGCCGCAGGCCGACTCAGACCCCCCATTATCGCCACCGGTACATGACACGTCGATCTCAAAACGGCAGACACAACGGAATGCGGCAGACGCAGTACCGGCGATAAGATCTTTGAGTGACCTAGCAGCAATATGCAATGTTGGCAGCACTAAAAGTAGCGCTAGTGGCAGCAGCAGTAGCAACAGAAGTAGAAGTAATAATGGCAGTACACAGAGATCCGGGGTCAGTGGGAGGCAGGGGGAGACAGGGGGCGTTTGTGACGGCAATGCCTTGACGTGGTTGTTTTTGGCTGGCTTGGCTCTGTTCACTGCTGTTTCTTTGTTTCACTCGTACTCCATCCAGTTTGGTGACAATCTGGACAGAGGTTTCCTTTATTGATCGATGTCTTTATTAAATGTAGATTAATTTGTACCCTTTTTTTTTTCCCCTTCCTTTATCTCATTATCCTCTCTGTGGGTGTTAAGGACGTGTTAGTAGGACAAAAGCTATTACCCTTGAATTGAGTGTGGAACTTGAGGTGCAAAATACTGTCCAATTCACGCACAAACGCCAAAACAAAGCATAAATGTAACTATACGAGTATGCATATACCAACAAATAGGGCTGAGGCTGGAATATAACGAAATTAGGATTTGTATACAGGGAAGGAGATTACAGTCCCGTATAGGAGGATTCAAATATGTCCTCATTGTCATGGGACGGGAGCTGAAACAACCAACGATCTAGTGAAGTGTTCAGCTTGCCAAGGGTGTGTTCTTTTTTTTTTTTGACTACTCACTTCCTGATTGACTACAGCAAGGGGCACGTAGAAAGAAAGCAGGGAATGGGATCTTTAGGCTTTTTTGCCTTTCAAGAGAGGTTATTCTCCGGTATACTTCTTGTTTTCGAATATCCATAGGTGTGAGAAATGCCGTGGCACTGGGGTACTGATTAAGCATACTTGTCACCAATGTGGAGGCAGTGGAACTATAACAGTAGGAGATTCTGTAGTTGTGTCAATACCCCCGGGTGCCGCTAGCGATTCTATCTTTGTACTTGACTTTCTTGTAGCATTTTCCCTGACTCTGAAAACAGGTCTTTCCTGAGAAATCAAATGAAATGTTAGGAGGCGTTATTCCAGGGTTTCTCACTTCCCTCGATTTACTTTCTCACCCACATCATTCTTCAGGGATGTACGAGTCAATCTTAGGGTCAAGCCACACCCTGACTTTGTGCGCATAAATGACACCCTAAAAACTAGCACCACAGTGTCTTTATTGGAAGTGTGATCATTTTGAAGCATCGGAAAACGACTAACAAAATCTCAGGCACTTGTTGGGTTTGTTCAAGAAATAAAGCACCTTGATGGCCACATTGTGTATCTGAATTCATCCATTTCCACCTTTCCAAGTAAGCAGTTTTACCTTACTAACCCATTGGCAAACACTTACGCAACCAAGACACACTCACACTGAAGGGGGAGGGCATGCCTTGTGGGAAACCACCATCCCCAGTGGTCAAGCTTCTGTGTTGGTATATGAGTCGGCCTTTGCCTACCTGTTCTGGTGACCTCCTTGTCAACATTAACGTGCGGTACCCCAGAAGCCTCAGCCTAAGACAAACCGCCGGTTGGTGAACCCCATAACCTAATTTACTGCAACTCCCCACGACTAACACTCCCTCGTGCAGGGCTGAGACAACTCCTGGCGGACGAGGACACGAATGCAGGCACGGAAGCCGCACCCCATTAAAACCTGTAAAAAACCAAAAGGTACACTGGCCAAGATCAAAGAACGTACAACCCGTAGGTTTTTTTTTTTTGTGAAGAAGTAAAGAAGAGTACTGGCCAAGGCAAGAGGATCTGCGTAAAACGCCGAAAGCGGAAAACAAAAAAAAACAACAAAGAAACAAAAAAAAAAAAAAAAAGGGAAATTACTTTTCAATAATCTTCGCCTCGCCCCCAACGACAAAATGAACAAGGAGATCGCCCTGTCGGTGTTTGAGAACCACGAGGATTCGCACTCGCCCCCCTCCTCTTCGTCATCGCCGTCGCCGGGCGCGTCCTCGGAGCCGAACGGCAAAGCGGTCGCCGCGCCGGCCGAGGCGACGAAAATCAAGTACGTGCTGCGGTTCGGCAACAGGACGTGGGCGCCGGTCCTCGTGATCTCCATTACGCTGTCGCTCTCGATCCTGGGGTTCGTGTACAACTACTTCGGGGTGACGTGGTACGCGCAGTACTACATCCCGTGCCTGGGGTACAACATCCTGTGCAGCATATACATGACGCACTTCTGGCCCAACGCCCCGTCGCCGCTGAAGAAGCCGCACCCGCTGGGGGCCGAGAGGTACGTCATAGCGTTCGTGGCGATGCTGGGGATGTACTTTATACACCAGGTCATACTGCGGTCGTTCCTGGACTCCCCGGCAAAGGTGATGAACGCGCACATCGCCTATATCTTGATTGGATTCTTCTTTGGCGCCTGGGAGGACGTGTGCTTTGAGGGGAAGCTGCTGGGGTGGACTGGCGTGGTCCGCGGCGTGGCGTGGTACGTGATTACTTGGGGGGTATGGTGCATACTGATGCTCGGCATTACTGGGATCCACCGGGATCACTACAACGCCATATTTGTAAACTGGTTCCTGAGCTGGCTCCAAATGGCTATTGTAACGCAGCTGTGGGTCGGGATATGGTTTAAGGATATACTGCAGATGTTCAAGCACATCTCCATCTACATAAGAGGGATAGTGCTCACCGGCCTCATCGTACTAAACGGAGTAGCCCTCTCGCACATAATCTACGGGTTCACAGTGCTCTACTGCGAAGAGTGCAAGCCCGGCGACATGTGGCACTTTGGCGTGGCCTGCGGGTCCTACCCCCTCATTCCGATCCTGTGCATGGGCCTGTACGGCAACGCCTTCCGCGAGCTGAAGCAGCCAGCCCTGCGGGTTGTCTGCTCCTGGGCGTACGTCCAAGCCGTCGCCGTCTCGGACTTCTTCCTCTTCCACCTCATATGCTCCCCGATGCACATGATGGGCCACCAGCAGAGCTGGTTCCACGACAACGAGCTGGTGGTGAACTTCACCATCGCCCTGCTGCTTCTGACGTGGAACTGGTTCACGCAGCGCTGGCTGTTCGTCAAGGCCGAGCTCCCGCCCAGCGTCCTGCTGGTCACGCCAAGCTCCGTCAGCCCGTCGTTGGACACCGGTGCCTCGGGCGGAGGAGGGGGAGGAGGAAAGGACAAGGCCGGATCTGCCGCAGGCAACTCGAACCACTCGGACGACGACGGAGGAGGCTGCAGCAGCGACGAGGACGGTGTCGGCGACGACGGCGACGGCGTCAGCAGTGCAGTTGCTGAGAAGCACCGGCACAGGCACCACCACCATTCAGCAACACGACGGGGATCCCATAAGGACAGACCGGCAGACGAGGGCGATGCCGATGATGTGTGAAGGAAACCAAGCAAAGGCGTTGGTCTTTTTTTTTTTATTATTATTGTTTTAAAGAGAACAAACTGCCGAGCTTAGAATTTTATTAGTTTCAGGAAGATCGCATTGATGTTGGTACAGAGAGAATAACATTCTCGGAACCTATTTCGGTAATACTACGACAATCATCCTTTTGACACAAGGAAGTTGTCTACTTCAATCCGTTTCCGCAAGGAGTGGCATTTGAGTACCCACTCGGGCTTGACTATCAGAAGTTCTGGGTGTTCCTGCTTGGCGTCATCAAAGGTGTCATCCCATGAAGCGGTGGTGATGACGTGTGTGGTTCCGGGAAGTAGGTAGTCCAAAACCTCCCTTTTTTGGGTTGTTAGGCGACGATAATATAAACAAAGTGCTTTGGATACCCGTTATAAGCAAGCAGGTACCGATAAAGGGAGTTCCGGAGGTCATCAGAAATCTCACCTGTTAAGAAGGCTTGCACTCCAGTGAAAAAATCGGGAAGGGGCTTTAAGGGACCTTGTTGAGTAAGAATTGCCATTACAGTATGGTGTGACCAAACCTGGGTGCCCAATAAGACTTAGCTTATCCAATTGAACACTTGGTGTATCATCACTAGATGGTATGCTAATCTCTGGGGGTACAACAAATTTGTCTGGTGTCGGTTGGACTGATGAGGGTGGATGGTTCCGGATTTCTGGCGCTTTTGTGATTTGTGGCACTGGTTCTACCTCCGGGTCATCATTCATAAAACTGGATTTCTGTGTTGAGGACATTGCCCTCTATTTCTTGTTAAAGGTTGCAGCAAATTAAGGCCAGCGTACAATAAGGTTCATCGCTATAAAATCGGTGTCTTCCATATCAACGTTGCTTGATCGATTTTGTGTACTGGGTGGTGGTAATCGCTTTTCTTTTGAAGGGTGCGGCAGACCTCCAAGAGTATCCTGCACTTTCATTAACGAAGAAAAATATTAAAGCAACGGACTTGAGCCTTCGGTAGCTCTTTATGTTCGATTCTGGGTTTTTTGCTGCTCGGAGTCCGCGGAAATTCTTCAAAGTGATGCTTCTACAGACAATAAGAGCACAGGAAGGGCGCAGGAAAACCACTTCAACGTGTTTTTCATTAAATCTCAAATCGTTGTCTTCGTCACTGAGACCGTCACTTGATCCGCTTAATATTGATTCTGCATGATAGTGGTAAGAAGGGGTAAATGAATATGTTTTTGTGCCTTGCTCAATCTCTTGTGTGCTTCTCGTGTCTATAAAGCTATCACGCGTATCATATTCATCGGGCCCTGAACTCTCATACTCACTGTCTGGGTCCTCACCAGCCTTCAGTTTCTTTTTTTTCTTTGTAGGGGATGTTGAAACAGACTTGGGAATTTTTTTTTGTTGCGTCACATCTGAAGTTTGAGTGCGGAGAGATTCATTGCTGCAAAGTATAAGATTGATTAAACAGTAAAATATGGAACTTAGGTGCTTTAGACCGAGTGTTGTATAATTCTGGTTCTGTGTCCTCTTCCTTTTCTTCTTCTTGCCCCCAAGTATTTGCTTCCTCCTGCAATTGGTAATCCGATTCATTTAGCTTGCATTCTACACTACTGGAATCATAAATCTTTTGCAAAAGTGGATTAGCCTTCTCAAGATAAAGATATATACCCATTGCTTCATAACCACTGCTCCTCCTCTAGCAATCATTTCACGATATTTGGGAGTGGCACTAAATTCACAAATCAAGTGTGTAGCCTCTTCACTGATAAAATTAATTACAGAGTTAAAGGAAGAGTTCTAGAACCAGTTATTTGTGTAGCTTCCTCCCATTGCCACAATTTTTTCTCTCAGCGTTGCTCTTTCGGGATTTTCAATTCCAGAAATCGCAATTACCAACCCCTTCTAAATGTAATCTTAGTATATTAAAATGCAATAAAAGGCGTACGAATGGAAGAGCGGATTCCTTTTCTAACGAATTTCCTTGCCGAGTAGTGACAGTTACGGGAGTAATCACTTCTTCCTTAATTGTACTCTTGGGGTTTGCACATGATTTGCGCTCTAAAGTTGCCACTTCGGTAACAACCTGAGGTTGGCTATGTGACAATGGAATTGTTTCTTTCTTGAATCTGACAATGCCATCAGTAAGTCCAAAGCCATTGAAAAGAGATACACTTGACTAGGAGGCTTCTTCATTGCTGGGATAATTATTACATTCTCGGGTTTGGGAGTCTTGATTGGATGCAAGCATGATGACATTCCATTGTCATCTGTATCTTCCCCAGAGTCAGAACTTGTACGCAGTTGTGCAACACTCTTAGGGCGAGGTGACTGTTGTTCTCTGACCCCAGGTAATTGAGGCATAGAGGGCTTCAATACATTTGACTGAGGTTTTGGTTTCTCAGGACTTAAAGGATGAGTTATGCTGGTAGTCTTGACTGATGTTGAACTGGATGCCTATACGAGGCAAGCTTGAGGTGAAGTGACGAGATGCAATGAATAAATCACCTTGTCCAATTGTGCAGTTTGATCAACATTGAAGCGTATAAAACACAACCCAAGTGGTTTGTCATGACGATAGCGAGATGAGCACACCACATGCACATATTCCCACTGTGTTAGGGAAGGTCAATAAATGCACAATTACAGTATACAACAAGCTTTTTCATTGCATATTGGCTTTGTCAGCTTATCCAAGCCAAAGAACTTGACTCTATCACGGTTTGTGCCTTCCTTGGCCTCTTGTGGTGAAATAAATGCCGTTGCTCTTAGTATAACCTTTTAAAGTGAGGGAAAAAAAATACAAGATATAGACATAGATTTCTATTCTTTGTATATCATTGGATATATACGGGGGTAGTGGGGAACAGCACCTTGTAAGATGGCTTTGCACCCTTTGCAGGAGGGTGGTACACCAACACCTCAACAAACTCGGACCCGGCGTTTCCTATGTCCACGTTGCGGACCACCGTGGGCTCCGCGAACGCGAGGTCGAGCGTCGCCTGGTTGTCGGGCAGCGCCTCGCTGCGCGCCGACGTCAGCCACTGCCGCTCGTGCGCCGTCGTGGTCACGTTGCGCGCGGGGTGCGAGGGGCTCTCGCTGCTGCACCCTGTGATGCGGAACTCGGCCCCGTTGTTGTTGCTGCTGTCTGCTGATGCCATTTTGTGTTGTCGTTTGTGGAGGGAAAAATGATCATTGAATTGATCCAGGTTGGGGTGAACCGACGTTAAGGCTTCATGTTGTATCCTCCTGGGGTAGTATCCAAACTCGTGGGAAAACTACTTGAACGCCCCAGCCTGCGTTTGGGGGCAACTACGATGGTATCCAGTGTCTCCCAGATTGGACTCTGAGAGCGTACGGAGACTGGTTTCCTCATTGAAAAATTAACGAATGGGTGGAGCGCAGAGCGACGAGCCGAGTGTTACAATAGAAGACCCGGAGTTGTTGGAATCTGCGCGCAACGGCTACGTGGGGCTGTGCAAACTTTTGGCGTCCACTGCAAACAGTTCGTACGATTTGGCCATTTTTGCAATCTAAAAGACACAAACACAAGGAGGTAGGGTGAGGGCCAATGTCAATTGCCGCGACCCCGTGACCAAATTCACACCGCTGCACATTTGCATTGCTGCTGGTGACTTGAAGGCAGTGAAGCTTATACTGCAACAACCAGGCTTGCAGGTGCTTCCCTCACATTTTTCCTGCCAGTCCTTGCCACTAAAACTTCAGTGCAATAGATTGACACCCCAAATGGGGACATGCTATCAGCTCTTGCGTTTGCCATCAAATTAAAATCCTGTGACATTGCCACTCTTCTGCTGAACAATGGTTGTCCTTGTTGCTGATTGTGCCGTATTGAAGTGATCAACTCCACGCAAAAGGTGCGCAATCTGATGCATGTGATGCCAGTGGAAGAACACCCCTTGACATTGCGCTTATTGGAGGAGAGCCAAACTGCATTTCGTTAATGTGAGTATAGTACTTGTTTTTCCCCAAAAAATAAGGATTTGAAGGCTCAAGAGAACTCCTCCAGAAGATTATACGTCAAAGGTGCAACACGAAATAATGATACTATGCAATTACACTCATTTCAGGTGTACGATTTAAATCCACTTTCCAAAGTTGTATTTCATGAACTACCCCAATTCATCCCGCTGTTGCTAGAGAGAGGTGTAACTCCAGACTACTGCACAAAAGTTCCCCCAATCCTCTCCTTCCAATATAAATCATCTTTAGAATGGCACAACAGCACTTCATACTGCATGCCAATTAAGTAATTATGCAGAGATGGTTTATCATCTTTTTGAGCACACTTCCTGTTCTGTTAACGTCACAGATAAGAGAGGTGCGTTTACTTTTACTTTTATTTTCTCTCACGTGATTCTTGGTAGGTATCACACCTCTTCACATAGCTGCCAAAAGGAATTTGTTCGATCTATTTACTTTCTTGGTTTCTTTCATTCATCTTTTTAGCCTTTTTCTGAACAATTGTAGATTGACCATGGTGCCATACCGCAATCTCGCAACATTCATGGAAATACGTCAGTTACTTTCATTGTTCTTCACCAACAGATCATCATCTCCACCACAACCACTCAACCGTGAGAGTAAACAAGCAATAATCACTCTTTGTGCAGGCCACTGCACTACTGTGCAGTTCATGGGAACTCGAAAATGGCAGAAATACTTTTAAATCGAGGACTAAGGGTGAGTTGTCAGGAGCGTTATGATTTTCTAATTTTTTCCAAAAAAAAAAGCCAGATACGGAGAATCACCACGGGAAAACTCCTCTGTCTATTGCAATTTCAAATAGACATGAGTTACTTGAAGAGATGATGCTTGCCAAAATTCCTAAAACAATGTAACTTCTACAACCATCTTCAAGAGACTCAAGACAAGTAGATCTAGATCCTCTTTTCGCATTCAATGCACTTCTGACTTGCATCTGGAGTATAAGACACACCCAGTTATAATACCTCAAGCACCTTATCTTGCCCTTTTAGGTGATACTTGCTTGGTAGACAAACCCTTTGTAGCTGGCAGTAATGTGCAAATCTAGATTGCAACTCAAGAAGACCGAGATATGTTACGGGAATATCTTCTTTCCCTTAGCACGAAATTCAAATTAATTTTTGTTGTCATGGGAAATCATGTGTGTCATACTACAGTGAAGTTCCCCTGATATGATAATGGCAGGAATTTTATAAAAGTACATTGCATGATGCAAAGAGAGTCATGAAAGAAATTTGTGATAGTATCTCAGGAATAAGATTGATGTTCCGAAGTAGTTTTGTAGTTGACGGAATAAGGTCTATATCCTTCCTAAACTCATAAATCTCAACTCATCACAGAGTAATTGGGACGACATTGTGGACATATATTCCACCTCACGCAGAGGCAGTCGTGTCTTCCACAATGACTGACTATCGCCTTATCACCAAAGAGAACAATGAAAAAATCACATGCCACGACATCAACAGTTGGCATACTGAAGATGTCACCTTCATTAAACGGGTATTTCACGAAATTCACTCATTTAAGTAACCCATCGAAAGGAAATTCTTCACGCACAGTTAGCACACGAACAACTCATTGTATTAACTCACCATGCACCCGTTATAAACTTATGCTCTACACAAGGGCTTCACTACAACACAAAATTGATGTATGTTTGTCAAGCTTACTTCCACTAATCATCAAGCCAGTCATGGACTCTGCACCGATCATCGGGATTTACTTGGCTCTCCTGTATCAGCTTGGCTCTATGGTAAAGCCCAAGCTTACTCACAGCATACATTTCTCAACTTACATTCATAATAGGGCATACCCATTGGTTTCATGACCAAGTCATTAATGGAACTAGGTTGGTCAGTAATCCACACGGTTATCCCTCCAAGGAACCCTCGTACTATAACCCCTCCTATGTTGTTGAAATTCGGTCTGTCTATTGAACTGAACACCCACATCCATTTTGTAGACTATGAACATTTTTTAAATCCTTCTTATCATACAAATTTATGCCTTACGGGCTGGGGCAAGTGACTCAGCTGTTCCCTAAGGGCTGTGAATTGTTCCTGCAGTTGTTCATCAGGAACCAGAGCAACACAGTTGAGTGCTGCCAGTCTCTCACCTAGTGACATGACCGCCGGAACTCCCCAAGTCGGGTCCTGTGACAGAGCAGCGGTCCAGCGCTGCGGAATCCACTGCGGGCCGTGAAGTGACCCCAGCATGCTGCCGGTGATGCAAGCAATCGTGTCAGTGTCACCGCCAAGAGACACCACGCGGACCAGGCAGTTCTCTGCACACCGGGAGCGGTCGGCCGGCGAGGAAACGCCAAGCCCGCCGTATTTGGCAAACATGTAGACCGCAGTGACCACGGCGTCCACGCCGCGTATCTGAAACCAAGTCTCGGGGGTCCAACAGTTCTGCTGCAGGAATTCTTTGTCGCCGGACGAGTACATGTCTTGTTCCTCGGCCGAGTTTGTTGGCGGCACCACCGGGAGTGGTTCGGACTGCAACTTCAGGGCGGCGCGTTGCAGCCGGGACTTCATTTCGGCGGTCGCGGAGTCCGCAGCCAGTCTCTGCACAAAATCGACCGGGTTCAGGGTGCCTGGGTCCGCGCACGCCACGCACCTGGCGACGGCGAGGGCGACGACCGCGGCGGAGTCCACGCCCTCTGGGTGTGTGTGGGTGAACCTGAGGGCCTCGGAGACCACCCTCCTCATCGCCTCAGGGTCCCCTTCCAACGAACTGTAAGCCACCCCGCACGGCGAAATCCTCATGGCCCCGCCGTTCGCGTAACTCTGCGGCACCTGAGCGTGCGGCCCAGGATCCACCCAGTCGCGGGACTGGAGGATCTGCGAGAGCTTCGCGAAGGTGGCGGCGGAGTAGCCGCCGACGTGGCCGCCGTCGGGCGGCTTCGGGGCCGCCCACCACGCGGCGTGGGTCAGGGCGGCGTGGCGCGAGTTGGCGCCGCGGGCCTCGCACAGCGAGCGGCACAGGGCCAGCGTGCCCTCCGAGTCGTCCGTCCACTCGCCGACGCGCGAGGGCCCCAGCGAGATCCCCGCGACCGCCGCCGACGCCACGGCGTCCGGGAGGGTGCGGGCGTCGAACATGTCGCGGGGCCCCCGCGGCGCCGCGCCCCTGATGGTGACACAGTTCTCTCCCTCGAACGGCGCTCCTAGTGCATCGCCGACACATGCCCCCAGCAACACCCCTATGCTACGCGACACCCTGCACGAGTCATTTGTAATTGTGTACATAATTTTGCTTTCTGTATTGTTTGTCGACGAAGTGGGGGTTTATTTAACCAAGTTGTTCGTCCAATTGAGTATTGGCGACGGAGTTGAGGCAATGGGTTGGTCAATTCACACTCCAATTAAAATGGTTGCGTGCAAAAAAAGATATTTTACATCTCGGTTAAAATGGTTTCTCTTAGAACGGAGCGGGGTTAAGACTTGTTGGGTGGTACAACAGTAAGCTGTGGTGGGAGCTGTACCGGTGCGGGGACTTGTACAGCCATCTGCTGGAATGGGAAGTTGTATGGGACATACACTGCGGTGTAGGCAGGTCTGTGCTCAGTAAGCAATGTGGGTTGGAAGACAAGGGAAGAAACGTACGGAGGAACATTAGGAGAAGACACATCAGGGACAGAAGGCTTGACGGGGGTTTCAGATTTCTTTTCTGTGGGCTCTTCGCCGTTGACCACAGGAACCTCAATCATTTGGGGTACAACGGTGTACTTGCTACAAACCCGTAAGTTATGATCCAAGATACATTTCCATTCATACCGCTTCATGACTCTCTTGTGGCAGCAGTAGGCACCAAGAAGAAGAAGGAGACCCAATCCAAGGAAGAAGAGGGCAAAGCCGAGCATAACTGCCCACCCTGTAGTGATATAAAAATCTGGTGCACAACATTGGGGTGTGGAACTTACATGGGAAGTAGAAGAAGTCCGAGCTCCACTCTGGTTCATCAGTGTATGTGTCAATTGTAATGTAATCGTAATAGTTTCTAGAAGGAAGAGGTTATTCCAAAGTATGTTGACTCAAGCCGCACGAACCCTGTGATAAGGAAATCCAGGGTCTCACCATAGTACCCAGTCAGATCTATGTCAATTGTGTACTCGCAGCCGGATCTGCCAGAGTACCAGGAATAGTAAGTGTAGCCACAGTCAGTGCAGTCAGTTACAAACTAAAAGGAAAATAAACATTCGGCTGAGAGTTTACATGAGGCTTACAGTAAGTGCATTGGAGTAAGAACTGGTGCAAACATGGAGGTGGGCATCCCACTCGTAAGGTGTGTACTCGAACCACTTGCCTAGAGGGAGTTGGTTAAGATAACAACCACGGAAACCGGTTGTCATACCATATGAGTAGTATGAATTCCAGCAGCCGGACTCGATATAAGTGTTCAAGGAGAATGATTGCCATTCGTTGTCCCAGAGATAATAAATGTCACTGGGGCAGGCTACTATGGATAAGCACAAGTGACAAGATAAAAAAAAAAACTCCATACAGTCGCTATCCCCGGTGGGCTCAAAGCTATAGTTCAATGTGAAGTAGGAAGAAGTGCTGCTCGAGGAGAAAGGTCGAACTCTGACATCGTATGTGTCTCCAGCTACCACGGTGAACTCTACGCGTGATTGCCAGTTGCAGTAGTCATCATTCCAGGTAACGCAATCACGGCTATCGCAAGTGCTGCCTCCTTGCACCTCAATCACGGTGTCGATAGACGAACCACATGTGTCCACGACAAGGGTGCCGTCAACAAGAGGCAAGAAAGTGAACCAAGCATCTACATAACCGTAAGAGTGGGGAAAAAAAAACAAACAAAAGAGAAACCAACCAGGGTATGATGACGTAGTGCTGCTGCACAACCCCGCGTAGGAGTCGCTGTGGTAGTACATGTACTCAGTATACGTTGCCGTAATTGCCGAGTACGGGTAGAACACAAGATCTGAGTATGGGTCCGAGCAACAATTTACAACAGCGAACAACGCCACGAGTGCAAGAAGCACCTTCATCTTATAACTTATATTTTTTTTTATTGGGGGTTTTTCCCTTCTCCTTCCTTCGCCTTTTGTTTATTTGCTTGTTTGGTGAAAATGCCAATGATTGATTCGGAGTTTATAAATCAGAGATCAAAGGTCCCGGAATTTTGGTTGCCTGGCTACGGGGTCATGGGGAACTGAGATTCGCCCCACGGAGACGGTATCCTGCAACTGCGCATCTGTGAAAAATTGGGAAAATTTGGTCGGTTACTTGTTCTTTTTTCTTTCCTTTTTCAATTATTCCGATTGATGTGGAAAAGGGTACACAAAACAAACTAACCCTCGTTTTTATTGGATTTGCTGTGGGTTGATTGTGTTAGTCAGAGTCATTGCCAGAGTCATGGTCGTGGTCGTGGTGGCTGGATGAACCTTCATCCTTGGACTTGTCATGTTCCTTGTCCTTATCCTTATCGTGGTCATGATCATGATCGTGTTCCTTGTCCTTGTCCTTTTCGTGTTCTTTGTTTTCTTCTGCTTCTTGTTCCTTCTCAGCTTCTGACTCGGCTTTTTTGATTTGCTTCTTCTTCTTGTTAGACATGAATTCCTTCAGCTTCACGTCGTAACAATCGCCGGGGCGAGAGTCGTCCTCACAGAATGACAAGAGAACAGTGTGAATGCCCATGTCATAAATGCTGGTGAATATGCTGGCTATAACCCATCCAATCATAAAGACGCACACTCCTGGAGCGAACCAGAAATGGAGGTCGTCTGTAAAGTAGAACCAGATACAGGCACCCAGGGCTGCAAGGCTGGCAACGCAGAGCTGGGTAGAATGACATTAGGTTTTTTCCTTGGAAACAAAAAGCGGAAGAATACCCTTGTAAGGAGTAACACGAAACCGGAGACAGCAGCCAGAACGGTAGTCCTAATGGGACTACTGATGAGAAGGTACATGGCGTGCCTACCGGCGGCGCAAAATGACTGTCCGGTAATTGCTATCATCACCCATGCCTGAGTATTCCAGTAACGAATCATCTTTTCCCAGCAGCAAGCTATGCACTTGAGGATGCAGATACAGCACCTTAATATACAACGTGCTGGACCAGTTTTCTTTGCTTTTTTGTCCAAATACTCCAAGAAATAACGCCAAAGTCTTATCAGGGTAATCTGTGCTTGGGGTCAGTTTATTACAATGAAAACAAAGAGTCATACCAATAGTGAACCAAATGCAATAGAACCAAAGTGGTATCTAACAGCATACCAGACAGAGCGCCAAACGGGGCACGAGGGTACGTTTGATTTGTCTTTCACCCAGTACCAGGACGCAACTGAGCCTGCAATGCATACTTCACTGAAAGCACTCAGGAACTCGGTGGTCCATATAAATCCGATAGCGTGAATAAGGATGCAGTACTGCAATTCAATCGCTGGGGTGGTGTACCCATATATTTCCATGGAACTCCACATAACATAATTCATATCTTCAGCAACAGCCACAGTACCAAGGAAGACAGCGACAACAACCCAATACGCAAGGAAAGCGCCATATAGACCAAGCATGAAAAGTGGGAAGAAGAATATTGAAGGCATTGAAGATAATGCACGACTTGCTTCTTTAATTATAGCAATAGCCAATTTTATCCTTGTTCGAAGGAACAGGATCTTTTCTGATGTAAGATTAGGAGGAATGAGTATTCATACCATCATAAAAACTATAGTAGCGACAATTATCATTGCATTGACAGCATAGCCCAGGGCTTGAACTAACATCACGTCAGATTGTAAGCGCAGTGCAGGATCCGGATTAAGTTCTTTCTCTTTCATTTTTTCTGCGTAATAAAGGACTAAAAGTATATGAATTTCGGGAATTCGATGTGGTAGAGTTTACATACAGACTGTAAACCCAATAAGTCCTAGTTCAGTAAGCCAGATCATTATCCAAACTATCACTCCAACAAGCAGTCGCATAACGAAAAGCCAGATAAATGCCACAACGAAAGAACCCAATCCAAATATCTTACTGGGAGTTATTCCAATAAGATAAGCACAAAACGCGTACAAGTATTTCCCTCCAAGAAGCAGCAACTTCTGTTGCCATTTCGGTTAACATCGTTCTGGCATTTAACACGAACATTAGCTGTGCAGTTACATATTCGAAGTCCACGAAGTTATACAAAAAGAAGGTGTCGTTGAACAGCTTGTAGTAGAAATAGTCAAAGAGAGCATTTAACTCTGTTGTGTCTATTTTCGAAAAGAAAAAAGAACTCAGCAGCAATTGGAATACGGTAAGAACACACTAATTAATTCCGGAACACATCTTCCAAAAAGTGGGTACGCCTGATAAGGTGGCCAACATAGATTGTTATATACATCATCAACAGTTGGAGTGGTAATGTTGTACATGCAATTCTGTCAATAAAGTTAATACAAGGGGAATTTTTGTTTTAAGTTGTGTATTATTTCGTGTAGACTAGTTTAGGACTACCATAGCATCAAGTGCCACTGTTGGGTCACCAAAGGGATTGAAAAGATCAATAATAAGAGAGAGGTCATATGTGCTTGTTGGGCATTCTTCAAGGCAAACTTGTACGGAAAGATCAAGAGGATTTGGCCAATAGAGTACAGGTTCCTTTTTTGACAATAAAAATGGATACAGCAGATATTATAAATGGACAATACAAAAGTAATTTGGCCTTGGTATTTAAAAACTACTTTAAAAAAACTAATTTAAATACTCACAGAAGAGTGGTCACCAGAGCCACACATATCACCGTACATGTCAGTTCCATACCACAGCCTATCCAAGTCTCCCTGGACAAAAGATAGGATTCCCACCACTATCATACCGGCCCAGAACACCAAAAATAGCGCCAGGCAGGGCAAATCACGGCACTGCCTCTTTGCCCTAGGCCCGTACAGCTTCTCCCTCTCGGAGGGCTCCTCGTCACACAAGCAACAGCAGCAGCCTGAGCACCATTGGCACAGGCAGTGCTTTTTGCAATTGGACGGCTTTAGGCATTCGCAGCAGCCGCAGTTGCAACAGCCGTCCTTGCAGCAGTTGCATTTGCACTCGCAGCAGTCGCTTTTGCAGCACCCGTCTTTGCAACACCCGTCCTTGCAGCAGCAACTCATCCTTGGGGGCTTTTAGGCGTCGCGCGACCGATCGTTGCGGGGATTATGGGATGTTTGTTTTCTTGTTATCTTGTTCTGTTTGACTGGGTAGTTTGTCTTTCGTTTAGTGTTGTCTTTACTGAATTTCTTGTGTTTGTTGTGGTGTTGTTCTAAATTGATGTGTGAATAGTTTGTTGTCTTGGTGTATGTATCGTTTTGCGTTCGAAAAAGAAAGCGGTAACGGCGCGTTACGTTGTTGTTTTTGGTTTTTTTTGTTTTGTTTTTCGAAAAACAGGAGGGAAAAAGTGTATCAACGTTAATTTTTGTTCGTGGAAGCGACCACAAAAGGGAGGAGGCTAATTTTACTTGTGTGTAGAGATGTGGAGATGAACCTTCAAGTGTTGAGGTCAACATACAGCAACGTGGGTAGTTCAGGAAAAGAACTTCACCACGTCTGCTGTCTGCCGCTTGTCCAGTTGTTGTGTGAGTTTGAGCTGCTCGGTAACTTTCTTCCCAAATTTGGGGGGGAAGGTGGAGCGAGTCGGGTCCCTTTGTATGGCTTCCAGTGTTTCTGAGTCCAAGAAAAGAACCAAGCACTCCTTGATTTTGCTATCCATCATATAATATCTATTGAGGGAGGTTAGATGCTGAAAGTGTGGAACTGAGGGATACATTGTTTCTACTCCAACGGGCAGTGGGCTGTGACAGACAACAAAGAATACTGCGGAAAGATGTCAAACGGAGGGGAACAAGGAAGAAACTTACAATCGGTGCGTGTCTTCAGGCTTGTGAATGTTTGGAATTGAGCATCAGCGTCGGGCGTAAATGCACATATTGCCTCACTCCAATGGTCATATAAATATACATGGGAGAAAAGGCAATGCGAGACTTCAAATTTATTCTGTAGTAGGTCATAAATTTCACGGCTCTCACTTATCAAATGGCCAGAGGGACTTGAAGTTGGAGGGGTATGTTTCTCGGTGCGGAGCTTGGGTGGAGGGCGCGCGTTGTGAATTTCAGAGGTGCCACTAGGCCGACGTGGAGATTGATGTACTGCGTGATGTTCTCTTTGTTCTGTCGTGAGCCTGGCCATTGAAGATTCTAAGTTCTGGCGTATGTCTGTGGCTCGATTACTGTGTCCACTGGAATCGGATTTCAGGGAATTGTGATCGGGGGTAGCTTCAGGGTGTGTTTTTACTGCATCACTCTGTGGCCGCGGCGGAGAGGCTGCTTTATTTGTTGAACTCGGCTCATGGGATTTGCGCGGAGTGTTATGGTCTAAAAAGTTATCAGGGTGACTTGATGCAGTATGGTGATGCTGTTGATCCATCATGTGGCGTGGTGAAGACAACTTGGATGGCACTGCGGTGTTGTGCCCCCCATGACTCGAATATAATCCAGATGTTGATTCGGCGTGTGGATGAGTATGGACTCTCTCTGCTTCATTTACGCCACTTCGGCCGCTTTGGTGAGCCTCAGCTCTTTCTTCGCCAACAGAAGCAGTGTTTCCACTGCTGGAAGAGTATTTGGAGCTCCCCCGGATGTGAGAGAGGCTAGAAGACGGTCTCTGAATTGAATACCCGTGGGCGTGGGGTTCGCGATATCTAGGATCCATGTGCGATCTGTGAGAATACTGACCAGAGTAAGTAGCATCGCCGTGGTCAGTGTGCGACGGAGGGTAACGGTGCTCATGCTGCTGGCAGCAGCAGCACTGATGCCTATGATGGACATGCTCCCCCCGCGGCGGCGGCGGCTGCTGCCGATGTGGCATCGCTTCATGTTGGGTCGGCGGGTGTGAATGATGGTCATTATAATAATAATGATGGTGGTGGTGGTGCTGGTCATCGCGGTGGTCGCCGTCGTCGCCGTGCTGGTGGCTCGCGTGGTGAGGGGGGCCCTGGGGCGGGGTGGACCGGCCCCCGCGGCCGCTGCTGCCTTCGGTTGAGCAGCTGCTCGCGCTCGAGCTCGACGAGGCGCTGCCCTCGGAGCTCTGGGAGCCGCTCTCGCTGTCCGATGCGCTGTAATACTCGACGCTGTGCACCCTCCGATGAGGAGACGAGTGGGCCGACGGCAAAGAGCGTGTAAGTTCGAGGGCTCGCTGCGCCTGGGAGGCGGCGTGCGAGTGGCTGCTGCCGGGGCCGTGCTCGTGCTCGTGGCCGTGCTCGGGCTCGCGTGCGTGGTCGTGTTCGTGCCCGTGATGAGAAGTAGAGGAGTCCCTGTGGGAGTGGCCTGAGCTGTCGTAAACGTACCTCTCTATGTCGCTACGGAAACTACTGCTGGTATGGCCGTAAATGGGGACTGGCTGGTAGGCTGGGCGATAAGATGGACGGCGCCCGCCGTCTTCGTGGGCACCTTCCTCTCTCTGTTCGTGGACGTGGTGGTTTCTCTGTGACATGCTAAGAGCTCTTCGCAGTGCCTGGTTGTGCAAATGTGTTTCAAAGATTTCAAGGAAACAAGTGCCGTAAAAAAAGAAGACCCGCAAGAGCCAAAAAACAAAACAAGGAAAATACTGAACCCGTGCTATTTGCAAATTTCTTACTCAATTTGTGGAGGTGGGTGTTGCGGGCAAGGCGGGCATGGGTGCAGAAGGAGGAACAATGGCAGTTGGGTACAATTGTGGTGGTGGTTGTGGTGGGGGTGCAACAGGCTGCATAAATGTATAAGGCATGTAGACAGGGGTAAAAGTGGGTCTGTGGGTATTGTTACTGATTGGAATACAGGTTGTACCAGTATTAGTAAAGGGGAACATACGGGGGCACATTTGGAGGGGATATCATCATAGCGGCATTCTGTGGGGTAACTGCTATCATGTTCGCGGGCTGCACGGGGGGGATGAGAGTGGGAGGCATTGGCGTGCTGACTGGCGTGAGAGTTGGGGGTCCATTGATACTAACAGAGGGAATCTCCACGAGATCCTTCTGGTCGTCCAAGTGGTCGTATGTTTTCCTGGCAGTTTAATGAGAAACTAGAAGGGGAAACTTTGGTTTTGTACTTCTTATTGACAGTTCTCTTGTGGCAGCAATAGACGGTAATTACGACCAACAATACAACGCATAAAAACAACAGAACGAAGGTAGTAATCACAACCCACACTTTGGATAGTGTTAGTTTTCAACGAAAGGAAATGAATGTATGATATGTACGTGGGAAGTGGAAATCATCTGATGACCAATAGTCTTCGGGACACGTGTCAAGTGTAATTTCTGCATAGGAGTACTCACTCCGATGTCGAGTCAAAACCGTGGGATTAAATAGGGAAGTTACGATTTGACCAAGAAATCTATTGAATAGCCATAATAACCATCCAGATGTGTCACAGTACGATAGTAGCACTCGTAATCCCCTGTCCAATAGCTGGAAGCACTGTAGGTGCATGATGGTGTTGCGCCCCAGTAGTCACACAAATCGTCAACAAACTGGAAAGAAAGTGAACATAGTAGTTCCACTCAACAAGAATGACCTCCAGAGTAAAAGGTGAGTCCCCACATATTGTCAGACATGGATCCATATAAACGTAAGGTGTATACGTAAACCACATCCCTACCTCAAATGAGTTCCTATGACCAAAACAGTACCAAAAAATTACCATACTCCCAGTACCAACTATCATCCCAGCAATCTCCCGTATCAACTTCATCCCATGAGGAGAGGTAATGGGTTTCAATAGTATAATCATACAAATAATTCATGACAGGGCAAACTGGGAAAAAAAAGGTTGAGCTGTGCTTGTTGTCGATAAAAATGCATACAGGTTTCTTCACTCTGGGTGCTTGATATGGTGGAGGGTGTAAATTGGAGAGTAAATGTGTACTGAGAGATGGATGATGTGGTTGAAGAAAATGGCCGTATTCTGATGTTGTATATATAATATGCATTAACGTTCACACTGACACTCGAGGACGGCCAGTTGCAACCGTCATCATCTGTATCAATGCAAGAACGAGTACTACAAGAAGACCCACCTTGAACCTGGGCTTTATCGTCAAAATGTGCTCCCACGAGAACAAAGGGTGATATGAAACCTCAATAACTGTGTCCCATGTGGTTCCACACGTAGTAGTCAGGAGAACTCCGTCTACTGACGGCACGAACGAATACCAAGCATCTGCAAATTTTTTTTTTTTTGGTGGTTAAATTTCCGTGTGTCAGTCAGTTAGCAGGTGTTAGATACCGCGATAGGAATAAGTTGTGCACTGTCCGGTATACGTCGACGATGTGTTGCTAATGTAATCATTCTCGCTGAAGTAATAATAGGAGGAGATGTATGACCACGAGTGTTTTGGCGACGGCTGGTCGCACCACTGCCCAAACACACCCCCTACAGCTAACCCAAGAACTACGACAACCAGCCCAACAATCCGGGCCTCCTTCATCCGCTCGGGCTTTGCTTTTTTTTTTTTTGTTGTTGGTTTTGTGTTTTAATGCTAAACAGACCCGAATGCGTTTATTTGATGGAATCGATCACCCTAGATCTATGGGTTTTCCCCCAAACACCCAAAATGACTTCGGGTATTGCAACCCCGGATAATGTGTCAAACATGGTTCACGAACGGCGACAAAAGCAAAGCGGTCTGTCATGGTTTTTTTCTTTTTTTATTTTTATTTTTTATTTTGTATTTTTGTTTTAGGAACTCGAGGATGTGGTTGTGGTCGTTGTAGAGGGTGTTTTTGGTTTGATCTCGTCTTCATCAACAGGAGCTGGCCATGCGATTATGCCATCAGGTTGCCAGTACTGTGTGATATCCACTTTTGACTGCATTTTTGTTTTGTGTTGGCTTAGATTTTAACTTGCAAGTTTGTTGTGTCGTTTTTCCACACAGGTGGAATATAAGAACTAAAAGTTACGTACGAAGTTGGGCATGTCTAAACCGAATTTGTTGTAAAGCCATGCAGAGACTGTGCTCAAAGATGCGGCACCACAAACAAGAATACTTGACCCAATAGCCCGGGTTGGAGGATTACTGTCACGCTGAGTGGTTTCAGGTTACAAAAACCTTCAATAAATATTTCCTTTCCTACCTCAACAAAGTCGAGGGCAGGATATGAGCATATCAATGAAGGATGCAATTTGGCAAATATAGCCGGATTACCTGTAAAAGGTATGTCTAAATAAAACGAGGAGGTAAAAAAAAAAAAGTTTACCAGATTTGTTTTCATAACTAAACGAGGATACTCCTACTTGAGCATTGAAATATTCCACAATCCACGATCTCCCTGTTGATGTCAACAGATATATTCGTACTTTGATTAAGGCAAACCATAAGAAGAACCAGCAGAGTAAGGAATGCGTAGAGCTTTTGCCAGAGAGAGACAGGCATAATCGAAGTAACCCCTATTGGGATTGGAATTCAAACAAAAAAGTTGGGCCAAACCCTATGTCAATGTTGTTGAACAGAACAGTGCATTCCCTTGCAACTCTTACAACTTCACCCCAGTTTGTCAATACATTGCAATGCATAGTAACCACCTCAGTGTTACCAACAATGTGTGCTCTAATTCCATCTGCAGCAGCATCAACCTACAGTCATATGGTTAAAAGAAAGAGCAAATAGGTGCTAGGTATTGTGCCTTCCTTCTCCCAACATCAGCTTTGCTAAACAGAATTTGTCTATTAAGGTTTGTCATATCCACAACTTTTAATTATGTAAGGGACCAACGAAGATTGGGGAAAAAAAAAAAAGAACCGTCATAATCCAGCAGTATCATTTTCTTGATACCAAGTCTGGCCAACGTGAAAGCAACGCCACAACCCAATCCCCCAACACCGAGCACAAACGCAACCTTTTTGGTGTTATCATTGGGTGACATAGTACGGGTGACTGTACTTGCTGTTCGACCAAGTCCTGGTTCCATCCCTCCAAGCACCTCTGTCGGTCAAACGGATCGTTTTTCCTTTCTTCAAACGCCGGCTGCATCTTCTCACCGATAGGTGTTGGTTTTTTCTGGAAAAAGTGAAATGCCTCTGATGCTGACTGACATCATGACTAGTGGGGCTGCTTAGAAACAATCCTCAAGGGTGCGATGCTTGTTCCAAAGGTTTCTGGACATCCAGAATAATTCCACACAGGCATCTGTTAACAACAAAAGGGGTTCCTAAAATGCAACACGAGGTGGTGCACCATGAACCACAGCAAAATGTCACCCGGCTGTGGTCACTGTTGATGGGATCTCTTAACGAGGTAGTGTTGCCTTGTTTATTGGCTTTGCGTTGGTGAATCATCGAAAGGGACCCACAGAGCCTTTTTTGGTTCGTGAAATGGAAGCGTGTTTACGTAGTGTGATCAAGGAATGCAATATGACTGTGCTGGAGTCGATTTTTAACACCTACCGAGGTAAGAACCGTTTTATTATTTTTTTTTTTTTTCTGAGTGTTGCTTGTGTTTATGTTTCCCCAGTGCATTTGAGGAAGTATATTCATGGAACAGCATGTAATGTGTACTGGTCATTCATTCATTCTGCACACATGACAACCTTGGAACCTGAGACACAATGTGTCATCCCACGTGAGTTCACACCACTGGTGCGGGCATTGCAGGAAACGAACAAGCACACGCGAACATTGAGAACTGTTCTGGAACGGGTAGATACACTGCTCAGTGAATTTGCCTACACGCTTCCTTCTCTCGTTGGTGACTATAAGGACTGCTGCATGTCATTTTCTCTTGGTTCCCCCTTGCATGGCGGTCTGATGACCACTGAAACTCGTGGTAACGAAATGGGCTTGTGGTGGTGCGACAACTGCCACTTGTTTTTAACTTCCATGATGGACATGGTTTTCACGGAGTCTCTCTCGCACTATTGTGACGGATCTCATTCTTTCCTCCAGTACATCCAACTCCAAGCTCAACGCTGGTTAACCAGTGAAAACAGGGAAGAAATTCAAGTCATGCATGAAATAGAAATATTTTCCTCTCTCTCTGCTGAGAGTATAGCTCGAGTCATAAAAACTCAAGTTTCTAAGAGGTCTTTTCCACTTCACAATTCCGAAAGGTGACTGACTGCAGAATCGAGCTTTTTAAGCAAGATATTGGAGCTCAATGCCTAGATAAAATGCTGGAATGGACTCATCTTTCATTACTACCTTGGTTAGAGGACCTATTACAATGTAGGTACAAGCAGTCGCATCACCTTCATTTTCTTTCTTGTTTGGAGCACAGAAATTTATTTTAAGATGATCAACCACAGGTTTTAGAGGACTGGAAAAGAAAAATTGATATTCTAGTTCACGAAAAAGTATCTGCTATGCGGTACTCTCCTTGCTTTCTAGAGCATTATCTGAGGTTTTTTAGGATACATCTCTTATTTGAACTGATTCTTTCATATCCAGACAGCATTCCCGCACTTACAGACATTCGGGAATGTCTGAAAATATCTAATCAATTTCCCTTATTATCAGAAGTACTTATTTCTTGGTGTGCAGTTGTAATTTCTACCAATGAGGTGACTAGTCGATAGTTTTTCTGAGAAACTTCTTCATCTTGGTGTGAGCACTCAAGACATTATTACTGCCTATATGTCAGCCATGTCAGCATTAACTGTAATTGATCCGTCAGGATTTGCTGCTGAAAAGTTGTGTGCTCCTATCAAAGTTTATCTTAGGTACCGTAGCATGCAACTATTCTTTTGTTTATTTTTTTCCAGAGGAAGACCTGACACTCTTCTGTGTTTAGCCAATAATCTCTGTGAAGGCGATGCAGCAGATTTATTGTCACGATGTGCTCCATCTCCTGAGGAAACGTATACACTATCTTGGACTCCCGAACCAGTTTGCCCACAACCTCGTGCGACCGCTCCTTCCCTTTCTAGAACTGACTTTTTCCCCTAGAACGTATTGAAATGAAAAAAGGGGATTCATTTGGAGCCTTGATCCTATTGTTTGGTTCTCCCCAGCAATTCATTGACGAGTACTTTAATAAAGTCTCCTCTAGACTTTTGTCACTCCAAACTCTATCCCACTTTGATAAAAAAACAGAGGTACTTCAAGATGCGTCTTCATATTTAACCTTTTTTAGATTCATCTTGTTGACCTCCTTAAGCGACGGTTTGGAGAAAATAATCTCACTAAATGTGATGTTATGTTGCATGACATGGAACAGTCCATACAATGTTCAACCGATTTTAATGGCAGAAGTGTGTGTGACAGCACCCACAAAGAGGTGATGGGGGAAGGGGCAAAGGTGCCGATGGAAGCAATGATTCTCTCCCGGATATTTTGGCCCACTCTACCTAAGGCTAAAAGGATGAATGTACACCCGAACATTGCGCAGTAATTTTGGCCAACTTGAAAATTACCTGACCAATCAAGCCAAGACACATGACTGACTTTGAATTGGAGTACAAAAAGCAGCACCATAGGCAACATTTACAATGGATACACAACGTAGGCTGTGTAAATTTGGAGCTCTCTCACAATGGTTTGCACCAGAGTATTTCCGTTTCTCCAATGCTCGCTAACACACTTATGCACTTGTCTGACCATTGTAAGTTCCTTATACCCCCTTCTTTTCTGACTTCTTCCGCAGCGCCCATATCAGTTGACGACCTATCAAAGTGCTGTGGTATGAGTACCGAGGACATTGAAGAACACCTGACCTATTGGACCAATCAGCACATCATCTACCAACCCTCTCCCGGCATTTATGCAATTGCACCAGGTACCCACCTCCCACATATCATAGATATCTGTCCTCTAATGAATTCCTGCTCTACAGCTGAAACCACGACAAAACTGTGAGGTAATAGCAATAAGAAAACCCCATCACTTGCCAAAAAAAAAAGCAACAAGTTGGCTTTGTTGTTATTTTGTTTTTCGCCGTAGGATCAAAAAACGGAGAGCGAAAATAGTTGAACAACAGTTATCAGAGGCTCTGCGCCACACACCAACACAAATTTCTACATATCGTCCATAGGCTGTAGCTCATCGGTGGCGGCTGTACCTAGGTGCGTAGTAGGTGGTGTGCTGCTGGCTGTGGTGGTGTTGCTGTTGGGTACTGGATGCGGTGGGAAGGTGCTGGAGGTTGATGACGGTGCCGGATGTGTGGTGATGGGATTGAATGGGGAAGTGTTAGGGGATTGTACCTGGGTGGGGATTGGTGTGGGTGATGTTGCCGGTGAGGGGGTGTACCCTCGTATTTGGTTGTTGACGTCAACCACTTGTTGGGGTGTAAGGTGAGGTTGGGTGGAGGAAACTGTGAGGAGCTGTTCCAGTTATTTTGTTGTTTTGGGAAAGGGTGGTTGGTGAGTCAATTTATAAGACAAGAAGAAACTTGGTGAGTTACCTTTTCAAGTGCAAAAAGGTACGACTTGGCCCTTGTGTACTGCTGAGGGCATACAGACACTTCAGCTAGTCGTTGTAGTGTCCATGGAGCCCTACAGGTAAGTAAGTTCAGACTGGTGGTGTGATGTGGCTCAAGTTAAACAAAAACCAGACACAAATACCCAACTCAGTGAAGGTAACTAAGGCACGCAGAATCTCTTCCTTCTTTGTGTCAAATGACTCTTGGGATGCTTCTGGCCAACCCGATTTTCCATGTATTTGTATCATATTCTGTAGGCAGGGGGGTTCATTTAAGTCATGTTCAGCCACTTGATGGGCACTCGAGACTTATAATTACTTTCAGTATGATACAGTTCATTTAAGTAAGGTATGACAGCTAAACTACACACATCATTGAGAAGACGGTGGAACACGAACTTGAGATGGCTCCAGGGATAACTTTTTGTTATTGGTTACTGATTCAGTAACAACGAAAGGTTATTTGAGTTGGCAACTGAAAAAGCATACCATGAATAACCAGTTAAAGCTATGTTTGCCACAACTTGCACCAATTCCGGTGGTATAGGTTTAGTTGGTTGTCCTTGCATTCCAAGAACAAAGTCTATTCCCAAAACGGGGGGAAAAAAAGAGAGTAAATTAAGAGCCAAAGGTTAGTCCTAGGGGAAAACAGTCGACTAACCAAATGATAAAAATAAGACAGAAAATACCACCCTACCTAAAACTAACAAAAATAAACAACACCAAGCACGCCACCAACCTTCCAACGCCACTTTTAGTTCGGCAGTGTAACGCACGAGCCTGAGTGAGGGCGGTGCTTGTGCCAAACCAATGCTACTCGTAGCGGCAGCGGAGGGTGTTGCGTTGGTTGTGCTACTGTTATTGCTATTGCCGGGTGTCGACGTTGATGAGATCGGCGCGCCGGACGACGGCGCACCCAGTAGTATACTCGTGGTTGCCAATGCGTTTGTGTTTGTGGATGACGAAGGAGTGTTAGTTGTTGATGCCGCAGATCCAGATCCGACGCCTGTGTGTTGTTGCATTTGTTTCTTGGGTTTTCTTGTGTTTTTGATTGCGATCGGCGACTTTATTGAACTGCGGTGGTGATGGTGTGTCGCTGTCGGCCCTTTTTTTTTTCCTTTTTTCGGTTTTTTTCTTTTTTGATGGCAACTGCAACCGGATCTGCTGAGGGGAAATAGAACACACAATTAGAAAAGGAAAAAAAAACTTTGTTGGTGTTATGCTAAGAGTTGCCGTAGGGTGGAGATGAAGTCTGAATCAGGTCCATGTGTGAGTTGAAGGATTTGAAGGCTAGAAGTTTTCTACTTAGTACCATGTGAGATACAGGAAAATTTGCATACGCTTGTGTGTGTGCAGCACGTGCCTCTTGCTTGTTTCCTAGTTGTGCAAAGAGGTCCCCTAGTGTGTAGTATTGAAGGCCAATCATTGGGTAATTTGGTGGATAAACTCGTTGGTAAGTCTGTGTTAGATTCAGTGTTATTACTTCAAGAGAAAGAGTCAACTTCGATAATTTTCTGGCATAAAGTAATGCATTCTTCAGGAGGTTTGTTCTGTTCCATAAGAACAGTCAACATGTGACACCGAGTGCTCATCAACTTCATAAATTATGAGGATTGGAGTGATATGGTAAGATAGAATTGCCAACCTGAAGATTCCATGGTCCGAAAATTCCTTCCCGTATTGTCAGGCACTTACGGAGTAGTTCCTCGCATTCATTTGCATCCTTAGTTAAATCTGTACCCTCAGAGTACAGTTGTTCTGCCTGTTCTGCTCTTCCGGGATCGGGGTTCGTGGTCTCTAGGGGTTTTTAGGCTTAGAATATTTTCCGTCCGCTGTACCAGTGAGCATGCGGTCTCGGGTGTCTCCGTTCGAGCATAAGTCGCAGTGACACTGGAAATAATATTGTTTCAATAACTTGCCCCTCCTATCAGCTGTAGTGGAAGCTACATCTAAGTAGGAGTGTGCAATTTCTTCCCCTGGATTTATGTTGCGAATAGCTCTGAATGTCTCAAAAAGCCTACTGTCAGACTGTAGCATATTCCAGGGGACCATACTTGAGTTTTCGTTTTAGTATTGTAGGAGACCTTTTCTTTATCAGGAAAGCCTCAAACCAAAAGAATCCTTACAACACAGTTTGCATTGCAGTAGTGGTTTATCATTGCTCCAGCAGGATATACTCCAGCTCCAATTGAGACTATGATATCATCCCAGATCTAGTTAAAAGGGTAGACTCCCATAAAAATGAGACTGACTTACACTGAAGTCATTACATTGCATTCGGCCCAACAAAGTTTTTATTTCATTTAACGGGAATAATCCACGTAATCTACAGAGAAGCATTAACTTAAGAAGGGTGTAGATTGGGGCCTACGAACCGTTGGAGAACCAACTGTGCAACCTTTTGTGAAAATCAATACCTTAGGTGATAAAAATATCTCTTCGTTCTTCACACCTTTGTATTTCCCTCGTCATGCTCAGCATTGTTGCGAATGTCTTCGATATGTGACTCTAGATTCTCAAAATCTGTGTAGGACACTTCTTCCGCTGAAAGCTCGGGTGTGATTTTACGTCCTTTCTTCAGGCAGAGAATTCGGCACGCTAGATCAACTTCATCCCTGTTGGGGATCAGTTACAAAATCCAGGCAGGGTAAAAAAAAGGTCAAGTAATTAGTTAAAAGGGACAGTACATGCCTCACACAAGAAGGCAGAAAGTACTCTATTTGGGGAGCAGCCTTTATTTTAGCGCACTCATATTTATGGTACTTTGACCAAGCAGCAGCCTGGCACGCAGGGCCGCAGTACTTTTCATATTTGCAAGCCGAGCAATTGAACAATCGGGGGGCAGTTGGTCCCCCCCTTTGAGAAAAACAGTAGGAACACCTTGACTCGCGGTACTGAGAATGAATCACAAACGCATACGGCTGAGTTTCCAAAACCACCTCGCCTGCTGAAAATGCTTTGCCAGCAACTTATATTCCGTGTTAGGATCTCAGCGCCGGCAACACTCCAACAAGCAAAAGGGGAAAAAAGGAATACCAATGTATCTACCGCACTGCGCGGATCTCCGCAAGACCAGACCATGTTTGCACAGTACCGACAACGCGAATGCTGAAACATCACCGCCTCCCCAGGCGTGCTGCATCTCGTACGCGGAATCAGTTTTCGACCGATGAGAGTGGCCAGGCATCATGCTCACATTTGGTGGCTCAGGAAATATGCCTTTCCTATGTCGGTGATCCTGATAGATCAATCTCAAGTTTATGTGTTGCTGAGTGGAAACACTAGGACACCAGACCAAGTTAGTGCTTTTCGCATTTTATTGAACCCCTCAGTTTTTTGCTTTGTCTCCCCTGAGTAATGGCAAATCCAAGTGACCCAAGTCACATCCCATCCCCACTTCTGGGTATCACACATGAATGAAATTTTATTAACACACTAAGGATTGGTGAAATCAAGGTACAGTGGACAAAATATATGTCAACATTGGGGACAAGGTGGCCAAAAGTACTGTACTCATGTCTGTAGCGGCAATGAAGATGGAAGTGGAGGTGACAGCACCACATGACGGCACAGTTGAAAGAATATGTGTCCAGGTGAGAAACTTTAGATTCCCTTAGTCCTAACAGGATAAAGGTCGGCACGAAAGTGGACAACAAAACCCTTTTAGTACAAGTCGTAGAGCTGCCAAAAGCTTCGTCCTAGAAAACAACCAATATCTTCATTCAAAAAAAAATGCACAAAAATGAAGTGCTCCACAGCTGCAGGCTTGGAAAAAACATTTGAAATTTTTTATTATTATTGTTATAAACACCGAATCAACAATGCCTAGAGCGAAACGAACTACGGCCACGCCGGCTACAACAGCATCCACCACATCTAGTAGTCAACCAACTTCAGCAAGTCCCATAAGCGAAGCAGGCCCCAACGCCGTGAGACTCACTTTGTCAGTGAAGCCCAACTCGAAATCGTCAGGAATAGAATGTTCGAAACAACCCTATGAACTTTGTTTTTGAGTAACAAACAACAGCTGTTGGGGACGAGTCCATTTCTGTCCATTTGAGTGAGCCTGCCAGGGATGGCAAAGCCAACAGTGAACTAAGAGACTTATTTTCATCTGTGCGTTTTTTTTTTTTTACAAGCTCTCCTCTAATTTGCTGGGACATGAGATAGGTTTTGGGTGTGAAGAAGAGAGATGTCACTCTTGAGTATGGCAGCAAGTCTCATGACAAGACTCTGTTGGTGTCTAACATTAGCTCTGCTGTGGTATTGGAGAAGTTGAAGGCAGCATCCCAGTCCTAAAGTATGTCGTTGCCTTGTGGGTATGAAAGTCACTTAATGTGATTAAAAGGGAAGAACAACCCAGCTCATTTTGAAAAGGAAAACCCCAAGTTTGAGCAGTTCAAATAATCAATTTTGAATAACAAACATTGGCTACAATGGCAACTTTTTTTGGGACTAGGAAGTGGAGCAACTATTTGGTCCACGCATCTTTTGTTCAAAGATATGCTCCAGGAATTGTTTTGTATCAAGGTGTCCAGCCTGTTCCATACCCTGAATGGCCTCGTCATATCTTGGCTTGTGCTCTATAGACAAAGGGACCACATTGGCGAGCCACTTAATTGTGTGAAGCGAGCCATATTCACACGCTCGCCACAAATACCACGAAGGTATATCCTTGGTTGTGAATTTGAAAGTTTCCATTACCCAAAGGGCTGTTTCCAGGTGACCATTCTGAAAACTTTGCCACAAAGCCTCGTTTTGATCACCACATTGTGCATCAGCTTTGTTCAGCCCAAATTCCTGTGTGATCCACTTTGCAACATGGAGATGGCCATGGCCACATGCACTACGCAAGGCCTCGTTCTCGTTATCTCGTATGTCCTCGGGGGTTGCACTGTATGCAGCTGAAAGAAACTTCACCAAAGGCAAATTCCCTTGCAGGCAGCTCATAGTAAGTCCACTACATCTTTTTGGGGCTGGGAGGTTCCGCAGCATCCATTGTACTGTAGCCAACTCCCCCCCATTGTGGCAACAAGCCTGCCAAATAGGAAGAGATGGCATTACGTTTGGCTGGAACGTTTTGCAGAGCCAGTCTGCCATGTCTGCATGGCCTCTGAGCAGAGCTCCGTTCAGACACTCACACAAAAAAGTGTGGTCCAGTGCTGAGCACTTGGGGAAAACCCATTGGCAAGTGCCCAGCTGACCATAGGAGGCGCCGTTGAAGAAAATCTCTCTACAAACATGAGGGCCTAGTTCAAAATGTCCACTTACCCATTCTAGGGCTACCAAGTTTCCGCTTTGTGCGTTTCTTTCCGCTAGTGCCCCAACATTTTCGTAATAGCTGCCAAGTGCTTCCCTAAGAGACATCCCAGACATGTCCAACATCCACTCAGCAGTAGATAGATAACCTTGTCGAATGCAGGTGACAGTGCACTGCTTTGTGAGTCTTGAGAAGTTATCAAACCCGTATGTAGAAGCCAGCCACTTTGCCACATCTAATCTCCCGTTAAGGCAAGCTTTGGAAAGTGCATTAAACTGGGCTGTCACATTAGTGTTAGGGAAGGTTGCGTGCAACCATTTTGCATTCTCTAGGTTTCCAGCTGTGCACGCCTCTACAAATTCCCAAGCTGTATGCTCCTTTAACAAGGACGCACCCACAGCCTTTGACAGCCATAAAATTCCATCCAAGTGACCAGTGGCAAAGAAATTGGAGAAATCCCAGTCTCTGCAAGTGGACCATTTCAACCTCAGTGATTCTACAAGCCACTGCGCAATCTCCAAATGGCCTTCATGCAAGCTCACCAAAATCGGGTTGCCGCCATACTGGCCGTCCAAATCAGAGCTCCGAAGGCCGTATTGAGCACAAAGCCACTTGACCGCAACGGAATTCCCCACTTTGCAAGCGCAAGATAGTGCCGGGCCCCAGGAAGCACGCCCTATGAATTCCGGCTCACCGTTCCACTTATTGAATATGAAATGTGCCACCCGGGTTTCAGCAGAGCCATAGTACACTGAAAATGAAAATGCAGGGCACAGTGTAAGCTTTTCCACAATGAACTTGGCTACCAATGGCACAAGAGGAAAGAACACTTCAGCAACAACAAGCAGATTTTTGAGGTCACTGTCCTCCAGTCCCATACTATTTTCCAAAACAAGAAACATATTGTGAATCGAATAAAATTGATTTTTTTTCTCATAAAAACATGAGACGCACCTTACTCCACGCCAACTCGGGCTCCTGCACGCTATTTTTCGCCAGGCTTCGTATACCGGACGCGTTTTGATTTCAATCTCAAAGCACCGTGGGACTACGTCGTGCCACAATACATATGACATGCCCATAATGTCAATCGTTCCTGGAGACACAACGGGTACCGTTGTCATCACGCTCTCGAGAACAGATTTTCCAGTAAAGTGCTTTTGTTGTGATGACAGCGAAAATGAAACGGTGTGTCGGGGGCCTGAGGTGCTGCCAGATCGCTGAGGATATTGGTAGATTAGTGTGGTCTTGCTTTCGTAAGTGCCATTGGCTTTTCAAAATGTACTTTTCAACACTTTGCCTTTTTCTTTTTCCCCATAAGAGTTTGGGTAGTTTACTTGGACGGAATGATGACAGTGCTGCTGTTTCATGGAATGCTGGGAATCGTTGGTGCACAAATGATTTCTGGTTGAGCACTTTTTCATACTTGGATCCAGTCTCTCTTGCTCGGTGCAAAGCGGTTTGCATGGGGTGGTCACTTTTTTTCCTGACCTTTTCTGATCGATATTGAGGTATGCCGCTCTTGGAACAGTTGGGCCTCAGACGATGAATTGTGGCACAAGAAGTTCAACTTGTATTTTGGGAGCACCTGTGCTTCATCAATGCCCTCAAGAGGGTGGTTTTCTGAAGTAGCCGAGCGGTGGTCAGCAATCCACGGGAAACCGGGGCGAAGATTTGACCCTCATGCAAACTCCGTAGGTCCGGTTCCTCTCACTTTATTCTTGGGGTTACCTCAGTGACGCTCCTCTAGCTGCTACTTTATTTGTAATTCTGCAGATATTGACCTTATTTATTGCCGCCATTTTCATTGCACTACCAATTCCTGCCAGTATTTATGCCTTTGGTACCGCTACAGTTACTGCAGTTTCGGCAGGTTATATGTTCGTTGGACCGAGACCCATTGACTACAGGGCAAGGCCGTATCACACTGTCATCATTTTCCTGTTGGGACTATATTCATCAATTTTATTCACTGCAAGGACGACGTGGCTTGGTGTAATTCCGGCTGTTATATTTCTTTGGCTGGCAGTGGTGGTATATATTGAGGTTTTCACTGCAGAATCCTCGCTTCTACCGATTCTATGTTTTTTGTGCCCATGGATTCTGTGCAAGTTTTTGGGTCCAAGTATGCTTCTACTCATTCCGTGGTTCACAATTATTACAAGAGTATGCCACCTCAATAGCTTCTTGCTACTGCACTTGCTTTCACCGAAATGGAAAGAGTACGATTTCAGGCGCCTCACACACCCGTACACAGCCTCATTCCTGATGGAATTCCCCCGGTGGGCACCCCTCCTTGCCTGTGTGTCTGTGTTTGGCACCGGGTACCTATACAAAGTGCTCTATCCCCAAGGTGGTCTCGCGCCCTGCTATGTCTTATTCGCACTCATTTCAGGCTGGCTGACTTCCGTAATTCTCTGGCCAGAGTTCCGCTATTTTTGTCGTATCCTTATTTAAAATCACCAAGCACCATCAAGCCAAAATAAAATTATTTGTGAGCACGAACTAATTACCACACAACACGATTTCTGTGTGGCAATGGAAAGGCTGCGGGGGTTCATTTTTGACATGGATGGTGTCTTGGTTGGTGAGAGTGGGTTGGGAACAGAAACAAACTAACAATGCCCCGCACTACGAAAGTGTTCACTATTTTATCCTCACATGGACCCCCTCAGGTCGATAGCGAGCCCTTCATACGAGGCGCTGCGCAAACGATGTTTCTTCAGCGATATGGCGTTGTGGTTGCAGACGAGGACTTTATGCCTTTTGTTGGAACTGGCGAGGACAGGTTCATTGGTGGCCCAGCGGAAAAACACAACGTAACTGTGACTCTGCCTGATGATAAGGTTCGGAATTCGGCCTGATATCTACTATTGGATGCCTATTTTATCACACTAACTACATTAGGTCGAAACCTATCGAATTTACCTGGAATCCATCAAAGGGCACCTCAAGGCCCTCCCTGGCGTCGGCGAATTCGTGACTGCTCTGAAGCGATCCGGGATCCGCACTGCCGTGGCCTCTGCAGCCGACTCTATGAAGGTGGAAGGGAACCTGGCCCAGCTTCCAGTGCCCCGCTCCTACTTCGACGCGGTGGTGACGGGCAGCGACGTGGTTAAGAAGAAGCCGGACCCGGCGTGCTTTGTACTGGCGGCCTCGCGAATCGGCGTGGAATGCAGCAAATGTGTGGTTGCAGAGGACGCCCTCTCAGGGATCAGGGCCGCCCGCTCCGCTGGAATGATCGCGCTGGGGCTCACCACTACCTTCACAGAGGCTCAGCTCCGCGACGCCGGAGCCCACTTTATCTGCCAGGACTTGGCCCATGTGCCCCAAGAGTTACTCAACATGCTGGGTATCACGGGATCATACTTATGAGATACCACGCAGGCAGGCACCATGGTGCCCATACTCATTTTGACAACCCTGAATAACAGCACAATTCATGGTGAGAACAGAACTGTGCCTTAAAAAAGTGTTTTATCTTGGTGTGTGATCTGATCAAACACTTTTTCCCAGAAAGAAAAACAGAAACAACTTGGGATTTCAGAGAGATGTCAAAGGCACTCAGGGTGCTGAGGGTGGTGGTGATGAGGCACGCCCAGAGCGACTCCAACGTGCGGCACGGCGGGACCAGGTTGGTCCTCACTGGGCGGTGCGACGGCTCGCCGCTGACGGGCCGTGGGAGGGCGCAGGCGAGGGCCGCCGCGGCCAAGTTGGTGGCGGAGGGCCTGGCCGACTTTGACGCGGTATGGAGCTCCCCGGCTGTGAGAACCAAGTGAAATTTCCTTTTCCTTCCCCTGTCTGTCTGTATGTTTTGTTTGTTTTGTTTTTTGTGTTCCCCCATTTTTGTTTTTTGCTGCTAGTGTTGGTGTTGGACTTTCTGTTTATTGTACTTTGGGATGAGTTCTTCATTCCTTTGCTAATGCATGTGATTGTCAAGGGATACTGCAAAACTAGTCTGCCAGGTTTTCTTTTGCCCCTTGTGTTTGTGTATAACCCTGCACATGGCAGGAAGTGGGAATGAACTCGGAAAAAATTGTGTACTGTGACTTGCTGCACGAACTTGACCAGGGTATACTTCACGATTTTTCCTGGAGAAAAGTGAGCCTCTCTATGATCAGGTGAGTGGGCTGGAAAGAGACGGCATGAGTGCTATACCCCTGAAGTTCTCGAGCAGTATAGAAGGAACCCTATGGACTTCAAGCCAAAAGGTAAAACTTTTTACTTCCACATTCTTGTAACAAAAAAGCCGAACAACCCAAGATGGAGAGTCCCAACGGGAAGTTGAAGCAAGAATGAATCTCTTCTTTGAAGCCATGCTTCTTCCCCAGTGGAAGGCTTCCAAAAAGGTCGAAAACAACTTTCACCAACCATATCATACCGTCTTTACCGGTACCTTCTAGGACCTCTTCAATGTGTGTGTTCTGTCACATGGATTCGCAATCAAGTGTTTTTTGCGAGGTACTTTGCAATTTTTCCCTAGAGCTTCTGAAAAATTCCATAGAATTGCTTCATGTGGACCCTGCTGACACCTGGAAGGTTTTTTACCACTTATGTGGACTACACTAACCAGTTTTTCAGATCAAGGTAGAAAATGCCTCGTTTTTTGTCGTGTGCCGTACTGAGGTTTCTGGTTGGCAAATTATTTTCCCTCAAATACCAAGGCCCATTTCACTAAAATCGAAATTGTAAATTCTCGTTGTGAGATTTTTCCTGTTTATTTTTCTCAATGCCTTGAACTTGATGCTCTGTGTGAGTGTTTTTGTGCTGAGGGAGTTGGGCGAGATTGACTAACCACTGTTACAATAGGCATTTGTGGCATTGTGCCAGGTGAAATTGGGAGACTGATACTGTGTGGAGATTGTGGTTGAATCATGAGTGGGTCTGCAGGATTAACTGGTAAAACCGGTTGTGGTGGAAGAGTGGCTGCAGAGATTTTAGATTTCTGAATGAAAGTTTAGTAGGAGGAAGAACAGTTGCGTAAGGTAACCTTTCTGTGCCTGTGCTGATGAACTTTTTGCGGATCTGCTGCTTGCATGGGAACTGTGGTGTGTGCTACGGTTTGTTGTAATTGTTGTTGCTGCTGTGGTAGGTGAGGTATTTGAGAAACCACAATTGATTCTGTTGCACTCGTTAGATTCTGCAAGGTTGTATTTTACCACATACCTTGCATGTGAGCTGGTTCATGCCGGGTGTGCTGGCTTTTCCTGTGAGAAAAAGGATCCTAGTACGATTTGGTTAATGTCTCAGAGTGGAATACATAATAGGTCATTAATTGAGTTATTTAAAATATTTTGCAAGTTTAATACCGGTACTCCTCCTTCTTTCAGGCTAAATGATGACAGTTGTTCTGGGGTGAGTAGCATTAAACTGAGTGGGTGGACGTCATCAGATGGAGGAGCATCATTGGCAAGTCTCCACAATGCTTATTAGGGTGAGTTGCTTTTTTGAGGTCAACTCGAAAAGGGCAACGCACTGTCTTGTGGGTTCACAGACTTGAATCGAACGTGCTCACTATTTGGAATATCCTGCAGGTATTCGGATTTGTAGCGTATTGGTTTTTTGGAGACAAGAGCATTATGCAGAGGTTTCAGCCCGAATTCGTTCAGAACTATATCCCCGCCAGTAACAGGACGAGGCCCCTGTGGCTCCTGAACCCTGTAAAGACCCGAGATAGTGGCTGCCCCAAGTGGTGCTTTTTCAGAGTTACTGCTATCATTGCTGCCACTGGTTGTTGTTGTTGCTGTTGCTGTTGTTGCTGTTGTGGTGGTGGTGGTAGTAGTAGTGCTTTGTAGTTGTGTTTGCGGTTGTGGGATTTGAGTAGTAGTATTTGTAGTGCTGACATCAGGAATCAAAACATCTACGTCGGTGCCTGCGGGTATCGAATTCATGATACCCTCGTCGGCCGCCGGGATCAGTCTCAGTCCTGAGGCTGAGGCTGAGGCCGAGACTGCGGCCAAAGGCAAAGCTGGACCACCATTGCACGCTGTTGGTGACGTCACAACCACCACGCCCGGGGACACCGGTGTCCCGCCTGGTGCAGTTGCTGCAGTTGCATTCCTGTTGCCGCTGCTGACGACAACGACGTTGTTGGTGATGGTTACGGTGTTATTGCTGTTGCTATTGTTATTGTGAACACTGGCACTCACGCCAACTGATCTGCCTGTCGTGGTGATGGTGGTTGTTGGTGGTGTTGGTGTAGGTGACGCAATGTTGCTGCTTATGTTCGGTGGCCCGGGCACGGAGACATTGTGGGACGAAATTGGCGCACTGCGGTTGACTGGGATGACGACGGGGGCGCTGCGTGAGGCTGGGGTGGTGGATGGTGGTGGTGAGGCGCAATTGTGGGAGGGCGGGGGCGACGTAGTTATCGTGACATGAACACGACCCCCGACGCTCGTGGTGGTGGCTGTGGTGGTGGGAAAGTGATTTGTGTTGGTGATGGCTTTGGCCATCTCATTACTTGGTTCTAATTAGTTGTTTAGAAAAACTGTTGCTACTTGCTGGGCTAATAGCCCCGCAAGCGAAATCCCCTTTCATCCTGAGACACATGCTGTAGGAACAGATTCTCGTGGTTCTTGGCTTAGGTAGCCAGCTGTAGACTCCAGTCCAGATCAGATCAAAAGGTATGTAACTGCGGAACCAAGACAAAGAGGAAAAAAAATGTCAGGGGTGACTGTTCCGTCCACGTCGTCGGCAGCCGATCGTCTCAAGGCACTGCACACACAAGGAATAAAGCTCGTCGTCGACATCAGAGCAGAGCTAGAGGCTCTCCCTCAGTCTTCAGAAGACACCTCCCCAGACCAGCCCGGGGGTTCCACAGCCACCAACACAACAACAACAGCAGCACCAACTACAAACGGTGACAAGGGGGCAACAGGGGACGCCAGCACCACGGCCGTAGCCACCGCTGGCGACAAGATATCCTCCGACATCGAGGCCCTGGCCTCCCTCGTCTCGCAAATGCAGAGGGAGCTCCAGCAGGCCACGGCCCCCGCTCCCCCGCCGGCCCCGGGAGCCCCCGCCTCCCCGCCCGCCTGCAGCATCCCGCGCCCCGAGTCGTGGCGCGTGCGCGTGGCCAACCTAGGCGAGGAGTGCCGCTCGCTGCGCGACTCGTTCGAGCGCGAGATGACCAAGCGCCAGCGGGCCATGGAGCGGGACCAGCTCCTGCGGGACTCCTCCTCCTCCGGCGGCGGCGGCCCCAAGAGCCACGCCCGCAAGTGGTACCTGTACGAGGAGTCCCGCAGCGTCACCAGCAGCAGGGCCATCGCGGCCGACATCGAGGAGACCGGGCGCGCCGTCGAGGAGGAGGTCAGGAGGCAGAACGACGTCATGATGGGGTCCACCAGGAAGCTCACGGGCATGCGCGGCGTGCTGGGCTCCACCACCTCGGTGATGCACCGCTTCGCGAACCGCGTCGCCGGCGACAGATACCTGGCGTTCGGCGGCATGTTTGTGGTCTTCCTGCTGGTTTGCGCCGTCTACTGGCTCAAAGTGTCACTGCTCTAGTGGGACGCCATGCTGGTGACAAAGTCAAATGCAAAAAAATCAACAGCGAATCGGGGTGTGGATGGCCAGTTGACTGGCACGCAAATCAAACAACTCTTACATCTCTACATATTTGAGTGCGGAAGCTACTCTTGGTGCAAATACTATGTTGCAATGTTTGTTTGTTATTCAAATTCTAAAAACACCAAATGAGAAAAAATTTTCTTTTTTCTACTGTCTTTTGTCTTTTTTTTTTTTTTATCCTTTACAAACCATCATAGAACCTTCTTCTTCTCAACTTCCTATAGTCTGGGAGGCCTTTATATTTTGGTAGAGGTGCATCCTCATCTTCTTCTTTATCAAAAAACTCATCATGGTCACTGACCTCCTTGTCTTCACCTTCAGCATCCTCTTCTCCTTCTTTGTTCTCTGCTTCCTCTTCCCCATCCTGTTCCTCTCCCACATCCTCCCCTTCTGCTTTGTCCTCTTCTTCATCCTCCTCTTCTGCTTCTTCATCTCCCTCTGCCTCTTCTTCCTCATCTGACTCATTGTCCTCGTCATCGTCATCGTCTTGCACATCGTGGAAAAAGTCGTTGACATCCCAAAATTTTACTGGAGACAACTGGCCAGCACATGCAAGGAATCGCTGGTCCCATGATACACTTAATCTGTAGGCAATGAGATTTCACATCATTAAGAAAGAGCAGAAACCGTTCAGCAGGGAATGCACCATTCGTTCCGACAATCCCAAGTAACTTAAAGGGTTCCACCTGCACAACTCTAAAAAAAACAATTTAGCCTGGAAAGAGTCAAAGTGGAAAGAAACTAACCTAACAACACCATCACTTGAACCAGTAAATATCATATTCTCGGAAACTTCAATAATGTCCTCAACAGCTTGTGGGTGACCACCACCAATCTGGGCTGGTGCGCCCCACTGCCCCCATTTAAATTGGATAACTTTACCAGATTGTGTGCCACATAACACCCGGCCTTTGTTCTTTGCCTTTGTTACAAAAAAATACTTGAAAGGGAGCTTACCAGTCCAAACGAAAGAGACAAAATGTCGTCACTAAAGTTATCTGAAAATCCTTGAACTTTCCCTTTCCGTAAATCCCAAGCACCCAGGCATCCATCGGCTCTATCAAGTGTTAACAAGGGTGTGTTTACAACATAAGAAAAACCCGGCCGAAAGCAGAACTTGGGACTGAGAGTGATACAGAAAAGTTGAGATGTAGTCATGATGCTTCTTCCAGCTACATGTATTGGATTTTTGCCTTATGTCCCATATCTTAGTCCATCAGTTCACGAGAGTACAAGTTGGAAAAGAACTTTTATTCTTCCGACATCATCCCCACTAGCTAGCATAGATTCCTCGACAAGGATTGTATTGACACCATGCCTGATTTGGAATTAGTCACAACAACGAGCAATGAGGTACTACTTGTGAGCACCCTTGATTGAGAAAACTGTTTTTCCTGCAGATACATCCGTGACCCGCAGTGAGCAGTCAGCAGAACCACTAATTAAATCTTTGACACGATAAGCCTTGTTATTCAATGAAAGTTTATCAATGTTATTGTACACCATTATGTGAGAAAACAGAGTAAAAACTATATACATTTTCCATCCTCAGCAAAGGAAATCGTGCGGCAACTGTCTTTATGTGTCTGCTTGGAGAGAACTAAGGTATTCTTCTCCTCCATAGCGTAACGGTGTCTATGAATTTGAGTTTTTTCATGGTGTGAGAAAACAGACAGACCCACATTTTTATACTGCCAGAAACTAAAGCGCTGGCAATTAAATTCGTCGAAGGGTGAAACGCTATATCGAGAACAAGGGTCTATGAGTTATCATTACACTATGAATAAAAACTAAGACACTTGTATAAACCTGGAATGGGATGTCCGAAGGGGCAGTTGCAGCCTCTTTTAAGTGAGCTTTCTCCTTTGGAAAGGGAAATTTGCTGTGAGGGTCGACTGCTGTATCCTCGTCGGAATATATTCTCACATCTTCATCAACCTCTTCACCCTCATCATTTTCCTCACTCAAATCAGAATCCTCAAATGTGATAGAATCCGTAGGTACAGCAGGTGGTCTCTTCCCTTTCCTGCTGGCTTCAGATGTGCAAGTAGTAGTAGTGCATGTAGTCGCTGTTGTGCTGCAACTCGTCGACGTAGTCGCCGCAGAGACGTCCTCGTCCAAACCAGCGCTCTCCGCCACAGAAGAGTCTGATAGCGACGTCGCTGTGGTGGCATTAACAGCTCCAAGAGGCAAAATTGGTTTCACATTGGGCATGGTAGGAGTGAACGAGTTGTTCATGTTGACATTGACGGCCTCCCCAAGCGACACAGGAGCTGGGTTTTCCAATTTCACTTGCACAATTGTTGTGACAGGGGCAACAGACGGAGTCAGGAACGTCGCAGCGGGTTTAATTGCGCTGAATGGTGACAGCGACGGAAATGGCGACAGCGACGCCTGCGGCATAGCAACAAATGGAGATGACGGCGTAGAGATCTGTGGGGGAGGCGTAGATCCGCTCATCGCTCTTACGCTGCGCGGTCCTTCAGATCGATACCGGGTGATTAATTAAACAAATTAACGGTACGCAACTGCAGGCGAACGAAACAAAGAAAAAGGAAATGCCTACGAAAGAAGTGTTTATTTATTTTCATTTCTACAAGATTTACGATATGACAGGTAAGGAATTGGGATTATCGCCTAAGTCCCCTGGCACTTTGTACATGTGAAACACCGTGAAGGCATGCTCCTTTTGAGATCATAGTTACGAGATCTCCATACGTATGTGAAAAGGAACTAAACTAACTACCTTGAAGTTTGGCCCCAGTCAACTCTGTGCTGTTGAGATCGGCATTGGTCATGTTGGCTCCCGATAAGTTGGCATTTTCAAAGTTGCTGTATTGTAGCTCGGCAAATTGGAACACTGCGAGGGGTGCATTGATGCTGACCATCACTGCTCGTTGCAGACTTGTGTATTGTATTGAGCTCTTGTTGATTATGGGATAGGAGCGGAGATAGCCTACTTACTTGGCACGTGTGAAGTTGCTGTTTAACAGATCGGAATTAGACAGGTTTGCTCCCTCCAAATTTGCTCCAGAAAAATCACATCCCTGCAGTTTCCCATTTTGAAATATTGTATGCCGTAGAGTTGCACCACTGAAGTTAGCAAACTGCAAGTTTGCTGAAGAAAAATCCAGACCTTTGCGGAATTAAAACACTGGAAAAACAGAGCGGCAAAATAAAGGGTAGTTAATAGAATAAAAATTACATTGTGTATGATGAATGGAGACAAACCACTAAGATCAAGTCCAGACATATCACATGATGCCAGTTGAACTGGCCTTGTGGAATTTAAAATTTTTATCACCTTTAGGTATGAGTGGTATGGTTAGAAATTAAAGCTTTACCTCTTTTTGTGTCAACTTACTTTTTCTATCAAGTTGAGCAACTGCTTGGGCATTTGCACGGAGCTCCTCCATGGTTGCTTCAATAGCAGCAACAAGTTTGGATATCTGGAAGTAACGTGCATCTTGCAACAGGAAATCAAGGTAATGAAGTGGCTCAGTAATTCCAGAGGATTTAATAGGTGTGTGTAGGACTCCTGTCCGCAACCAGTTTAAGATTGCTCCAAAACGAGATCCCTCATAATCAATGAAGAAACAACCATCATCAGTCATTGGAGTGCGAAATCTATGGTCAGCGTTGGGGTTTGTGTTCACATTATGTTAATTAAAGTAATTTGTTTCACAGGCATATCTAATAAACAACATTTGCTGCTTTTCTGAGCCAGTGTATGTTATTTGTTCGTTACACAACAAGGGTAACTCATAAACTAGAACCACTCACCTTCCACTAAACATTGCAGCCAACATGGACTCAGGGTCGGAAGTCAATGTCATCAATGTTGTTGTATAAACCACACCGCCAACAGACACCCTCACAACCTTAGTACTCCCATGCACTTCACACTCTCCCCCACTGCCAGTGACACTACCACCAGCACTACCAGTACAATCACTAGCTGCAGTGCTAGTGGTATTGGTCGCGTTTGTGGCTATGGCACTTGTACTGCATGGCAGTGAAGAGGATGAGGATGAGGACGCCGTTGATGCTGATGTTGCTTGCTCAATTGCCTCAAAAAGAAGTTGGTCTGCATCTGCCGTTTCAGCCTCGTAATCTTCGCCTGACATGATGACTAGAGGGGTGAATCGCAACAAACGGATAGCCGGTTTTCTTTGTTTTTTAGGTTCAACTTGAAAAAAAAAAGTGAAAACGTGGTGTGGTTACGAGAACAGTGACTAGGTGTCAGTGGACACACGAGGCCTCTTGGCTTGCGGTGCAGTTGCTTCGCCTTGCGTTGGGCTTGGCTTGGTGGTAGTGCTGCTGGCAGTTGTTGATGAGGATGTTGTTGTGGTTGCTGCTGCTGCAATGTGAGATTGTGATTCTGACTGTGATTGCGCACGGGACCTTGGATGAGAAGGGGATGGGGAACGGGAATGTGAATGGGCACGGGGGTGTGAGTGCGAGTGGGAGCGGGAGCGGGAGCGAGAGCGAGAGCGCCGGCGCGCATGGGAGGCCGACGCCGAGGGTGAGTGGGAGCGGGACCGAGAGCGGGTGCGGGAGTGAGTGCGGGAATGAGGGCGTGAACGAGAGCGAGAGCGAGAGCGGGACCGCGAGCGGGAGCGGGAGTGCCGCGAGTGCGCGTGGGAATGGCTGCTGGTGCGCACGCGGGAGCGCTCGCGCTCGCGGCTGCGCGGGCGGTCGCGGCTGCTCGAGGTCGTGCTGCTGCTGCTCGTACTCGTGGGTCCCCGCGGGCCGTCTCTGGCGGTTTTGAGCTTGATCATATCCTCAACCATGGCTTTGGCGCGCTCGCGCCCGCTGGATGTGCAGCCGAGTATCAGTAACCTTTCTGTGCTTTGGTTCTGGGCATGCCCGTCTTTGCCGCCATCCATGAAGCAGAATGTGTCGGTACGGAGCTCTATGGCACGCAGCGACCTGCCCTGGGGATTTTCTGTTAGAACAGTGCGGGTTGTGAAGAGAATATGTACCTTGCTCCCTGTAACATAACCAACGCATTGTGTGGGAACATCGACCAAGGTACAGTCATCACGTTTTTGAGCATGGTGTAGATGAACAGGGCCAAGTCTTTGCTCCATTAGCAAATGGAGATACTCTCTGGCTCGTTTGCGCTCATTTATGTGGCCGGACATAAAAGCTACTGTTCCAACATACTCCATGATGCAGCCTGAGGCTCTTGCAAGTTTCTTCCTGGAGATAGGGGTGAATTGGATATATTAATTAAACTGCCTATACCTTGTTGCTCCACGCTTTCCAAGAGCATATGACATGTCTCTTTCTGGGATCAGTGCTGTATCAGTTCCCCACTCATCCTCAGTTTGGGTGTCACCCATAGAGGATGTATAGTGTCCTGGAAGCTTTTGTTCAACAGCAGACATTACTTTCAGTTCCGCACCCCGCCTGATATTTCAATTTAGGGTAAAAAGAAATAGATACGAATCGAACCTTCCTCTCTTCTCTCCAAAAATGGCCAGCTTTTCCCATTTCCCATTTTTCCCTTTCCCACTGTCACTAATGAAAAACATTAAAGTATCCCATTCTTCTTCCACTTTCCTCATGGTTGCTCCTTTCTTTCCTGCAAAAACATGAGCCTAGAGTAATGATTTTTGGAATGTACCAGTGACATAACCAACACACTCCACGGGAACTTCAATTAATGTGAGGTCATCATCAAAGTGCTTTACTGGATCCAAATGAACAGGCCCAGTTCTTTGATCACTTACAAGCTTTACATATTTGCACGCCCGCTTTCTCTGAAGTGCCGTTCCTCTGTAAGAGGTGAGTACAGAGTGATCTGAGGATGAAGACAAGTTGTTGTTTGATATTCGCATGTTTAGTTTGTGTTATTCATTGAGAAGAAGTAGGCCCAAGTACTGTATTACCAAGTGGCATACCTGAGCTGCTGTGTTGTTGTGCTTTTACTTTTTTTTGATTTTTCTTAAATACCTTGGGCCAAAAAACTTCAGATTTCTTTATCTACTGAAACAGAGCAAAAGGAACATGTTGTGGATGATTTTTGGCGCGATTGATGACGAAGTGGAGGTTATAGTGATTTTTTGATGTAGAGGATGTTTTATTAAATTCTGTAATACGAAATTGGAAAACTGCCAACTGAGTGTTGTAGGGGAGGGAGGGCTGTGGTGATTGCTTGGGAAAACCTTATTATCAACTTGAGATTGCGGTCTAAATCCAAAGAAGCACCAGAGACACGCTCTATTTTTGCCTTACAACTACCACCAGTCCCAACAATGAATGCAGCATCGTCCCTTTATGTTTACAATTAGTTTCTTTCACAAATGACATTATTAAATTACCTTGACAAGTACATGACATCTTCATTGTTCTTTTGTGCATGTCCTGGGCTAGGACTCCTGTTTTCATTCTCGCCCTTCCGGCTGGTACTCCTCCTCGTGTGCCTTGTGCCCGATGTACTTCTCTCCCTTCTGTCATTCCTTCTGCCTCTACTCCTACTACTTCTTCTTTGGCCTCTATCTCTTGTAGAATATCTCGTACGGTCCTCCCTGCTTCTGCTCCTATGCCTACTTCTGTGCCTGCTCCTACTATCACCCCTTCTTCTGCTCTTGCTCCTGCTCTTGCTCCTATGCTTGCTCTTGCTCTTACCCCTACTCCTACTCCTGCTCTTGCTCTTGCTTTTACTTTTACTTTTGCTTTTGCTTTTGCTTTTGCTTTTGCTTTTGCTTTTGCTTTTGCTTTTGCTTTTGCTTTTGCTTTTGCTTTTGCTTTTGCTCTTGCTCTTACTTTTGCTCCTGGTTCTACTCCCGCTCTTGGTTCTGTGCCTACTACCACTCCTGCTCCTGCTCCTCTTTCTGCTGCGAGATACAGACACTTCGTCCTTCTCCCCTGCCGGATCCCCTTCGCCGCCCTCGGCGGCCGCAGACCCACCCTCCCCGCCCTCGCCCTCGCCCACGGCCCCGGCCCCCGCGCTTCCGCTGGCCGCCCCCTCCTCCTCCTTGCCTCCTTGGTGCTCCGCTCCTCCTCCTCTTACTATGTCTTGCACTGTTCCCACGTCGACCTCTTTCGTAACGCAAAGCAGTACCAATATCCCAGGATCCAGTG